>CM043121.1:12861677-13199177 GCA_023701765.1 Hylyphantes graminicola | reverse complement strand
TAAGGCTGCTCATCACCCCTATACCCGGTCCTCCTTAGATCGAACTTGATAATGGTAAGTCTATGGGGAAAAGTGGTTTTTATTCCAAAAAAAGCACAGAAATTATAGGAATATTCGTCTTTTTTTTCTAAATTCATACTCCAATGAAATTGTGCTTTAAAATTTTATTTTTTTCAAAAAAACGTTATTTATTTTTTAATCAAAATTTTTTCTATTACGAAAAGTAAAGAACGTTTTTAAAAAAAAAAACCTCTAAAAGTAGAATTTTATTGGAGTTTTATGAATTTAGAAAAAAACGCACCAAAATACTCCTATAATTTCATTTCTTTTTTTTTTTTTGGAATAAAAGCCATTTTTCCCCATAGACTTACCATTAGCGAACTCGATCGAAGGAGGACCGGGTGATGAGCAGCCTTTAACAACAATAAATTAAAGCCACTGTCACAAATTCAAGAAAAGTCATGGAGTTTTAAATCTTTTTTAAACTATAGAAGACATCCAGTATTGCATTCAAATAGTAAACTTACAAACGTGTTCCACTATAAATAGGTTTCTTATTCTCTTATTCTGTTTTTATCTTAAAATTTGAAATGCAATACCTGCTATTGGATTCCTAACAACTGCAGTTGCATTTGAATTTTTACCATAAATTCGTCCCTTACTGTTATTGGCTTCTACATAAAAGAAACGAAGTACTTCTGCCATTCCTTTGTCTTCTAGTTTGGAGCTTGGGGCTGTGGAGCTCGTCGGTTAAGGCGCTCGCCTTGCATGCGCAAGGTCCCTAGTTTGTGTCCGGGTATCGCCAAAAAAGAAGAAAAAATGTCGACCTATAAGCAATCTCTGCAGCTGAAATATCAAACAAACAATAAATACTACGTGTAGAAGAATTGCATGTTAAATGTGGTTCAAAATACCGACTCTGTGTGCTATAGTACTGCAAAAAGTTCGTCTTGGTGCCTACTCATCAGATGTCGGTTCGTCACTTGACTGTGGCTCTAAAATACGACGCCCGTCGCCAATAGCTCTCGTGCAGCGCTTGAGCGACGATGATTCAAACTTACCTGTTTGGGATCTTCGAACTATATTTCGTGTATAATTCTGACTACACTTACTATATGCCAAAATGTAGTAATTCTTCTTTTTACGCCAACGTCATTTGCTATATTTTTCCTCCGATGGGGCTGCTTTGTTGGCGGATGAGCCTTTTCAGACTTGGTATAATCCCCAGAACTGAGAGCAATTTTTTTTTTTTGTCGAACCATCTAGGCGACTCTTGCTACCCATTTTAACGCTCAGATTGCGAAGAATCTAAACTCTTTGTAGATGGTAAAGTTTGCCGAGGTTTAATTTTGCCGGGAGAACCCACTCCAAATGTGTACTCAAGAGATCTTTTATATGCTACATAATCATATGACATGCGTGCCCTCTATTTTCCCATCCAGAAAATCTGATGACGACTCAGGCGGGGCCCAAAACCGCAAATGATTTCTACGCGTTTTGCTATATTTAACTATCGAATTAAAAAAAACTAAACTGTTTAAGGTAAACTTTTACAGGATTAAAACTTAAAAGATAACATTTATTACAGATAAACAAAAAAGATAACGCTTATTACAGATAAACAAAAAACGATAACGTTTATTGAGAGCAGTATTTTTGTCCTCGTTTATCGTATAAATCCTCCTTAGTATTGCTGATCACGAAACCAAATTTATCCATCAATCCCTTAATAACAAATAAAGATCTTCTTCCTGGAAACTCTATTATCCAATTTATACTTTTTCTCTTGGAACTCCCACAACAGTATTCGAATTTCTCGGAGAAGAGTGCTCTCTGTGGATTTAGAAGTATTTGCTTTGGGCGCTTCGAAAAAGTAGAGGAAATTTAAAATTCATTGACTTGTAAATTAGTTCTATATGCTCGACTCTTATTTGTGGAAATATTATAAATTTAAAACCACCGACGCAGACGGTGCTTAAATTTACTTAACATATCATTAATATATAATTTTAGTTTTCCTTCTGAACTAAAGAAGAATTCTTACATTTATTTTCAAGATAAATACCATTTAAAAATCAAAAATAGCAAAATATGTATTTATTACAAATTTCAATGTTTTAGTTATTTTAAAGTAGAATTTAAATTTATCAAAAGCCCAACTCTTATATTCATAATATTTTGCACATTTTTATTAATATTAATAACCAATTGATTGGTGGACATTTTATAAACTTCGTTTATGTTTACTTAAATAATGCAGATTCATTAATTCATAGTTTAAAACAATAGCATAGTTCAAGCAATAACATAGAAAACTAAAGTTTTCATTAATTATTGCTTGAACACATTTCTCTTTTGCTGTTTCGTGTTAATGCTAATAATAGGTTCTTTTGAAAGGGGCTTTTTTTTTGTTATGCTCATTTCGAAAATGCAAAACGCGATGTAAGATTTTGTTTCACTTAATAAAACTTTTCAATCTGTTACTTAAACAATTGCTTGTTGTAAAAATGTGCATATATATGGCAATTTAAGAATATTGAATTCCATTGTGTTTAAATTAAATTCCACTGAATGCGAAATTGAAATAAAAATCGATTTCGACAAAAAGAAAGTACGCTTTTTTTCGTCAACCTGACAAATGCTAAAGGGAAAAAATGGCATTGGAACCAAGTCGGTTAAGGCGTTCGCCTTGCATGCGAAAGATCCCAAGTTCGGGCAGAGCATTGCGGAAATAACTGCTATAAACGACCTGGGTAGCCAAAAAGTCCCGACGAATAATACCCCTTGAACAGAAAGTGCACGCTAAATATATTCAAAGTTCCGACGCTGCGTACAATAATGGCCTTAAAAGTTGCGTCGAGTGCCTACTAAGGTATCGGCTCGTTACTTGACTGTGGCTCTTAATTACGATATATATGACAGAGGTTCTAAGTTACGACGCCCGTCACCAATAGCCCTCGTGTAGCTCTAGTGCGTCAATAATTTAAAGCTAAACGAAACGAAACTAATCAATTACTATATGCATTGTTGGGCTGAGAGATCATGTAGTTCTAGTTTCGGTCGTCATCAACCAAAACAAAGTGTAAGGGTCTGTTTTGCCAACAGCAAGAGTTATAGTTTTTCGCAAGAGTTTCTTTTTTGTTCAACTATTGTGAGAATACACATTGGTCTCACATAAGTTCATATGCGACACATAAACTTTTGGATTTTATGCTTTGTAATTTTTTTTCGGTTTGCCCCCAAAAAACTTCTCGATGAAATCTAACAGAAGAGAACAGTAACAGATGTTCGGGAAGGATCTTTTTCCGAAATTCAAATAAATCAGCAAAGCTGCAGATACTTGGAGTTCCACTGTATCCTCTTGCGACCAGGGGTTCCCCATTCAGTGACACCTTTTAAAAACTCCCGACAAACAATTAACATGTTAATTAGTTCCGAAATTGACTTGGTCCAATTGAAAGAAATCTGAAAATCACTTTTCTGCCTTCGAAACAGGTACCAGTAGTATATTTCTAAAAAGAAATGAAATTCAACGAGGGTCAAAACGATGTTAGAGTTCTAAAAAAATAACTTTAAACTAATTCTTTATTTTAATTTTTCAAAAAGTTCTTTTAGTGGTTAATTTTAAAGAAATTTTGCATTAAAAAATATAAAAATGAACTTTTAACTACAAATAAGTGATAAGGCTCTTTTTGCATTTATAGCACACACAAAAATGTGTAATTTTAGAGCTTAAGGTAGACCTGTTCCTTGAAGGGCTTAATTTTTAATTTCTTAATATTTTCACTTAAAATTTTCAGCATAGTTGAATATTAGAACAATTAAGTTTTAAAAAAATAAATTATTATTATTATTAAGTTTAGGGACAAAAAAGTTGACTTTTTGTCCTGATTTTTCCAAATATTTAAAGCCCTACTCCTCCCTGAATTTTATAGATTCAAGTCTTATTTTTTCTTTTCAATCATCTTACAAGTGCGTAGAATAAAACAATGGTGAGACATTTCGAAAATAAACAATATTTTTTTGGAAAAATTAATTGTCAAAGACACTCAATTTTTTGAGAAAAAGAAAGCATTTTCAATGTAAAATGTATTTAAAAAAAAAACTTAGACAATTTCATTTCATAAAATTTCAACATTAGTTTGTTAACTACATCGTATGGAATAACACAAAAGAAAAATTTTCTCAAAAGGACGATTTTCCTCTGAGCCTTAGCGGTTCGAAGAAGGTGAAAAGCTCAGAAATATGTTTAAGATAAAAACACGGTTAAAGATTTTAGTTGTGTTATTAAAAGAACATGTACACGTCATTTAAATTGTAAGAAAAACACATAAACAAAACTGCTAACGACTACCTAATTTTGACAACATATTTTTCAATATGTAAGGTATCATTTAAGATAATAAAATGCTTTTCGACAATTTCAAATTATTTTTCGCTTTTCAAGGTACGGGTCTACCTTAGTCGTGTCTCTCACAAACTATTAAACATAATTTTTTTTTTAAAAAATTACTTTTCAAAGCATACTTTTTAGTATATATTTGTATGAAAAGTATGTTTAGATAAATAATATACTGTTAAGATTTTGCTGAGACCTTAAAAGGGTATATTTCAGGAATCTGCCCTGTCTTCATTTGCGTTGGCCGGATACAACGTCACCCGATCTCGGCAATGGTTGAGGACGGACGAAACGGACATCAGATACCTCACTAGCCGCTACTTGTTCGCCCGAGACGAGTGCGCGGTGCACCTGGTGGTCATCTTCAAGAGGAGGAAGTTCGTGCGGATCGCCGGACTCGCAGAAGATGACGACGCCTTCGGGGGTTTGCTGTTCACGAGGGAAGCCACATTCGAAAGGTGAGGTCTTTTCAGGGTTAGACCACGACTCGACTTCTAAGAAAGCACTCGCTTAACGTGCGGAAGGTCCCAGGTACGGGTCCGGGCATCGCCGAAATAGCTGCCGACCTATAAACGGCCCGTGCAGCCAAAAATGTCCGACGAATAATACCCCGTGTAAGGGAGTGCACGTTAAATATCCTTCAAAGTCCTGACGCTGCGTACGATGTCGCCCTTAACGGTTGCGTTGGGTGCATATTCAGGTGTTGGCTCGTCACCTGACTGTGGTTCTAAAATACGACGCCCGTCGCCAATAGCCCTCGTGTAGCTTTAGTGCTACGATAATTCAAACCTAACCTAACCTAAAATAACGCTCGCTATTCGGAGTGGTCTGTAGCTTGAATGAATAATCCAAACACTCTCAGAAATAACACTTTCATTTTTAACAATTCATGAATCCTCAAGCCTCATTTCGTTAATTTTGAGGATTGTTTCGTCAAACTACCACGTGACTTTTGAGTAAACGCGAATCCTCACTTTTACGATCGTGATTTGACGATTCTGTATCCTGATTTTGAGGAAACTGAATCTCATTGTTGTACTCACTTGCTCAAAAATGACGAAATATTTCTTTAGATTGGACGACATTCAAATCCTCATGAAAATGACGGTTCAAATTTCCTCACTTTGAGGAAACGAAAACTCGGAGTATTTGCCAGTAACGGAATCGTCAAAATTAAGGAAAATTTCGTCGCTTTTGAGCATTCATTTTTGAGAGTGAATGCATCAAACATTGAGACACTTACTAATCAAGAAGGGGGAAAAAGAATGGGATCATAAAGAAGACAGAATCTTAAAAAATAATCATAAAAAAGAATAATCATTAAAAAAAACTCGTCTCTTGACCAGGGTTTTAAGTTACGAGGCGTCGTCAATTATAGCCAATTAAGGTCAACACAGCTAATTACGCCTCGTAATTTAGAACCCTGGTCAAGAGACGAGTTTGTTTTTTATAATTTATTAAAGCTACAGATCATTCCGAATAGCGAGCGTTACTTTATAACCTCCCTGTACTTTAGACCACGGCTCGACTTCTAAGCAATGAGCTCTATAGTAGGGTAGAGGAACGACTCGTACTGATCTGCCATCGGCAGCCATAGCTCACTCTGGAGCCCGAATAGAGTGGCAAAAGTGCTAGTTAATGTATAATTTTGAAATTGAGAAAGGAAGTACACCCAGGCCAGGTGAAAAGCGGGAATCGAACCCTTACCCGTTACAGCGCTCGGACTGCTAGCCTTATGGCCTGCGATCCAAACCACTCAGCCGTCGAGTCCCACATGCCACCCTATATTGTCTCCGTGTTGGTCCATGGTGCTGTTGGTATAGGTTCAGTCTCTATCCTACTATAGAACTCTTTGCTTCTAAGGCCAAGGAAGCTCTTCCGAACACGCTCGTGGACGGAAAGTTTGAAGTCATTGTTCCGAGTGACATTGTTCCGAAGATGAAGACAACAGATCTCGAAACCTGTTTGGAACCCTCATTCACGGCCGGCTGATCACATTTTTAGGGTTCGCTCGAACTAGTTTCTCTTCATCGGCACTCGGAACAGTGGCGTTAAAATTTTCAATCCTCTCTCATGTTTGGGAGAGATTCTCTGGCCCTGTCATTTACATTGGCTGGCCGTGGTAAGACTTGGTGCATAAATTACGGAAAATGCCAATTTTTCCTGCAATAGGAAGTACATTTTAAAAATTTATAAGCAATATATTTGTATTCTAATTTTTTTCAGCTGGAAATAATTTGAAGTTTTTTTCAAATAAACCTAATCTTTACGAAGAAGCCACATTCGAAAAGTGAGGCCTTCTCAGCGTTAGACCTACTCAACTTCTGAGACCAAGGAACTCTCCCGAACACGCTCGTGGACGGAAAGTTTTATGTCACAGTTCCGAGTGACGTTGTTGCGACGATGAAGACAACCGATCTCGCATCCTGTTCGGAACCACTCGTTCACGGCTGGCCGCATTTTTAGGGTTCCGAATGCGCTCGAACTAGTTTTTCTATCAGCGGCACTCGAAACAGAGATGTTAAAATTTTCAGTCCACTCTCATGCTTGGAAGAGCTTCTCTGGCCCTGTCATTTACGTTGGCCGTGATGAGACTTCGCATTTCCCGTAATTTATGCAATAGAAAGTAAATTTTAAAAGTGTATAAGAAATATTTTTGCAATGTTATTCTAATTTTTTCAGCTGGAAAGGATTTGAATGGGTTTTTTAAATAAACCTAATTCTAAAAAGTTTTAAATTTATATGCTATTTGGAAAAATTAAATTCGTGCACAGAAAAAGAGCCATGCATTTTAGCACATTTCCAAGCCGATCATATGGTAAAAGCAACGAGGTATCGACATCACTTTGTGACACATATAAAATTTTATTAGACCCGGCTATTTGTTACTGTTGGATGTTGTAGTTATGCCTAGTAATGTTTTTGGACTATCCAAAGAATTGACAAGGCATGACATTTACACGCATGACATCCAACACAGACATAACAATAACAGGTGAATTTTTTATGCAATTAGGGTAATCGGTAACGCTTCGAATAATTATAGAGTTATGTTACAGCAAATTGCATCACATACTTTCTTTACAGCCTTACAGCCGAAACTTTATTAATCGAAACGTCTCCATACATATCGCTTTCTTTAAAAAACTCTTTTAAATAGTTGAATTAACGGGAGTTAAAGGACTTTTTCGTCTCTTAAAATGATTTTATTACTTTCAAAATCTCGTGGATTTTTTGTCTTTCCATTGTGTTTCAAAATTCCACGTCTATGGCATTAAGCGTAGAACCGTCACAAGCAGCACAATAATTTTATAACTTTCATCTATGCTAATTAGTTATGAAATATTTGTTGAATGTTTTATAATAAAAAGAGAAAATTTACTGGAAAATAGAATACTTATTTCTTCAAAAGAGCATGTATTGAACGACTCAAGAATATTTTTCTGTGAAGCTCTTTACTAAATTAACCTCAATAAAAAAACTGAAGTGGCTTTCGGTAAAAAGCGTTCACGTCAATCAAAAATTACTACAGCAAAAATAAACTTCGCATCACAAACTTTCTTTATACAGCCTTACAGCCGAAACCTTGTCCATCGAAACTTCTCCCGACCTCAAGATCTCCATACCATCCACTCCGGTTTGGTTTCTGTACCAGATTCCGGGCTCTGATTTCGTGCACTGTTCCGGTACGGAGTTGACGAATCCTTCCGTCAAGGCCCATCCTTGGTTGACACCAGCGCAGATGGAGAACCGAGCACTGGTCGCCATTCAGGAGCTGAAGAACCTGCTGTATCCTCAGTTCATCTCGTTCTGGCTGTGGACAGAAACGCTCGCAGGTAGGAGTTTCGCATCTTAAGGGGTCACAGGAGTCTTAAAAATGTGCAAAGAAGATACTACATAGCATAGTTTGATCTCTCTTGTAATTTTTTAACTACTCAATAAATGAGTATAATTTTTTTATATGTAATTCTACAAGATTTATTTGTTATAAAACAAGTTTTAAAACTTATGAAACTTTAGCCAAAACTAAAATAAATGATATTAAACATGAAGGTACTTGAACACACTGTGATTAGGCTTGCGCGGCAAATTGTGAGGTCAAAATTGAAAAAATGAATAAGAAAATGACTTTATATTGTACAAATATGTACAGACTAGGACTTATACCTAAATTCTCAGCTCAATTTTAATTAGAAATTATTTTAAGGACTTTTTTCTAAAAAAATTATTAAAAAATTAAAAATTTTGATTTTAAATTTTTAAAAAAATAATTTCTAATTGAAATTGAGCTGAGAATTTAGGTATAAGTCCTAGTCTGTACATATTTGTACAATATAAAGTCCTTTTCTTATTCATTTTTTCAATTTTGACCTCACAATTTGCCTCGCAAGCCTAATCACAGTGTGTTCAAGTACCTTCATGTTTAATATAATTTATTTTAGTTTTGGCTAAAGTTTCATAAATTTTAAAACTTGTTTTATAATAAATAAATCTTGTAGAATTACATATAAAAAAATTATACTTTTACATTCAGTAGTTCAAAAATGACATGAAAGATCAAACTTTGCTTTGTAGTATCTTCTTTGCACATTTTTAAGACTCCTTAGACCCCTTAAGGTAGGCGAATACCCAAATTTCTAAAAATTTTACTATTACTTTAATCTTTTCCAAATTAGGCATAGTGATTTCAAATATAATGAATACTGCTTTTTGGGCGATTTTTTTTATTTAAATATAAATGATTTATTTTAAACGGTGTTTTTCAACTAAAAAAAAGGGGGTTTACGCTTGCACCTTCTAGCATAAAAAGTTTTACATTAATTTACCTTAAATTTTTTACGGATGCTTTTTCAATATATATCTGTGCCATGAACCTCTAACAAGTTTTTTTTAATGTCCAAGTGTAAGTTAATCGAAAAAAATCTTTTTTGTGTGTGGTTAATTTATAACATTTTTCTTAATAACTTCTTTTCTTGTAATTTGTATGTAAATCTAGAGGGTCATTGCATGCATCAGTTCAAAACGAAGTATTTAACACATAATTAATGTTTATAGAATGAAAATTCAATGTGGTAGACTTGTTAGCGTAAACCTCTTTTTTTAGTAGAAAATCACTGTTTAAAATAAATAAATTATATTTAAACTAAAACAAAAGCCTAAATACTATTATTCATTATATTTGAAATCACTATGCCAAATTTGGAAAAGATTAAAGTGTAATAGTAAAAAGTTTAGAATTTGGGGGAATTTTGGGTATTCGCCTACCTTATGTCTTGTATAGTAACAGATATCGATAATGTTCCAATGGGGAAACTTAGGTCCCTGTTTTTAAATAAAGTAAACAGCATGTATTCACGACAACTTACCAAAAAAATAGGGTTGACTATCCAGTGAATGAACGTTTAAGGCGCTGCGTTCGCCAGTGAATAAACACCAGGACATAATGACCATGACAAATAATCATGTCAGATAGCTTCCTACTAGATGGGAGGAAGTCAGTGTTGCCAATCTATCTAGTGGAACGATTTTCAATCCTTATTTTTTAATTGTATTTACCGAATGCTCATTCACTGGGGCCTGTTCACTCACTGGTCAGTCTACCCAACAAAAAGTTATTTTGCCATTAAATTAATTAATAAGTGTAATTTTAAGAATATTAATTAATTATAATTTTTAAAAAATGTAGTTACGCAAACTACAGATGACAGCACTAACGGCATGTATATATCTAAACAAAAAAAATTTTAATTTTAACTAATTAATATGTTTAAAATTATATTTATTAATTATTTCAAAGGCAAAATAACTTTGTTCTGTATTTTTGATAAGTTTTCGTGAGTACATGTCGTATAAGAGCTAAAAATTTTCTATTGGAATTGTATTGAGATTCGTTTAAGATTTAGTTTTAATTATTTGTCGTTGTTTATTTCAAAGCAATTACAGGAATAAGGTCAAGGATGTTCCGTAGTCTTACAAAAACCAGTGATTTCCAGTGATAAATTTACAATATATTTGGATTAAAAGTGGTTTTTTGGATAAAAGTTATTTGGATTAAAGTTAGATAATAGACTATTAGTCACAAGAAGTTTTCAGAGTGTTTTTATTTATTCAAAACAAAAATTATGTGTATTTTTCCGCTCAAAACCTTAAATTGCACTAAATTGTAATACTATGAAGAATATATACAAATTTGTGTGAGACGCAGTAGCTCAGACGTTTCAAGCGTCGTCCCCACATCGGAAGGGTTGTGAGTTCTGTCCTCTGTGGTTGTCAAACCATGGCATAGTTGTCGGCAAATAATTCGCCACGCTTTTATTTGGGCTGGATATTGAAGCAATCTATAATTTCATTTAGCAAACCTGTTTCTACATTGGTTTTTTACTTTTAAACAGTTCCATCTTATTCCTATCTTCATGACGGGGCCACTTTTATTTACTCCACTCTACTGGGGAGCCCAGTCGGTTAAGCACTCGCTTAGCATGCGGAAGGTCCCAGGTTCGGGTCCGGCCATCGCCAAAATAGCTGTCGACCTATAAACGGCCCGTGCAGCCAAAAATGTCCGACGAATAATACCCCGTGTAAGGGAGTGCACGTTAAATATCCTTCAAAGTCCTAACGCTGCGTACGATGTCGCCCTTAACGGTTGCGTTGGGTGCCTATTCAGGTGTTGGCTCGTCACCTGACTGTGGTTCTAAAATACGACGCCCGTCGCCAATAGTCCTCGTGTAGCTCTAGTGCTACGATAATTCAAACCAAACCAAAATTTACTCCACTCTAATACTTTTGCTGTGATCTCTATATGCAGAAATCTCACTGCATAATTTGTTTCGCAGGTTGGAGTGAAGCTTGCAATATCTACAGCAATACGTACGAATTGAACGTGGCCGTTTCCTACAGGGAAATCAAGGGGACCAATCTGACTTCTTTGTTGGCCAACAGCGACTACTTGAATATTCTTCTCGACACTCGGTTGGTAAGAAAGATTTATTCAGATGGTATCCATTTTAGCTACTGTACTACCGTTTTAACCCCTTTGACGGTCTCAGAATTTTTAAGAAAATGTCAAATTGCCAATTTTTTTTTAATATTTGAAAATTCTTTTAAATTTACTTCTCCACTGTAGATGCTGTGTAGTATGTCTCCCTTAGCAGTTGCGTTGGGTGCCTACTCAGGTGTCGGCTTGTCATTCGACTGTAGTTCTTGATTGCGACGCCCGTCGCCAATAGCACTCTTGTAGCTGTAGTGCAACTATAACTCAACCTTACTCAACCCCCTTATCCTCCCTATAAATATATCATACTTGGCCAAAACAAAATCCACCATTAAATAACGCCATACACAAGAATGAGGAACTTTAAATACGTCGGTAAAAAGTTCTAATACCGTGCAAATTATGAATATGCTTACTTGTTTTGTCGCGTGGCATGTACAAGGTCCTTAGAGGGCCTTTTTGGCTTGGGTTCTCTTGGCAAAATTGAATCTCGGCATACTTTAGCATCCACAGAGGGATTCATTGTAATATGTGCGTCAAAATTGGTAGCGAGAGTCGCCTAGAAGTGCCACAAGAAAACTTCTCTCAGTTCTGGGGAATATACCGAGTCTGAAAAGGCTAGACTGCCAATATTTACAGCCCCATTGGAGGGGGGAAAAACTTGTGTTGGCGAAGATGAGGTGTCAGCCTCGTCACTTGACCGTGTTTAAGTTATGGCTTGCTCATAGCCGTTCATGCAAATCTAATTTTAATAATAATTCAACCAAATTAAGCTTCTTCTTTCTGTCCTAATGTCCTTACAAGTTTCCAAAACCAAATGCGGAAGCGAAAATTCGAAGCAAGTGACTATTTTTTTTTTATAAATTATTCCTTTTTCGACTCCAAACACTTAATGGAATATTTGTAGACTTAAGACAAGACATGTTTTTCAAATTCATGTATTTTATTTACATTATATTTTATTTGGAATTTAAATCTATTTAAAATAAGTTAAATGAAGGATTAATGCGTAAAAAAAAAGTCAAACTTTTACAATCTTTTGTATTTAATGTGCAAGAGCGATATTTTGAAATTTCGAAAATCTTGGCATTTAAAAAATATTCATGAAAGGGATTAAAGGATTTTTGTAAATAAAACCGTTTACGTAAGTAGTTTAGAAATGCATTACTTTTTAGAATAGAGAGCTTAACAAAACATCTTTTAGAAGAAGGGAACGTTTTCTTATCGTTTTCAAACACATTTGTAAAATTTAGTTTTAAAAATATGAAAGCTTTTAAAGAAAACTTATTTTTCCAATATTGCTTTTTTTAACATACATTTCAACGGGTTGTTTTCGAAGTTTCTTAGAGCATTTTGTATTAGGTTTTTAAATTCTTTGGCATTTGCCTTCATACATGCACCTAATATTGAATACAAATTGTCTATGTTACTATACAAAAAATGCATATTTAATAATTATAAGATGTATCAACTCTTATTTTGTTTCAAATTAAAGGTTATACATAGACATAGATATAAATGCATAGAGATAGATGTTGAGATAGATATATTTAGGTCTACAGTTTAAAACACTTTGGTATATAAAACATGCCATGGAGGGGGGGGGGTAATTGCTTGAAATTTCGTTTCTTAAACTAGGCATTCTTCAATTATTTGGTGAGATGTACTTTTTTTAATCAATTTAACCTAATAATGACAATAGGTAAAAAAAAGGTTTTACAAGAAAATGACCTTTCTGCTTAAGTTTCCTAAAAAACAAAATGTAAGACGAATGAAGACCAAAATTCTGACGCTGCGTTTTATGTTGCTCCAAATAGTTGAGTTGGCTGCCTACTCAGATGTCGGCCCGTCACTATACTGATGTTTTAAATTATGACGCCCATTGCCAATAGCTCTCGCGCAGCTTTAGTGCGACGATAATTCGACTCGACTCAACGCCTTTACTGCTACAAACTCTTAAAACACAAAGATAAAAATAAAACTAGGAGTGTGTAAGACTACACAACTTTTAATTACCGCTCAATAAATCAATGTACACATTAAAGTGTAATCATATACCTTCAATAATTTTAAAACCTAAAAAGTTCTATGGCAGCTCTTTTTCATGCGTAGTTTTCCTGAAAACTTATGTCGACGACGGGATTGTATTTCGACGGGATTGTATTTCGTCACCCAAGTTCCCACGTGTGCTATATCACTTTGCACAACGGATCTGATTTACTGTACGGTAACTTTTGGCGAACTTTACAAAATAGCGCCAAAAGTCCGTATTCTGGCGGCTTTTGACGTCACGCTCACTATACTGCATTAATTAATAATAGTCAGATAGGGTTGCCGGAAAACGTCATCGTTTTGAAGTCAAAGAATTCGAATCATCAGTCGTAGTCAGACAGGTTGCCGCAAAAAATTATTTATCGCCAAATCCAAAAAAAGGTGACAAGGGTTACATTACAGTAGATCTGATCCGTTGAGCGAAATGAGATAGCACATGTGGGAACTTAGTGATGATTTTCTCTATAGGAATCTCGAAATACCCCGGAAGACGTGCAGATGAATATCGCATTGGACTGCTATGGATTACGAGTCAACGTATTCATCTGCTTCGAAGAAAAGGAATTGGCTGTGTCTTACTTCAGTACAGATGAAGGCGCTGTGTATCGGTAAAAGATTTTTCATACTAAAACCCTTAACCTCTTGAGAACTGGCGGTTTGGGGACGTTTTTTAGAACCTCCCCACAAACAATTAGCACTTTAATTAGTTCCGAAATTGACCTGGTCCTATAGAAGAAGATCCAAATATCAGTTTTCAGCATTTGATTACAGGTATCAGTCATTTATTTCTATAAAAAAAATGCAGTTGGACGGCGGTCAATACGATATTAGAGTTATCTAAAAAAAAATTCAAACTTTTCAAAAAGTTCTTAATTTTGAAGGCAGTTTGCATTAAAAGCAATGTTAAGATAATCTGTTAACTACAAATAAGTGATACGACCATTGTTATTGTATTTATAGCACAAAAATGTGTATTTTTAGATTCTAAATCGTGTCCCTAAGTAACTATTAAACATATTTCTCTTTTAATTTCATTGAAGAACATGATTTTTTGGCATATATTTGTATGAAAAGTATGCTTAGATTAGGAATATACGTGAGGGATTTTGCTCGGGTCTTAAGAGGTTAAGGGAAGTCGGATGACTCTATATGCCCAGATTAATTTCCCTAACTTTAAGAAAAATTTTCTCTTCAAACTATATGAGATTTCATTACGAATTTTTTTATAGTTTGTTCCTTGCATATAGCTCCTTGATTTAAACTGAGGATATTCCACAGTATAATAAAATATTTTTACAGTGATTTTTTTATAGGTATATAAAAAACGCAAAAAGAATCTGATTTAAAGTTGTAGGGGTTTTTTGCAAGCAGAGATATTTAAAATTCCTCGGTTAAATCTGAGCTATTAAAGCTACAAAGTTCGAGTTATTATTTTCGACTATACACTTCAGATGATATGTAGAATATTTCCTGCTATTTTTAAATAGAAGGCTGATGTTTTTCTTTAATAATATTTAACATACATGACATATACTGACTTATAATAACTTAATTGCCTTTTCAAGTATCCTTAATATAACTTAGTACTTTAACACCCCAACTAACTTTCGCATCCCAACAACAGCGTCGCAAACGTAACCGTTCCCACAAAAACTGTTTAGTCATCACATTTTAAACTTAACCTTTTCACACTTTCCCATAACAAAATCCTAGCCCTGATTGGTCAATCGAAGTATGAACAATCATAATCTTATAGCTGTGACGCACTTTCGAATTACACTCCAACATGTAAGGTTGTGTGCTCTTTTGGAGGTCCGAGCTTCGGCTCTGGACTGTCCCGTTCTATACTCCTAACTGAAATCTTTACAATAAAAAATTTTTGGACTCCCATTCCTTCATTTCTAAAGGAATTAAATAGCAAGTATGCTTCAATGTGAAAGTAGATGTTAATTTACGTCATACATATTTCTTTTTCTTTTCTCTCAGAGTTACTCGGTCACAGTTTCAATTATGTTCGTCTGAGGTCCTGGGCCAAAGATTGCACGTGCCTTGCGATGCGAAACTAGAATTCAACTGGGAACTAATATATGAAGCCTCATCTAATAAAAATACAACTTTAAATGTGTGATTAAACTACATGTTACAGAGTGAAAGATCTATTATTTTTTATAGGTCTTGTATGGTAACAGATCTCTGTACATTTCCATTAAGGAAATGTTGGCCTGTTTTTCCATAAAGTATACACATGTATACTCACGAAAACTGACTAAAAATATAGAAGAAAGTTATTTTGCCATTAAAATAACTAATAAGTATAATTTTGAAGATATTAGTTAGTTTTAATTAAAACACAATTTTAATTACTCATAAACTACAGATGGAAACACTAACTGCATGTAAATATCTAAACAAAAAAAAATTTAATTACCAATTAATACCTTTAAAATTATACTTATTTATTATTTTAATGGCGAAATAACTTTCTTCTGTATTTTTGGTAAGTTTTCGTGAGTACATGTCGTATACTTTATTCAAAAACAGGGGCCAAAATTTCCTTAAAGAAAATGTACAGAGATCTGTTACCATACGAGACCCTTAAACTTATTTTAGTTGTTATCCAGAGTAGAGATTTTCTCTTCATTGTTAAAGGTCATAGAAAGAAGTTGTCTTAAAAATTCTGAATGTATGCAATATTGGTTATTTAATGATTTATGCAACAGTTGACTGTTAAAAGCTTTATGAATTTTATAGTTCTATTTACCAAAATTATTTAGTTTTAGTTAAAATGTTATTGTTGCTTGGAACACAAAATAAAAAATGAACTTTAAAAAATTACTCGACATTTTATAGTAAACCAGTCGTTTTTATGTTATACTGTTTGTAGATGTTAATTACTGTTTATATGTTAATTCTTATCCTCATTGTAAAAGTTCACTGAAAGTGTTCTGAAAAGGGTATATTTTCATGTTTAATTTTGCCATTCAAATCTCATTATAATTTTTTTAGGATTTGTTAATAAATGTTATTTTACATTTGTAATGTACTATTTCTATTTAATTTCAATTTCTTTTAAAATTTATATTAGAATTAAATCTAGCATTTTCATTTTAAAGCCTTTAAACAAGTTCTGTAAATCTAGTTTTACTTTGTTGAAGGTCTTCAAGTAGAGAAGCCAACTTTAGATGTTCAAGGGGTAAATTTTTAATTGTTTTGAAAACTTGCTCGACTCTGTAAAATGAGAATCACTTAAGGGGGTTCAATATGTTGTATATCGGTAATGTTAAATTGGCCAATTTCAATGTACCTTTTCACAATAACTACTGATCAGATCATCTTAAAAATTTCTGTGTGTATTATACCAACCTTATATATTAATCTGAGGTTAAAAATTTTTTTTAAATAATTGTTAGATTTTTTTTAATAAAATAAGTTTTAAAGTACCCAAAAAATCATGAAATTTCTCACTTTTTTGCCCCATAACATGTTTTTTCACTTTAGTTTTATTAAAATTCATAACCTCAGATTAATCTATACTATGTATTACATCATATAAAAAAAGTTTACGAGAAAACATAGCATAGTTTTTGAGAAAAGGTACATTGAAGTTCAAAAAATCAAGTTCTGAGAAAAACGCGTTTAAAGTTTTTATTGTTGACCCATTTCCTTACGAAGCCATGACATTAAAATGGCTTTTAATGTCAAAAATAATTTTCCAATCGTCTTGATACTTTGTGACATTGTTAATAAAGGTTGTAATAGTATTTTATGCCAATAATTTTTGTTTTGATTTTTTCACCGATTTGAGGGTATTGAACCCCCTTAAGGAACACATACTTACACTTGTGACATCATAAGTGTAGCAGCACAATTCATAGGTTTAAGGGGAATGGGCGCGCAGGACAGCGGGTCTCCAAACGCAAGTTCTTCAATGTTAATCCAATTGGAAAAAAATTCTCGGCCTCATTTTTCCGACTGTATATTTACAAACAGATTTTTTATATGATAATATAGCTGACTTACAGATAAAGACAATCCTACTTTTTGAAATTGGTTCGAATATTTTTGTTAATTTTCAATAAATAATTTAAGGGGTCTAAGGAGTCTTAAAAATGTGCAAAGAAGATACTACATAGCATAGTTTGATCTCTCTTGTAATTTTTTAACTACTCAATAAATGAGTATAATTTTTTTATATGTAATTCTACAAGATTTATTTGTTATAAAACAAGTTTTAAAATTTATGAAACTTTAGCCAAAACTAAAATAAATGATATTAAACATGAAGGTACTTGAACACACTGTGATTAGGCTTGCGCGGCAAATTGTGAGATCAAAATTGAACACATGACCAAGAAAATGACTTTATATTGTACAAATATGTACAAACTAGGACTTATACCTAAATTCTCAGCTCAATTTTAATTAGAAATTATTTTAAGAACTTTTTTCTAAAAAAATTAATAAAAATTTTAAAATTTTGATTTTAAATTTTTTTAAAAATAATTTCTAATTAAAATTGAGCTGAGAATTTAGGTATAAGTCTTTGTTTGTACATATTTGTACAATATAAAGTCATTTTTTTATTCATTTTTTCAATTTTGACCTCACAATTTGCCGCGCAAGCCTAATCACAGTGTGTTCAAGTACCTTCATGTTTAATATCATTTATTTTAGTTTTTGCTAAAGTTTCATAAATTTTAAAACTTGTTTTATATTAAATAAATCTTGTAGAATTACATATAAAAAAATTATACTTATACATTGAGTAGTTAAAAAATGACATGAAAGATCAGACGATGCTTTGTAGTATCTTCTTTGCACATTTTTAAGACTCCTTAGACCCCTTAAGGGGGTTCAATATGTGGTATATCGGTAATGTTAAATTGGCCAATTTCAATGTACCTTTTCACAATAACTACTGATCAGATCATCTTAAAAATTTCTGTGTGTATTATACCAACCTTATATATTAATCGGAGGTTAAATTTTTTTTTAAATAATTGTTATTTTTTTTAATAAAATAAGTTTTAAAGTACCCAAAAAATCATGAAATTTCTCACTTTTTTGCCCCATAATATGTTTTTTCACTTTAGTTTTATTAAAATTCATAACCTCAGATTAATCTATACTATGTATTACATCATATAAAAAAAGTTTACGAGAAAACATAGCATAGTTTTTGAGAAAAGGTACATTGAAGTTCAAAAAATCAAGTTCTGAGAAAAACGCGTTTAAAGTTTTTATTGTTGACCCATTTCCTTACGAAGCCATGACATTAAAATGGCTTTTAATGTCAAAAATAATTTTCCAATCGTCTTGATACTTTGTGACATTGTTAATAAAGGTTGTAATAGTATTTTATGCCAATAATTTTTGTTTTGATTTTTTCACCGATTTGAGGGTATTGAACCCCCTTACTTGTGACGTCATAAGTGTAGCAGCACAATTCATAGGTTTAAGGGGAATGGGCGCGCAGGACAGCGGGTCTCCAAACGCAAGTTCTTCAATGTTAATCCAATTGGGGGAAAAATCCTCGGCCACATTTTTCCGACTGTATACTTACAAACAGAATTTTTATATGATAAATATAGCTGACTTACAGGTAAAGACAATCCCACTTTCTGAAATTGGTTCGAATAGTTTTGTTAATTTTTAATAAATAATTTAATGTCTTAATTGACGAAGACTTATATAAGCGGGTCTCTGATCAAGCACACAAGTCGAAATATACAGGGTGGTTATTAAATAACTCTCGCTATTCGGAGTGGTATGTAGCTTGAAGGAATAATCCAAATGCATCCTTATCAAGAAGGGGGGGAAATAATGGAATCATAAAAAAGATAGAATCATAAAAAAATAATAATAAAAAAGAATAATCATAAAAAAACAAACTCGTCTCTTGACCAGGGTTCTAAATTACGAGGCGTAGTCCATTATGGCCAATTACGCCACGTAATTTAGGACCCTGATTAAAAGACGAGTTTGTTTTTTATGATTCCATTCCTTTCCCCCCTACTTGATTAGTAAGTGTTTTTGATGATGTTTGTTGCATTCGGGTTGTTCCTTCAAGCTACAGACCACTCCGAATAGCGAGGGTTATTTTATAAGCACCCGGTATACAGGGTGTTTCAAAATTGACCGGAAATTTAAACGATGCAATTCCGAAATATTTACCCGGACCCTTCGAAAAATAGTAAAAAGCCAATTGATCACGCGTTTTGGTCGTGGTTGATCCTTGAGCTAGGGCAGTACGAGAATGTGTTGAAGAAGGGATGCATTCGTTTTGAGTTTGGTGGGGTTAATCGACATATTGCCTAGTAATTTTACAATTTGCAGATTCTGTTACAACTGTTTCTAAAACTACTAAAAATGATTAGTAACTACGAAAATTCAATTTTTGTGTTTGGATTTCATTTTAAATGATTTGGTTGGTTGGTTGGTTGGTTGACATATATTTTCAGGTTTGTGTGCTTGGTCGCAAGGACCCGCTTATAAACCATCGTCAAGTAGGACAACACAAGACATACACAAACACATATGACAGATGTAATGATTTGGTGTTTCAAATTTTAGCAGAATATTTGAAAATGTAATCAACACTAAACGTTTTGCAATAGAATTGCACCAGTTTGTCGAAATGTGTATGTGTTGGGACCAAAGAGTTCTTTAGTTGAGTAGAGACTGAACCTACCAACCACACCATGGACCAACACGGAGACAATATGGGGCAGCATATGCGGCCCGATGGTCGAGTAGTTTGGATCGCAGACCATTACAATAGCATTTTGCGCGATGTAACGGGTACGGGTTCGATTCCCGCGTTCACCTTGGGTGTACTTTCTTTCTCTATGTGAGTAAACATTCCTTCTGTGACTATCTTACATGGCGAAGGCTTATAAGCGGGTCTCTGATTATGCACACAAGCCGGAATATATATTTACATACTTACCCTGCATAAATAAGCAAAATACAATAATGATTATGTATAGACTGGTGGTCAACATCAAGTTTAGTAAAAAAAATAATGCAACAACTTATTAAAATAAACAGCCTCCTAAAAAAATATGTGTGTTGAAAACTAGTGGAATCTGTAATTTTAATCAGTTGTAAATTCAACCGAACCAAACTAAAATTACTACATTCTTGTGTAGCACAAGTGCAAGGTTTTATGCACGACCGAAAGGGCGGCCAATTAGTTAGCCGTTTTTCATTGGCGGGGGCCGGGTAAATATTTAGGAATTGCACCCTATACATTTCCGGTCAATTTTGGAACACCCGTATGTACAGCTGTGGAAATAAAAAGCGCCACTAGTGATTATTTCAGCCGTTAGTTACCCTATAGAATCGGGCCTTTTTGAGATTGTGAACAATTAACATTCTGTGTTAATTGCATGACGCAAAATTTGCATAAGGGGCCGTCTTCATATTAAAAATATTTCTAACTTTGAAATTTCCAATGGCAACACCCAATTTTAATACTTTAGAGATGCTAAGCACTCTCGAAAACCCTTAAATCTTAGTTTTTGTTACATTTGGATGAATATTTGACGAGTTATTCAATCGAATCACTTGTGGACCTTTTAGGGACCATCTCTAAAATGACAAGCAAGCATGCATGCAAGGCCGTCTTTATTTATCAATTACACATGTAATCTTATACACAGTCCCCTAAAGGGTAATTGAATAGTATTTTGCTATATACTCAGCAAATTATGAATAAAAAAAATTTAAAAATTGGGATTTCGCTTAAACTTTGTCTTAAATTTATTTCTGTAAAAATATTAAGGGGTATCTATTCATATTTTTTTAATTAATATAATAATTACTTAAAAATATAAAAATTGTTTTAAATACTCCAATATTGAATGCATTTTGTTTGGGTTGTTATATATTGTTATTGGGTTATAATTTCTTTTCAGTAAAAAATTCGTTTCATTATCTTAATTATTTATAGATAGGGATAGTTTTTTATGTGCAACTCATTTAACATTATAGCACCTAAACTTTGTACGTCTCTAACTCCCCTAATAATGCTTAAAAACCAACAAAATTTGGCATTTCGTATTAAAATATGTCATAGATTAGAAATATGGACTCAAAAAGGGGTGTTGCCTTTGGAAATTTTAAAGTTAGTAACATTTTTAATATGAAGATGGCCACTAACGGCTGAAATAATCACTAGTGGCGCTTTTTAGCTTCCACACTACGTTTGTGGAAGGTTTTATAATCGTTCTGTCTGTCCGTCTGTCTGTCCGTCACCCACTTTCACAGAACGAACCGCAAGTCTCACAAACAAGTGGGATACGTCATTTTGAAGCAAAAAATCAGTTTAGGCTACATTCCAAATTTCATTAAAAAAATTTAATTAGAAGTTTATTTAAAATTTAAATAAATAAAAATTTAATCTACATTGAAATAACATGCGAATTCCATTTTTATTCAATATTTTCACTGTTGCCATGACATCAAACGTACGAGAAACTTTATTTAAAATAAAAATAAAATTCTTGAAAAAAAATATTTATTTTTGTGTAATAATTCAATTTGGATTGTTGTAATAGCACAATAAAGTTATTTGATGGTTCGTTATATTTTTGGAAAGAAAGATGCATAAAAAATTCGAAATTTGTATAAAAAAATATGCAAATTTTCACTTTAACTTGTGACTGCAGAAAGATATTATTAAAAAAATTCATCACTTTTCTTCTAAGTTCAAAAAAATTAGCAAACTATAAAGACTAATTATCAAATCTGCAAAAGAAGATTAAAGAAAACCACTAATTTTTGCTTATAAAAGTTTGAATTAGAACTATCCAAAGGCCCTGTTAGGCGAATTTCTTTTTGAGGTGTTAGTGTGTTTCCTGTTGAGCGTAAAATGTTGTGTGGAAGCGGTGTAAGTGACAGATTATGTAACAAACCAACTTTTTAAGTAATACTTTGAGATGATTTAAAGGCATCTTAAAATAAAATATACAAGTCAAAATGAAAGAATTTTTAACTTCGAGCCAGTGGATCACGTAATATTAGAAGGTGAAAAATCCAAGACGGTGGAAGCCGCAATCTTGATTCTGGATTTTTTGCTTTTAGGTAATTATTTACGACAAAATACACCTAGAAAAGAAAAATTGCTAATTGTGGTCCAAAAGAACTCGAAAAATTGAATAAGAAAGAAAAATCCAATATGACGGAAGACGCCGTCTTAAATATAAAAAAATACCCAAAGTTAGCGAAAAAATATATTCTAGATTCATAATCTATTTTTGAAACTAAAATAGAAGCTAAAATTAAGATATAACTAAAATAAAACGAATTTTTAATTTAGGGCATATGGATCGCTCTATATAAACGGTGAAAAAATCCAATATAGCGGAAGCCGCCATCTTGATTTTTTATATATTTTTTTCAAAGTAATGTTCTATAACTAAGTATTAAAAATATAGTCAAATTATAAATATTTTGTTGGGTTAAGCAAAAAACGAAAATCCAAAAAGTGAAAAAATCCAAATGGCAGATTTTATTTTTTAAATTTTCTTGATAATTGTTAATCTTTATTAGGGTAAGGTGGGGTAAGTGGGCCATTGGGGCAAGTGGGCCACCCCCGTGGCATTTCCCGAATTATGGACGTAAAAAAAATCTGTTACAATATTTTTACGTATTTACCCCAATAGATGCAGGAAACATTATGGCATCATTTTCTTTTAAGTATGTAACAAGGTACAATCCTTTTTGTGAAAAATTTTAAAATTGCATCTTTTCGTAATTCACGCCATCATACTAAGTTTTTATTTTTTTCCAAACGGTTCATGATACAAAACAAAATGTTATATATTTTGAAAGTGTATAATACAGAGTAACTTTTTGTAATGTCATGTACTTGTGATGTTGATACGGTTAAAAGAAAATTGGGGTGGCCCAGTTGCCCCGCGTTTGGGGTAAGTGGGCCACCACAATGGCGGGGTAAGTGGGCCAGGGGTGGCCCACTTGCCCCAACTCTTTAATATACTTTAAAAAAAGTCATATTCACTGTTTCATAGGGTTAGTCATATTCACTATTCATAGTCCTATTCATTGACATAGGCTACTTCAAAATCTGTAGCCCTAACATTTTTTTTACACTTCATGCAAAAATGACAAGATGGAAATTAACGTATTTTTTCTTGTAGTGAGCTAGCATGCCAGAAAAAGTTGCTATGGGGGAACTATTGAAGATACATCATTACTTTTTTTTTTCAAACACTCAAAATATCATGTAGATTATCCCACTTATCCCACCATATCTCTACCAGTTATGTGTAAAGATATATTAGGAGGGTGGACCACTTACCCCACCTTGCGGGGCAAGTGGGCCACTCGGATGACCAAAAGGAAAACATATTTTTTTTTATTTATTATTTGCCAATTTGTTTTAAGATTGCCATGGGTACAGTAATAACAAATGAGATAATGGACCACACAAAAAAATAAGTTGTTAGGCCGATTATATCCAGTGGTATGAGGGTCTAAAGTTGAATTATGCCAAAAAGGTGGCCCACTTACCCCATCTTACCCTACTAAATGCATCTATAAAGACAAAAACTATTCACTTTTGTCGAATAGATCGTCAAATATTAAGATTAAAAAATTCAAGTTGGCGGAGACGCCACCTTGAATAACTAAAAATGCTCAAGGGTACCAAAAAAGTACCTTCCAGATTTGTAAACTACACCCTCGAATCTATAAGAATCATCAATAAAAAAACTTAACCTCTCAGTGCAGGGTTCGGCCAAAAATCGGGGTTTGGCGACCTGACTAGTATTGATAAAGTCTAAAACAAATAATTACTTATTTTATTTGCGATGCTACAAATGGCTACTAAAGAAGAAGAATAGTGAGAAGAATAGAAGAAGAATATGATGCAGAGATATTGAAAATTTAGTGTTTTTTTTATTCAGTTAAAAATATTGAAAAAATAATCATATTAATGTCAAATTAGTTTCAGTTATCCTAATATCGAAAGCCAGGGAGATATAATTTGAAACATATCAGCGTAACACAATCATAGTACAACTCGCAATTCATTACAAATAAATTTTTGACTATACGTTGTAATCTCATTAATTTTTAGCTATTTTTAGCAGTCGAATTTTAAAAATACAGGATAGGTAATTTTAAACAAAATCATAATAACGCAATCATAAGGTAGAGTAAAATCATTCAGTCCCAATACATTAAACGACGTGGAACAGGTACAGTCCCCTTCGCATCGGTATCGCTTGTCTGCAAGATGGACAATTGCGGGAAATTTGCTTCCATTTAAAGATACATGGTATGCAGAAAAAGTGTCCACACTGAGTTTTTGCCACTGGTATCATGTTCTGCTTATATTCTCTGGCGCTACACAGACAAATGCCACACTTTGTATCGTCGAGTTCTGGTTCCGGTATTTCCTCAGTTGGCAGCTTGAATTGCACTGTTAATCTGCGCCGTTCTTCACGTTGGCGGTTTCGTAGCTGCTCCAAGGCTCCTTCATCAAGTCCTTCTATCAAGTGTGGCCGCTGTTGGTTGTCTCTCTCCAGTGGTTCTCCCAAATTCATTTGCGTTTGACTGTTTCTTTCAGTTAACTCCTCCAAGTTTGGTTGCTGTTCGTTGTCTCTCTCTAGTGGGTCTCCCAAATTCAATTGCATTCGACTGTTTCTTTCAGGTAAATCTTCCAAGTTTGATTGCTGTTCGTTGTCTCTCTCCGGTGGTTCTCCCAAATTCATTTGCGTTTGACTGTTTCTTTCAGTTAACTCCTCCAAGTTTGGTTGCTGTTCGTTGTCTCTCTCTAGTGGGTCTCCCAAATTCAATTGCATTCGACTGTTTCTTTCAGGTAAATCTTCCAAGTTTGATTGCTGTTCGTTGTCTCTCTCCGGTGGTTCTCCCAAATTCAATTGCGCTTGGCTGTTTCTTTCAGTTAACTCCTCAAAGTTTGGTTGCTGTTGGCTGTTTATTCTTGATTGTTCTTCCAAGTTTGAATCTGGCTGATAGTTTCGTTCTCGATGCGCTCCAAAAGTTGAAAGACGTACATATGTAGCTAACATGGTTTGATAGCCGAAATTCATTATATTCTGAACAGTAGTAGTCACTCTCGATGGCAAACTTCGCAAATTGTAGGAATGTGATGAGGTTCCAGAATTAGATGGAATTAGACCCAATAATCCAGCAGTTTGACTTCGTGTTCGTATATTACCCATAGGAGTAACTTCATTTGATCCTGGATCCATATCTTTATTTTGCTAGAGAAAAAAATGATAAATAAATTCATTAGATGTTTTTATTTTTATGTTTAATAATCTAAATTCCATAGAGGAATTGCCTTTAAGTTGGTGCTACACATATGATACAACTTCCAGTTTGCTCATTGGCAAAATTTGGCAGGCTTGAAAATTTAACGTAAGGTCGCCTTACGCCTCTTAAAGATGAGGTACCTTCCTCACACGTCTCCAACACATACATAAACTTCAATAACAATTCACAAAACTTTAATTGCTTGTTTAAATTTTTCTCTTAATAAATTTTTTTGTTTCTATTGCTATTGCTACGGTATTCAAACTAGATTGAATGAAAAAGGTTAAGCTACCGGGTTTTTTTTTTCTCTAATGTTTAGTTACGTCACCCAAATCCTTTCTACAGTTGCTTCCCTAAGTAAACAATCCTACAATACCATCTCTATGTCAGAGAATTTCGTACATTATAATTCCCATTTATGAAATACTATAGTGTAAAATGAAATTCAAATATGTCTTGTGTTTGCTGTCTTGAGAACACTTTTTAAACGATGACGACATTTGAAATAATAGATGCCTAGCGTTGAGTTACCAGGAATTTCACTTATACAATCATCGCGAGCAAAGCAAGCGTTGAAAATCTGCTTGCAACGAATCGAAATTAAAGCACAATTCTTCTCAGAACTGTGCAATTTCAATAAATTACATTAAATTCCCCCTAAACTATAAATAATTAGCTATTTGAATATTTTAACTGTAAAATATGCTATTAATCACTTTTTTCAATGGTTTGCAGTTGGCACAAATCAAATACCATGGCGTTATATTTATAAAGAACTTAACTAACAAAACAATTCAGCGTAAGTGAAAATAAATTAAAGACAATTAAGGGGAAGTTTAAATTTAAACATTTATTATGATTTAAAATAAATTAAAACATTATTTTCATTTTGAATTTGATATACATTTCCTTACAGTTGTGAAATTATTTGAACAGTTTTATATATCTATAAGATTTGGTGACATTACTTACATTAGCAATTTTTCTTCAATGCTTCAACTGCAGAAAACATCGATTTTCAAGATCAAATATGTTTAACTTTGTGATTATAAATAATCGTAGGACTTTAGTAGAAATTAGAAGATATTAGCATCGTCCATTGGACTTGAATTCAAATTTAAAAAGCCGTTAAAGAATATCCCGAATATCTAACGATTGAATGTAAAGCTCGTTCTTTCTATGTCAAACTAGTAATGATGCCAAATCTACGGATCTAAATGTTTACTCTTGAAATATCTCTATACATAACACTTTTACAGGCTCCCAAATTTCGTTATATTTCTAACTCTGCAATGGCAACAATCGAGTTTGTTTACACTTTATATTTTAAAATAAGATAATCAGAAAGATAAAAGAAATGCGATGAAGCAGCCAAGTCGGCAAGCATATGCAGTAGTATACATCATTGATGTATACTACTGCGATGAAGGAAAATGGACAGGATCAACTTATAAACAAACTCGTGCAAGGAAATCTCTGATGCAAAATATATAAATATATGAAAATCTCAATTATTTGATAATTGGGTCAATCCATTACAAATCACCCAGATCTGTTGCTCGACATTTTTTATTTTCCTATTTTTTTACCATATATTTCCTAATACTTGGTGAGTTCAAAGCCGAAGTAAAAAAAATTCTGGAGCTCATAATTTTTTTTGGCGGCTATTTTAACTTTGCTCCAAAGACGATTTTCGGCTGAAAACTGCTTTCGCTTAAATGCATATAACTCTGTTGATTTTATAGATATCAAGACAAAATAAAAAGGAAATCGATCAGAACGATGCTATAAATAGTTTGCCAGCGTATAATATTACCAAATTAGTGAGGAAGCGGGAGATAAAAAAAATCACAACAGAAAAATGAAAATCCGCTTAAGCCGGGAGTTTTAGCGCTGAAAATGGGGTAAAAGGAAAATAGACTCGCCTTAGATATTTTTTTTTCCTGTATAGACCAGTTATAGAACTACTTGTTGTAGAAGTTTAAAGCTTGAGGAACTTTTCTTTATTTTTTACAATTTTTCAAGATTGCTGAAAATCGTATTTTCGCCATTTGTAAAGTAAAATATCTCAAAAAAGGCTGAGTGAAAAAATTTGAAATTTATACAGGTTGTACAACTTTATAACATAAACATGTGATAAAAATTTTGTATTGTATTTCGGACTGGTTCCAGAGATACAGTGCTTCAAATATGGTCAAAAACTACATTTTCCCACTTTTTAAGGTCGAATATCTCAAAAGGGATTGAGTGAAAATATTTGAAATTGATGCAGTTAGTACTTCTTTAGGACATAAACATGTGACAAAAATTTTGTACTGTTTTTTGAACTGGTTCCAGAGATATGGCTTATCAAATTTGCGTAAAATCTGCACAACAGACCCCCTCAAAATGTAACAGCTTTCAATGGTAAAATTCCGTGAATGGAATGTGAATATTTAATTAATTGAAATGTCTTTGGAGCAAAGTTAAAATAGCCGCCAAAAAAAATTATGAGCTCCAGAATTTTTTTTACTTCGGCTTTGAACTCACCTAGTATTAGGAAATATATGGTAAAAAAATTAGGAAAATCAAAAATGTCGAGCAACAGGTCTGGGTGATTTGTAATGGATTGACCCAATTATTAAAAATGGATATTTTGTAAAATTAAAAAGATAAAAAAAAACTTTTACTTACCTGAAAAAGTAAGTTAAATTTCATACCGTTTTTTTTTTCCTTTTAGCCTACTTTTATTTTTTTTAATCCGAAGAATTAAAAAAAAATAAAGTAGGTATTGACATGCGGTCGATGCCCGTCCGTCTGTCTATCCGTCTGTCCGTACCCCCTTCCAAAATCGGTTCTATCCATCCGATCTTAAAAATTCTTTTTTTGTTAGAAAGCTATGACCTCAGAGACCCAACTTCTATACTTTTTGTCCGTGTGTCTGTACGATTGGACGGACATAAATCTACTATTTGTCGACGAATTTCCCATTGAATAAGCATTGAAATTCAATTTCGAGTCATTTAAATCGCTGAATTTAACTACAAATGCTACGGACAAGTGAGAAACGTCAAAAAATTCAGCGTATCGAAAAGAGAATTTTTGAAAATATCAGAAAAAAATTCGAATTCTAATTACTTCAATTATTTAAAAAACGTCAAAATTTAATGCTCATTTAAAAAGCATAGGAAGCCATTTTTATTAGAATTAAATCACCATTGCCATCGCAACAATCGATCAAGAAACTTTAATACTTTTAGACAATAAATTAAAATAAATTTATTTTTGCGACATCGATCAGTTTGAAATGACTTTAAGTATATTTCACTTCAAGATTCTGTATGTTGGCATGCAATGTTTTCATTCTATTTAAAAGCGAGAACTATTACATATTTATTATTTGAAATTTAAATTTTTGCAAACGATTCAAATAATAATTATTTATTTTTTGAAATAAAATAAATGAAAGTAGCCGAATTTAGTTGGTAAATGTTTAACATAGAATTTTTAGAATAGAATAGAACTTTTTAGCTGTTAAACACAACTGTTGTAATGTCGAAGCGGGTTAAGTGACATATTCTGTTACAAACCTACTTGTTAATTTACATTTCCTATTTTAAGTGAAATTTATTCTAATGTATATAAATTTAATGTAGAAACGGTTGTTGATGTCACTTTCTGTTGCGAACCTAGTTTTTTCAAGATAAGAATTTTAGTACGATTTAAGTTACAGGAAAGTAGGCTATTTTAGTTCTTTTAGAACTTCTTTTTTAAAATAGAAAGTTGAAAATGTCAAATAATTTATTTAAAAAATGTAAATAATTATTTAAAATCGCTAATCATATAATTAATTTAAGATTGGTATAAAAAACTTCAGAATAAATTATATATATTTAATATTTAAATGGGTTAGAAAAAATTAAATAAAATTATCTAGCATCAACGAGTCGAAATTTTGCAAAATTGCCATGCCTCAAAAGTTTAGACACAAACGTAATGTTTATGCAAACTTTTTGACCTGAAGTGACGGCATTATTGTCTCAAAGCAGATAAGCTGAGCCAAAGCAGCAAAGCCCCTTTCTCAGAAAAGATATTGAAATGCTTGAAAAGGTTCAACATAGGGCTACAAAAATGATTAAGGGTTTATCGGGTATTGATTATGTTAATAGATTAAGATCGTTAAACATGTATTCCCTGGAAGATAGGAGAACAAGGGGTGATTTAATTCAGTTGTTCAAGTTCATTAAACAGGGAGACATGGAGGGCTTAGGTTTTACCTTAAAAAGCCGGACCAGAGGGCATGGTCAGAAGTTGAATAAATCATGCTTTAGAAGGGAGGTTAGAAAACATTATTTTTACAATAGAGTCGTCAATGAGTGGAATGCTTTACCAGAACATGTTGTGTATTCGAAGAGAGTGGAAGATTTTAAGAAGAATCTTGATAACTATTGGAAACTGGTAAGGAATTAGATTTATTTTGGACCAACCTTGCTGGGCCTCTGGCCTGTTGTTGGTCGACAATTTTTGTATTTGTATTTGTATAAAATATTTGGAATAATTTTCTCAGCTGATAAAATGATGCCGAAGTCAAAGCAATTTTCGTTTGCGGAGATTATAAGAATTTAGAGATTAGAAAGCCGAGGTAAATCTGTTTCTGATATTTCAATAAAATTAGTTGATCCAAAAGAGGTATTATATGGTGATGTATACCAGGCAAAAGCACGGTCCGGAAGGCCCAGAGCGACCAGTAAACGAGATGACAGGCAAATTAGGAAACTTTTTTCAGACCGATTTTTTTCCTCTAATGGGGCTGCAACATTGGCGGTCAAGCCTTTGCAGACTCGGCACATTCCCCAGAACTGAGAGCCATTTTTTGTGGCACCATCTAGGCGACTCTCGCTACCAATTTTGGCGCTCAGATTACATGAATCTGAGCTCTCTGTGGATGTTAAAATGTGCCGAGATTTAATTTTGCCGAGAGAACCCGGGCATTGTTTCATTTTCAAAATTATATTTTTGAATACATTTGTGCATATGTTTAAGTGTAATAAAGATTAATTTTCCACTTTTAAAACTAATTTGTAAAGCATCATATTTATGCGGTGTCTAAATTTGTATGCAGGACTGTACATATACTTAGATAGATTAGAAATTTATTACAGTCCGTGCGGAGAACGGGTATTTATTTGCAAATTATATAATAAAATTTCTTATTAATCGGTTAATGGAAAATTTTTAAAAAAAAAAACATGGCTCAGTCATTTTGGAGCTTCAGCTGTATCCGTGCAACGTTATGTGCCTTGCTTCTGTAATCCTGAAATAAAAAATTAAAAAAAAATACATACCAATTAATATATCTTGCGCTGTTATAAAATATTGAATTATCTTACAATAGAATTTACTACTTTAAATATGAACAAATACTATTAACATACAATATAAATAGGGCGTCAAAACAAAATTTCGCTAAACAAATATCAATAAAAAAAAAGGTCAACGCCTCATAAATCCAAAAGCATACAGTATTATTACATAGCATAATCAAAATGGAATGTCTAAACCTAAACCGACCTTAAGCTTGCAGTATACAAATGTTCTGCGAGAAAAAGGGTAAATAGTTCTCATTTTCGAGTGCGAGAATCGAATAAAAAAAGGTGTTTCACATTCAATAAACAATTTTATTTGTTATTTCAAGACATAAATTTATTATTATTTTAGTTTAGCTTAAGTTAGAGTGTAATTTTAATTATTTTTTTCCTTCTATTTTGACGTAACAGGGCGCACGAATATCAGGGTCAATAGAGAAACCAATCAGATCACTCGAAATTTCGGCGCCAGCAGCGTTGTTTACGCAGTATCCTCCGCGTAGTACATTTCTCTGCTGCAAACTTAAGGTCGGTTTTTGTATAGTCGGTAAAAAAAACATTGTTATACAGTATCCTAACTAGCCTAATGCGCAGATAATTTTCTCAGAGCAAAGAAAACTATAATAATTGGTGTTACGTTACATATACATCTGTTGGGATTGCTTCCATCAAATTCGGTTAGAATAAGCTACAATGCTTGGAGTAGAAAAATTGAAACCACCTTAATATCGCCGAAAGTTTATGATGCACGTTTGAACAAAAATCATTACGCATGCTTAAGGGGAGATCATAGTTAAAAATGACCAAAAAAATTGAATTTTTAAAATCAGTATTTTCTGATAGATGGAAGCCCGATCTATCGAATGAGACCAAATTTTATAATTAAAAGTATGTAAAAAAAATATGATATGGTGTGCATCATCTCCCCAATAGAGGGTGCTACAGGTTAAGTAACTTTTTCTGCTGAGTGAATCAGAAATAAAATTGATTTGAACAAAAACGGATGCTTCATTTTTGCTGAGAGTCGACTGCATTTAACCCTCTAATGCATGAATTTTTTTTCATCCCGAAAATATATATATGTATCTTTAATACTCACACACATTATGGGGAAAATATTAAATAAAATTAACTGCATTAGAATTTAAATAATTTCAATTTTTAAAAAAAATTCCATGTCACAAAAACCAACTGCAAAATTCCAATTTTGATAATAATGACTAGAAAATTACTAAATATACTTCAAAATAACCCTTTTTAACTATGATTAATTTTTCAAAACAATTTATTACTATTAGTATTTTAGTGTGCTAATATTATTATAATGTGAATACTGCCAAAAACGTAATTTCACAAAAGTTAATAACCTCACTCTTTAATCTTGAATACACTTTTACTACTGTCATCTATGAGGATTATTAGTAACTAAAACTTTAAAATGAAATGTAATAAGTGAAAAAACACAGATTTGTCTAGAAGGAGCTCTAATTTAATAGAATAAAGTGAATTATGTTACTTGTTACCAAACGGTAACAGTATGCACTAGAGGGTTAAGAGAGTAGTGGAAGAACGGGTTAAGAGAAAAAAAAAGTGTAAACGAGAAAATATGAACTTTAAATTTTGTGTTTTCAATTAAATCTTTTGAAAACCGGTACTTGCAAACAGTAAAAAAAATGTGCGGAACTTAAAGTTTATGGAAAAAAGATATTTAGTACCGTTAAAGAAGTTAGTAATATGATCATTAACACAAAAATCTCAATTTTTTCAAAAATGTCACTTAGCACGTTCTTCCACTTCAATTTTATTATCACTATTTACATATGAAAATGAAAAAAATGCTAACAATTATAAATAGTAATAAACTAAAGCACCATAGTACTTGGCAAGAGACTGGTTTTTTAAATTGCTTATGCGTCGTGTTGAGAATATTAAAAATAAACGCCTATTCGCCAATATTTCAAATAAATTTAGAAAAATATAATAATGGTAGGTACATATAATATATAACAAGCACACAAGCTTGAACATATAATATATGTACCTACCATACTATACTTATAATAAAGAGAGAAAGATTAAATTATGAGCATTTGTCAATATTTTAAATAGAAATTGGCAAATTGTTACAAAATTTATGAGCGAAATATTAAAAAATTTCTCTAAAGTTTTTTTTTATTAAAATTAGGATAGGATTGGTATAAACTTCTTGGGATCTTCTTGGAGAAATTATATCTCTTAATACACAAATGTCTGCATTACGTACGCAAATAAAGACTGTTGTACAGTCGTGGACAAAAAAAAGAGAACAGACCTCACTGTTTGGGCACCATTTGTCGGAGGTATAATTGTGATACGTCATTTTATCGGAAACAACGTTCTGAGTTGATTGGTCGACACAAAAATTTCTTAAGGGGCTGTCTTCATATTGAAATTGATACCAACTTCAAAATTTCCAATAGCAACACCCAAATATTTTGGAATAGAAATGTTCAGAATCGTCAAAATACCCCAAATATCAATTTTCATTGGCAGATTCCTTATAGTTTAGGATTTATACAACTAAACGTATTTGACAAAAAAACGGGGGACATCTCCATATATATTCATGTATTATTTATAGGTCCGCATTTTCCCAATATGGAATTTTGCCAAATTTTTTCCTTTCTGTGAATTTTTGTGCTTGGGTAAAGGGTTTGGTTGCAAGATGAGTGAATTAACATCCCACTAGAGCTTCAGAAAGTATATTGGTTTCGGGCTAAGATATTTTAGACTACTACCAAGGAATGAAAACATTTTTTTTTTTACTTTTGTGAATATATTGATTTTATTTATATGTTGTTTTATGGAGGAGATTTGGTTGAATCAGTGCTATATGTAGTTTAAACAGTGGTCAAGTGACTCCAACATCTGAGCTGGCACTCAAAGCAACTAATGACTTCTTACGTGGGATCACGCCAGGACTTTGGACCACGACGTATTGAGCTTGAAACAATTGGAGTAGTATGCTATTTAATCGTGGAGCAATTTTGGTTCAGCATGATTCGTTTATAGGACGACTAAGGCGAAAACAGAACCCTTAACAGTTTAATCCGTGGCATGACGCCTTAACTAATTTTGCCAAGATGGTGCCTGTTTGCGAAAAAATATGGATTAATATTAAAGATTTTTGAATAAGTATTGTAGAAGATTGTGTGTGTGATGATCAAGTTATGTATATATAGAGTTGTATATAACGAGTTGAACTGTGGTTACTTTTTGATAATAACCGCTTTCAAGTAGTTTTTGACAAACTATTTTTTTTTCTTTTGGGATTTGGATTGGTATGTTATTAAAATGAGAATTGAGGTTATTGTTATTGTTGGTAGACATATATTTTCAGGCTTGTGTGCTTGGTCGCAAGGACCAGCTTTTAAACCATTTGAATTGAGGTTGGTTGGTTGGTTGGTTGGTTTGACATATATTTTCAGGCTTGTGTGCTTGGTAGCAAGGACACGCTTATAAACCATTTGAATTGAGGTAATTTATGTAAGTTATTTTAATAATTTCCTGCTGTCTATTTCTAGTCTCATCCTTCATTTGCTTGGTGCAGCCAAGTACCCCTAGCAATTTAGAACCCTAGTCAACTGACGAGATCGACACCTGAGCGGGACTGATATACTTGATTTTCACTCACTGACTGTGGTTCTAAAATACGACGCCCGTCGCCAATAGCCCTCGTGTAGCTCTAGTGCGACGTTAATTCAAACCAACCAAACCAAACTTGATTTTCAGTTTGGTTTGGGGACAAAATTGAAAGAACTTCCTAGTTAGGGTTACAAAGGGCTCTTGGAGGCTCTCCACGTAATTTTTAGCCATGGTAAAATGACGAGGCCGATATATGAGCGGGAACTCACCGCAATCTTTTTTTTTGCGACAAAAAGCATTATTCTATGCAGCTAAATGATAGGCTGTTTGTAGCAAAATTTCTGTTTTGCGTTTTTCACGTGTAGATAGCCGACACCTGAATAGGCATCCAAAGCAACCGTTAAGGGTGACATCGTACGCAGCGTTAGGACTTTGAAGGAAATTTAACGTGCACTCCTTTACGGGGTATTATTCGTTGGACATTTTTGGCTGCACGGACAGTTAATATGTCTTCTGTTATTTTGGCGATGCCCGGACCCGAACCTGAGACCTTTCGCATGCTAGGCGAGTGCCTAACCAACTGGGCTCCGCAGCCCTCTCCTTGTAATTAGATTTTCTCGCCAAATATGTAGCAAATATCCCCAAAGTCTCTCGTTCTTTGCTTGAAAAACCGGCGAGATTATCGCCAATAAGAAATTAGTGAAATATTAATTATTTATTCGTAGAATTTGTTTTTAGTTGTTTTCCAACTGTTTAGACTAGAATTATGTGAATAATTTTAATGACGTTTCAAATAGTTTGTGACCAGGATTTTCGTTTGTCGGGAGTTGAGTTGCATGTTATAAAAGATTCTTGATTACATTTTTTCAAATAATTTTGTTGCTCATCCATTAACGGCCAAGTACGGATAATTATTTGCTGATTTTAAATATTTAATGTTGTTATAAAATTAAAAAGTTTCAATTTTTTTTGTAATATTATAATTATAAAATAATTTCAACGTTAACTAATTTTTTTCCAGTAGGAAAAATTGAAAAGTTAGCGTTTCCCTGGTGTGGTGGGTTGTGTTGTGGTGACACGGAGGGTGCCTTTGCAGGTTTTGTTCTCGTTTAACCATCCTATATGTTGCTGCTTATGCTTTGAGCTGCCTTTCTATCTTTCAGGTTTTCATTCTTTCCCCCATTTAAAACGTTTACCATCAGTTTGTAATTTTATCGGTTTTTAATACACGAATTCAAACAAAATGAATAATAATAAAATAAATTCCTAATATATATATTATGGAAGATTTTATTTAGAATTCCATAATAATATATCGTTTGGTTTTTTCCCAATCTATGGCACAGGAGTCGCCGAGTTGACACCTCCACCAGACTCGGTTGCGATCACTCTGTGTGGATGAGTGTTCCAATAAATAGAGAACTTGAATAACAACTATCATTTAAATAACATCAATAAAATAGCAAGCGTAAACATAACTAATAATTAATTAAGCATAATGAAGAACAAATGCGGCTGCAGCGCTCACCCGACGAGCGGTTTCGGAACGGCAGCGTTGCCGCAAAGAAGAGAAAGAGAGAGTTCGCAAGGCAACAGTCCGTTTTTTTGGACGATGTTGATCAACAAGCGCTGCATCAAGTTGTAGCGCAATGCCGCCACAATCGAAAGGAAATTAAGAGTTCCCTACAATTATTAGATATTGTTTTATTTGATTAACATTTATTAAAGATTTTTTGCTTTGAATTTAAAACACATGAACTTTTTGGGAAAAGAACTTTACACGATGCAACAATAATATATCCGCAATCTGTTCAGTACTTGATTCAATTTTACTCAATTCGACAACTTTATCTGCATTTTACTCTAATTTAATTTTAAGTTGAAATTATTTGGGAAAATGTGTATGCAAAACCAATAATAATAATAGTTAGCGTAACAAATTAATTGAATGATTGGGGACTTTTCATCGAATAGTTTACAATCTTAATTTTGTTCTAAAAATCTTATCTTCTAGCAAGAAAGTATTTTTGAATACAAAAAAAAAAATTAATACCAAAAAAAAACATTAGAATCTAAAGATTAATTTGGCGGTAATTTGTGACCTAAGAGCGACGTTGCAGGAAGTAAAAAGTAGTTATAATCTTGTTTTAGATTATTATTAAAATATTATGCTGATTTAATTTATTGGATCCTTGTCTTTTGTTAATTCATAAATAGTGGTAGTGCTTCGCATTGTCAGGCCACAGTTCCGGGGATCGAGTCCCGAAGGACCAAGCATGTTTTGGATCTAAGCACTGGGGGTTGCCCGTGAGGCTGGCCACCTTACCGGGAATATATGCCTGTCAACCCAGAGCACTTAGTCAAGAAAGCTGCAATGGGCAATACAGGCATATTATCGGGCTGTTGCATCGAGAAGTTTATTAGTTAATTCAGAAAAAAGTATAGTATACTCTTGCAACATAACTGTATTTATTTTATGTTTTGCATCAAATGCATTCAATAACATTTTTTTCTATACTTTGCATAACCTAACAACGTTATTTGGAAAAAGCACTATAATAAGAACGTATATAGAATAAATAGTACCGAGATTTCGTTTTTTTACTTAAGTCATAAAATTAGTCCTTTAACTATACTTTTCTATCATGGATTACAAAGATATGTTTTGTGTTTATCGTTTTTAAAAATAAAATTTTAATGTAAAATAGAACATTCTTTTCTCGAGTTTAATTTCCAGTTAATACTCGATACTATACTCTTTTACGTTATAACACGTATAAAACACAGTTGATACACGAATAACCTATAATTAAATTTAAAACTTCTTTTTCAAGACTTTCCAAATCCATAGAAAAATTGATTATTAATTTAATTTGCAGAAAAGAAAACTACTTTATTATTTTTAATCACCAAACGATCGGTCCAATCTTGATTGTTGTCGTTTCTCCACTTTTATACGGTCCCCTATTTCAAAATACAAGCTTATTATCATCATAACTCAAAATGTTATGCTAGTAGAATTACGAAATTCGGTACTTTTAATTAACTTTTGACCCTGAATCCATTTCTGTAAAAATATTAATAGGTTTATATTCAAAATTTTTCGAAAAAATTATGAATATTTTTTTAAAAAATATTAAATATTTCATAAATTATATAAAACTATTTCAACTTTGTTTGGAAAGTTATAAAGTAACACACAAACAAATTTCGTCTGGCTACGTATATTATTAATGGAGATATGATCAAAAGTTTGGAAATCTCATTTAACATTGTGATCCATAAATTTTCTGTAACCATAACTCAGCAACTATGAGGAATTTTGCAACGAAAATTGATATTTGGGATATTTTGATGATTCTAAACATTTTTATACCAAAAAATTTGGGTGTTGCCATTGAAAATTTCAAAGTTGGTATTAATTTCAATATGAAGACGACCCCTTACGAAATTTTTGTGTTAACCAATCAACTCATGACGTTATTTCCGTTAAAATGACGTTTCACAATTGTGCCTCCGACAAACGGTGCCTAAACAGCGAAGTCTGTTCTCTTTTTTTTGTCCACGACTGTACCTGCATCAAAAAGTCTAAATTCATAATTTTGCAGTAAACAAATTAATTCTCCAGTTTTGAACTTTTATTTAGTTAAATACATCAGGCTGATATATTATTTCAACAATATAATTAAAACAGATTCCTTGCATTTGGACCAACCAAGAAAGACCCCGAAACAAACAAAACTAGTATCCAGCGACTTACCAATTAAGCCCATTTGCGAGAAGAGAAAATGGTAGATTATCGTAAGAGGAAAAACACGTTTTACGGTAATCCCTTGCAATGTTCATCGTCAAAGGGGTTAAATGTATAAAGGTAAGAATAAAATAGATGCTGACTGAATGAGCACAATACAGAAACGGGGTGGCCCAGTGAAGCTGTTTCTCGCTTCTGCAATACTTCCAACTAATAATTGGCGAATGATTCGGCGCTTTTACACTCCTTGTCAACCTAAGTTGGGTAAATAGAAATATATCTATGGGGAAGATCCTTCCGCGCATGTAAAGAGTTCCATAAATTATTTGTGAGTCCCATTCAGAAAACCCCTTTTTAAACATTAATTTCAATTAAGGTCTAACAGATTTGAATATTATTTGAGAAAATTTGGCAATTTTTTATTGGAATGAAAAGGTGTATTTTGATAAAATAGTATTCATATCATTTTGAATGTAAATATTACCTTACAAGTTTTTTCCAACTAACAAACCAACCGCGCTTTCCCCTCGGCCTTTTTACTCTTTGTTTTTACCCAAGTTATGTTGGCAAGGAGTGTAGATTCCACGTTCCATTTATGTTACGGGGCTGTGGGGAGCCTTGTGGTTAGGATCTCGAGCTTTGGATAGGAAGGTCCCGAGATCGGAAGAGGACCCACTGAGTCTATGCGGAGTTCGTGCTCTTTAAATCTGTTGGGTAAAAAAGTTCTGTGGGCGGCCAGTGCACAGTGTCCCAAGGATACAGGTCTTTGTTACAGGAGACTGTTTCCATCCCCATCAGGGGCATGTCTAAATTGCGGAGGTGGCGATAGATGGCATCACCTGTCACGTATGTGTGTAGTATCTGCCTTACTTGACGAAGGTTTATAAGCGGGTCTCTGACCAAGCACACAAGCCTGAAAATATATGTATACCAACCAACTACTAGGCCACCCGGCCCCTAGTAGAGATGGCAATAGTGATAGCTAAGACAGAAGAACTCTCTCAATGTCAATTCAATAAGCGCTATGGTATATTTGGGGTTATCATAACCAATTTGGCGACTTTCAGACTGCTTCCCATTTTGTATCGCCAAACATTTATTCTGTGCATTCTAGCCTTTCTAGTTATATGACATTATATCGATGTACAATCGGTACTTGCAAGCGGTCGTGTCGAAGCAGATAATTGGGTCGAGCAATTTGTCACTAAGAGGGTTGAAGATAAATACTTTTGATTAAGAGATCGCTATTTTCATCTCTGTGATTTTTTTAAATTTCTTATTTTAAATTTAACATCGATAAGGTAAGTATGCAATAAAAATGGATTTTAAAGTCAAAATTACCAACTCAGGTCAAATTTATATAGATGCGCGTCTATTCGACGTATTACAAAGAATTATGCACATAAATAAACTATTGCAAAGGATTGCAAATGGATTTTGTCAAAAAAAAATATTCAATTTACAGCATCTACTTTTCAAAAAATATTGTCGAATGTGTAGCCCCCCCCCCCTCCCCCCAGTTGGAGTTCCCATAACATAAAATACTAGAGCATTTTAGAGTTGAAAAAATAATCATCGAAGAATATTAGAATCCAACAACTCATGAATAATGGAACTCAAGGAAGCATTCTTCGGCATTCGAGGCCGTGTGCTAGTTTTGATATTTCTTTTTACTGTCCGAAAGAAAAGTATCTCATTTTATACGAAAAAGGGGGCCCGGATGGCCGAGTGGTTTGTGTAGCCGACCATTACTCTAGCAGTCGGCGAGCTGTAACGGGTGTGGGTTCGATTACTGCTTTCGCCCTGGGTGTACTTTCTCTTCTCTGTGACAGTAAAAATTCTTTCTGTGTCTGTCTTACTTGACGAAGGTTTATAAGCGGGTCTCTGACCAAGCACACAAGACAAGCCGAAATATATGAAGAGTACACGGGAAAAACCGATTGAATTTTCAGAGAAGTTTCCTTAGCAGGCCGCTTTGACGATGATAGCGAGTGATCGCCTAAACTTGTGTAAGGAAACCAGTTCCTACCATAGATATCATAGTTAAAGTAATTGAGTGGCAGATCACGTGACCTCCAATGCTAACGACGGGACGCGCAAGGAGCTCCCAGAAGAGCCCCAATGAAGCCAGTGTTGTAGTTCACGGGATATGCCACTGTAGTACTTAAACTACTATTTCTGTGGTTCCTAGCTACCAAGATCAGGCGATTGGCGATCCCGACGCTTTGACCAAGCGAAGAAGAAAGAGAGAAACCGGTTTTATGCCGCCAAGCAGACAATTGCGGTCGCCCGCCTAATAAATCAATCGCTTCTTCCCGTGTACTCTTCATATATGAAGAGCTTAGTGGGAGAACGCGCTAAGTGACAAAAAGATGATAACGAGAAAATGAGCTTTAAAGTTTTTCGTTTGCACTCAAATCTGTTAAAAACGGTACTCGCATACCGCACAAAATATACTTTATTTAAATTTTATGAAAAGGAGAAATCTTGTCATCTTTTAAGGAGGGAATAAGATGTTCATTGACGCAAAAATCTAAATTTTTTCAAAAATGTCACTTAGCACGTTCTTCCACTAAGCTCTTCACATGTAAATACGAAAAAGGCTAGAGATCATTAAAATGGTTTGACAAAAATTTATGTGACAGTGTGAAAGCAAATTCACTCACAACAAGAAGTTTTAAGATAACTAAAATAACCTAGGTATTTACATGTTACTTTAATGCTACTTTAGTTCTCACGAAAATTTTTATAGTAGTAGTTTAAAATAAAAAATAAAATAATTCACAGAATCGTCGATTCTCGGCAAATTTGAACTGCCCGTTTTTGCAAATCCTTCTTCAATTTTATTTAATATTTATAAGCACTAATTCACAAAGAAAGACTTTTTTCTCGAATGGGGCTGCAATATTGGCGGTAAAGCCTTTGCACACTCGGCATATTCCCCAGAACTGAGAGCCATTTTTTTGTGTTTGTGTTACCTTCTAAGATAATCTCGCTACCCATTTTGACGCGCATTGCAATGAAATGAATCTGAGCTCTCAATGGATGTTAAAGTATGGCGAGATTTAATTTTGCCGAGAGAGCCCAAGCCAAATAGGTCCTCAAAGGAACTTTTACAAGCCTTAGACTTTTTGAAACAGTGAAAAGGGGTACTTTTTTTTCACCCGAAAGCAGTGAAAAAATGACTTTTTTTTCACTCTTTCCATAAGATGCCAAAATTTCAAGTTAACATTTCTATTTCGTAATATTAATAAAATCCAGATATTTATCGATCTACTCTTTTTTAAAGGTATAAATGCGCGTGAAATATTTTTGGACCAATGATAGTTTTTTTCACACTGTTATAAAAAATAGTGTATGAAACACGTGCGAAAAGTACATTTTATAAAACAAGTGTCATTATTTCACTCGCTCGTACCTCGCTCTCTGAACTATAGTATCACCCCGAAATAATGGTTTTTCCAAAAAATAGTGTTAAGTGGGCTTTTTTCAAAGTCGTGAATGGCAACAGTTCCAGCTGTCTTGTTATCATTTATTGCCTTTAATTACACTCTTAAATCAAAAGAGTGAATTCCACTCCAGTTGGAGAAGTGCATTTTCGACACTGGAAAGGAGTGAATATTAACTCAGACTGAGTTAAAATCATTCGTTTGGAGTGATCCTGTTGGAGGTTTAACACACAAAGGATCCACTCTTTTCGGAGAAGTGCATTTTCATGACTGGAGGAGTGAAAATCACTCAGATTGAGTTAAATTCGCTCGTTTGTTTTAAGAGTGTACTTTTCGTTTGGTATTCGAAAATGAGTTTTCTAAGAATAATTCTACTTATTCCATTTTTAAAATGCCAACATCTTGCTGTGCTGTTGGGTTGTTGAAATCATTTGTTAAAGAAAGCTTGCCATAGAAAGAAAAATATATTCATCTGTATCAGTCATTTTGAGAGTGAAACCAAATCAACCAATGACATCACAGGACAGAGAAAAATGAAAACAAGAGCGTTACACCATCTGAAAACCCTTTTTCTAATTTTGCTATGAGAATGTTTCCGATGACGTAACGCTCTTATTTTCATTTTCATCCGTACTGGATTTCATTGATTGCTCCGGTTTCACTCTCAAAATGACTGATACAGATGAATATATTTTTTTATTTCTATGCAAGCTTTCTTTAACACATGTTTTGAACAACAAACAGCATGGCAAGAAGTTTGCATATTAAAAATTTCACGAGTAAAATATTCTTAGAAAACTCATTTTCGAATGCCAGAACGTAGGTAATTAGGGCCAACAAATGAAAACAAACCGTGGAGTTTTATCCATCCAAGGCGTGAAACAACCACATTGTCACTATACTATTTTTGACAAAGCAAAAAAATGTATAGAATAGTGTGCTCGATACTTTTATGCTGACAAGACTTTGAAACGGAAAATTTGAAAAATATGCGCAGCCATTTCAAAGCAATATCGTTCCTCAGTCTTTGAGCTGTGTTATTTGGTTTCACTGTTAGACATGAAAAAACAATTTTTACTTTTTTCTAAAAGTGCATGTTTCACTCTCAAATTTAAAAATGAATACATGAGGTATGTTTATCTTTTTGCTTTTACAAAACGTGCGTATAATGATATTTTTCTTTTTAAAAAATCGAGTATTTTTATTAACTTCACGATCTGTCAAATAACTCTACGTTGTCAGTTACTTTAGACATATCTTTTGGCAGATGTTATCATCTTATATTAAAGTTATACGAGGGTTGCTTTTTTTTTCAACCTGATGGGCTGTAAAGAAAAGACGGGTCAATATACAAAAATGATTCATTACCTAAAGTAATGTACAGTGCAGGTAAATTGTCAACATTATCACCTTGACGATTAAGGCATTTCTCATATTTGCAAACAAGCTTTGAAATACCCTAAATGTAACCTTCAAGTGAGAATTGCTGGCTGTTATTCGTTTCTCGCGGCAGAAAGAAACATGCAACGGAAATTCATCGAAGAATGCGTAGAGTGTATGGAGACGCCTTTATGAGTAATGTGTTCGTGAATGGTGTCGAAAATTTAAAGGTGGCTGAGCTGATGAAGGGGGTCAAGGAAGCGAGTCTGCCGCTACATACGACATTGTTCAGCCAGTTGACCAAGCGATTAAGGAAACTTGGAAGGTTTATTGGTGAAGGTGTTCATCAAAGGCGCATTTTCGATTAGCAGTCGGAGGACCGAAAAATATTGACTCGAAGCTTCCGCATTGACGTAGTGGTAGTGCAATCGTTTCCGGCTGCCTATTTCTAGCCTCCATTAGGAGCTTTAACACAGCCAATAACGCCTCGTAATTTAGAACCCTGGTCAAGTGACGAGGTCGACACCTGAGCGGGCACCCAACGGAGCTTCGAGCGATATCGTACGCTCATACGCTCGGGACTTTGGACTCCACAGATTTAACGAGCACGTCTGTTCCAGTGTACTCGGGCCCATCCGTCATGAGTTGAATTTTCTACTCTTTCCCAGTACAGATATCCGATTTATAGGATGACTGGCAGTAGGTGGGATTCGAATCCCCGCACTCCTGAGAAGGCTGAATCCTGAGGCGGATGCCTTAACCACTCGGCCACGGACGGGCCACATTGACGTAAAGATTAAAGAAACCGTCACAACTCCCTCCCAATCATTGGCTGTTAAATTTTATGAAGAGGGTAAAACAAAGCCTGTTTACAGATATGACAAATGATTTAAAATCGTGTACTGTGGGTGTAGTAGATAAAACCGAAATAGCTTGGTAGTGCTCTCTCTATCGCGTTTCTCTCGACCAACGAACATGCGTAGTAGACTCGAACGAGGAACTCGTGCGGACGTATCGAGGACTCGATAACGGAAGAGGCGTGGTAGCGGTGCTGCCCTCTTCCTTACCACATGAGGAAGCAATATGGACTCTTCGGCTAGGTGTAGACCAGTGGTTCCCAACCTTTTCTGGGCCATCGCCCCTTTCGTTAGGTTGACTACCACATATCGCCCCCTTTTAATTTTTATGTTTTTTTTTTCAATTATAATTTGAGTTAAAATATAACTAATAAAGCAATTTTATCATTTTAAACACGAACTACCTTATATAAAAACAACCAAAGCAGCTTTATCCGGTCACTCTTAAATTCAATAGAAAAAAAATGTTTATATTTAACAGATTTTTTTTAAAAGAACAAAGGTTAAATAAATTAACTAAGATCTTTAAACTGGATTCTGCAAAATTTAAGAGAGTTGACAACAAAAATTAAAATAATAAAAAGCTTTAAACATTTAATTTTTCCTTTATCTATTGTTTAGTTCATGTGCAAGTATTTGAGGCAAATGTCCAACTGATTTCTTTGTTTAGTAAGGATCTGGATGATAACAGAACCAAATCCTTTTTCAACTAAATATGTTGACGGGTACGAGATGAGAAGTGGTTCGGTTTTGTACCACAGTTGTGGATAATTATGAAACAAGTTTAACGCAGGATAACTCATAACCTCTCCGCTATAAAATGGTTTTCGCCTCACAGTCATACTTCTGATCTACTAACTCCGTCTGCAAAGAGTTATCAAGGTTATGCACAACCCACAGCTTCAAACAAGAATGGATCTACAATAGAATCAGGAATTTCTAACTTTTTCAATTCTTGTTAGCATGCCATTTTAATTTGTCAAGGAGATCAATAAAAATTAGAATCATTTTATTGTACTACAGTACAGTATATTATTTTAATTTCCCCTCTTTGAATACTCATCGCCCCCCTATCGCCCCCAAACTATTTATTGCCCCCTTGATAACACAAATCGCCCACTAGGGGGCGATCGCCCCCAGGTTGGGAACCACTGGTGTAGACTGTAGAGGGTGGCTCCTACAGCCGCATCACTGGAGGGATTTGTGTTTCTCTTCAATGCCTCAAAGGCACAATTACCTTAGCCCCCAAAATACTCTCACATAAGACAATTTTCAAATAATCAAAATGTTCATTTAAAAACAATTCCTTTTTGGCTCTAATGAAAGGCCGATTTAATTAAGGTTAACTAGGTGGCAAAGCACCCTGCTTGCTATACATCTTGCCAACCCCCATTAATTTCTACACAATTCCCATTTGTTTGCTCTGCAAACAAGCATGCAAGACTAATATGAGGCTACTGCCAATGCAGGAGAGCTCATCTATACAATCTGGCTAGTTTCCGCGGGACTGCTCCAGAGTATCACGTATCTCTAGCGCTTAGCAACGATCTCTACCAAAGCCACGGGACGCAACCTGAAGTAGCCCCGGCATAAAACAAGCACACCGCCACACTTTCTTTCAGCGTTTCCGACGTTTCTGATTGGCTGAAGTGGCGTAAGTCACGTGGCTTTCAAGCGTCCGACAATTACAATTTTATATTTTATAGAGAAACATCTATTTTGGGTTTTTTTTTTTCAAATTTACTATTATATATCAAATACTTACTATAAAAACAGACGGACAAAAAAGCTTAAGTAGCCGTAAGACGGAAGAAAATCCTTCTTAACCCAGAGACATAATATAGAATGGACTGCGCTTCAATAGTAAAGCAAGTTAGGGATGGAAAACTGAAACCGGTTTTTTGAAAAACCGGTGTTTTGACCCCGGTTTTGACAGAAAAAAACGGCTTTTTTATGAGGCCGGTCTGAACCAGAAACCGGTTTTTTAGGTAAAAAAAACTGACGGAAACAGGAAAACCAGTTTTTCTCAAAAACCACCATCCCTTGCAAATTAACATTGTGTCCTAAACATCACAAATCGCCAAGACGAGAAAGGTTGCTACATATGGCAACTTAACGCTACCGTTTTGTTACGAACTTTTCACAATTGTCGACAGACCTGAATATTAGCTAACAAGCCGAAGTAATGACTTGCATCTATTTCAAAATTTACGTGGGTTTCTACCGATCACAGCCGCTTGCTTTTTTTTAATGCTTGCAGACGATTTTTTGCGCATAGTTCTTATTTTTCTCTTCTGGCTTTTTTTTAAATAAATATTTAAATACAATATTTTAATCTCTGGGCACGTTAACAATCGTGAATGTTATACTCTTAATTCAGTAAAGTTTTGTGCAAAAAGATGCCAAATGCTTGTGGAATTCCTAATTGTAAAGAGAGCTATAAAAAAGGATCTGTCACACCCCCTTCACAGGTAAAATTTATTTAGTTCTGCATACTTTTAGTAATTGTGTTCTTTATAAACTATAATTTCTATCAATAGAATTTCTTCTAAAAGCTCCTTTATAATGAAGAATCATATTCATGATTAAGTCAACGTTGTTAGAATTCTAAATTATAATTAATCTTTTGGGCCAAGTCAATTAAATTTGAACATTGACAACTTAGAAGTAGAATATTCTTTGTACAATTTGGTCAGAAAGAAACCTGTTTTTGAGTTGTTTATATTTAAAAAGTCAAACATTTGTTGAATTTGGAATATATTGATGTGTTTTAGAAAGTTGATTTATTCCAGGTGAAATAAAGGAAAAAACAATGTTTCAAAAAGACCTAATTGAATTTTCTTAATCGGACCATTAGAGCGAAAGTTATAGAGACTGCTGAAAATATTCACCACGTCAATAACCAATTGATATTACAGCAACACTCTACAAAAACCTACTAATGTTCGGAATAATCTGATATCTATTGAGAAGATCTTAAAAAACTAGCAATTCATCCTTGTTCCTTTCCAAGCTACTTTATCATAACATTAGATTGTCTGCCTTATGTGTTCAGGTCGTTGTGGAAAAACTCGCCAAATGGTAAACTCGCCATACAAGCGAGCCAAACGCGACACAGTCATGTGACTGTGTAAGTTAGATGATGAGGACACTTTAGGTTTGCCAATGCGCAGTCCATTCTATGTTATGTCTCTGTCTTAACCCACTTCCGACCTGTCGTCCCCATTTGGGGACAATTTTTAAAACCTCCCCACAAACAATTAACACATTAATTAGTTCCAAAATTACCAGGTCCGATAGAAGAAGATCCTTAAAGTTAGTATTTAGCCTTTGATTACAGGTATCAGTCATTTATTTCTAAAAAAAACGAAGTTGAACGAGGGTTAGTACGATATTAGAGTTTTTTTTTTTAAAAATATTTCACATTTTCTTTTTCAAACTTTCCAAAGCAAAATAGGCATTTTCCAAACAAACTTTCCAAAGCAAGGCCCGTGAAACGAGCCTTGTAATGGGCTTAAAACTGAGCATTAGTAGTCGTTCAAGGAGCCGGGGGGAGTTCTTTTAGAGGTTAATTTTAAAGGCATTTTGCATGAAAAAAATGTCAAAATTATATGTTAACTGCAAATAAGTGACGCGACCTTTTTTGTTGCATTTATAGCACAAAAAAATTGTATTTTTAGTGTTTAACCCTATACTGCATACTGTTACCGTTTGGTAACAAGTTACATAATCCACTTTATTCTATTAAAGTAGACCTCCCTCTCGACAAAATTGTATTTTTTTCATCTATTACATTCCATTTTGAAGTTTTAGTTAATAATAACCCTCAAAAATGACAGTAGTAAAAGTGTATTCAAAATTAAAAAGTGAAGTTTCTAACTGTTGTGAATTTACGTGTAGTATTCAAAGTAAGTAATATTAGTACTAAATACAAATAAATTGCTTTGTAAAACATATTATAGTTCAAGAGGGTTATTTTAAACTATATTTAGTAGTTTTCTAATCATTCTTACCAAAATTGGTAGTTTGTAGTTGGTTTTTACATGTGTTGCCGTTTGGTAACATCATGCATTAAGCACAACTTTTGTTTGCTTGTGTCTTGTGTGTGTATCTCTGTAAAGGATTCACAAGAGTTCAGTGTTTAAAATGTTTGGTACCACTTTGTTTTAAGAGTAAAAATAACTGTTTTATGTCGTATCATTCTGCCATTTAAAAAAATTATGTTTAAAAATGATTTTTTGTATTTTTTTATTCATAAATAACTACTAAAACTAATTTTTCTTGTTTAAGATCAAAATCTAATTGTACTAAATATTAATACTCTTTTTTTTTTGTTGTTATACATGTTTTCATTAAAGATTTTATACCTTATACCGTGTCTGTGTGCCTCTGCAACTTCTTATATAATAATAAAATTATCAATAAGCTTAATTTTTAAATATAATTTATTAGAAACATTTAAAAAAAAGTTCATTAGCTTAAGTAAAAAAGGTCATAATTTGAATAAAAATAAATATTAGTACCCCGAACTTTAAGCATCTATTCAGTGCTTAATGCATAGTGTTACTGTTTGGTAACAATTTAAAAAATTGAAATTATTTAAATACCGATGCATTAATTTTTTTCCGTTTTTTTCCCGTAATGTATGTATTCATGCATTAGAGGGTTAAGGCTTATAATAGGTAACTATTAAACATGTTTTTAAAAAAACATATTATTTTAGCATACATTTGTATGAAAAGTGTGTTCTGATTAAGAATATACGTGCAGGATTTTGCTCGGGCCTTAAAAGGTTAAAGATAGGTCTCAAATGTCATACCTTTCTTAACACTCCAATGCATACTGTTGCCGTTTGGCAACAAGTAACATAATCCACTTTACTCTATTAACCCTTTCAGTCCCAGTGATGCCATTTGGCATCATCACTTTCAATATTTTTTTTCAAAATGTTTATGTCCCGTTGTGACATCCAAACACACGTCATTCGATTCTTCACACTTAGTTCTATCAGACAAAATTTTACTTTAATCTCAATAGAAGTCAGAACTACTATTTTTTTTATTTAGAAAATAGTCAACAAGCGTTTCTCCTGATTTTTTATAAGTTCACTTCAGTTCCACATATTTAAAACACAATTTAAACTATTTCGGTTAAAATAATTACTAAATTTTTTTAATAATATGGTCAGATACCTTAAAATATATAACTCGAAGTGTTTTTAGGTAATATATATATATTTTTTTTTTTTTTTGTTTTCCACAGTTAAAGAATTTTGGCATTGTTTCAAAAACCATATAAAAAATTTAAATGGATTTTTTTCCTTATGGAATTCGCATATCTATAATAATAAAAATGAAGTTTTGTATGCATGTATGTCTCTCTGAAACTCATAGACTAGACATTTGTTTGCCTCGTAACTTGGCACAAATGCGTAGTTCATACTTGAGTTGCAAAATAAGAGTTTTCAGAGCTCAAAATGCTCTATTTTCAGAGAAAATTCTAATTTTCTGGAAAAACTACACCACTTTGGCTCAAATCCGATCATTTTTTTACTTTCCTGATGCCATCTGCTGAAAAAAAAAAAAACTTTCAACGAAAATAAAATTGAAAATGTTTATTTTTGTGTTGCCATTACTTTCAGAAACTAAATTCTTTATTTGAAAATAATTGATATGTTTCAAGTGACGCATTTCCGACCAGTCTTCATTCCAAGGTTTAGTTGATGATTTTTTCATTGATGGTTCTATTGATTCCAAATATGTATATTTAAAATAAATGTGTAGTTACAACTGAAGTTAAGCTATTACTGAACTATGGTGGTTAATAATGTTTTTATTTTTTTGCCAAATACGTTGCCAATCTTGCCAAATTACTAATTAAAACTCGCCAAATGGGAATAATGTTTTTTAAGCTTTTGCTGAATGATGATGGTTAATAAAAGCCATCGCACTAGAGCTGCATATAAAGGCTTTACGTCTTTGTTTTTTCGCCAAATACGTTGCCAATCTCGCCAAATTATTTATTAAATCTCGCCAAATGGGCAAAATGTTTATTAAGCTATTGCTAACAATGATGGTTGATAAAGGCCATCGCACTAGATCTGCATATAAGGGCTTTATGTCTTTGTTTTTCGCCAAATACGTTGCCAATCTTGCCAAATTACTAATTAAAACTCGCCAAATGGGCAAAATGTTTTTTTAAGCTATTGCTAAATAATGATGGTTAATAAAAGCCATCGCACTAGAGCTGCATATAAGGGTTTTATCTTTATTTCTTCGCCAAATACATTGCCAATCTCGCCAAATTATTTATTAAAACTCGCCAAATGGGCAAACTGTTTTTTTTTTTTTTAATTATTTATAGGCTGGTTGGTTGTGCTAAGGTCATTGTGTTAGAGCTGTATGATGGGAGTTTGTAGCTATATCTATTTTCTCGCCAAATTATTTCCAAAAACGTGCCAAAAGAGTTAAAAGGATTTATGTATTTATGATAGAATTGTGATGGCATTTATGCGTGCATTTTACAGTGTATTTTTGATTTTAGAATATTAGGCCAATGAATCGGAATTTTATAATTGATAACGATCCGAAATAATAACTTAAGTTTATGATCTTATAACAGGTTAGATGGTGCACATACTAGGATCTATTTGATATTTTTTTAATCCGTGCGAAGTACGGGTATAAATTTGCTAGTTTGACCTAAAATAAGCTTATATTGTGAATATCAGATGTTTCTGTAGTGTAGTAAATTTTTGGGACTGAAAGGGTTAAATTAGAGCTCCTTCTCGACATATTTGTGATTTTTTCATCTATTACATTCCATTTTGAAGTTTTAGTTACTAATAATCCTCATAGATGACAGTAGTAAAAGTGTATTCAAAATTAAAGAATGTGGCTACTAACTGTTGTGAAATTTTGTTTTTTGCAGTATTTAAAGTACAATAATATTAGTACTAAATACAAATAAATTGTTTTGAAAAATTTATTATAGTTAAAAAGGAGTTATTTTGAAATATATTTAGTGTTTTTCAAGTCATTATTATCAAAATTGGAATTTTGTAGTTGGTTTTTGTCATATGGAAAAAATTGTAAAAATTGAAGTTCTTTAAATTCTAATGCAGTTATAAAAAAAATTCAGTATTTTTCGAATAATGTATGAGTATTAAAGATACATGTATATTTTTTGGGGAGAAAATAAAAATTCATGCATTAGAGGGTTAACACAAAAAAAAATTAAATCGGATGGATTAGAACCGAAGTTGGAAGAGGGTTACAGGACAAACTTCTCCACTATATAATTATCTGCTTTTTATGTTTATTATATTTTTCCTTTTTATTGTAAAAGCAAGTAGTGACACGCTGAATATGTTTGTCTGTCCGTCCGTACCCCCCTTTCCAAAATCGGTATCGTACATCTCGAAAATTCTTTTTTACTTTCAATTACTTAATACGAAATGAGAGAAAAAGACAGTGAGTGAGAGTGAATAATCTTATAAATATCGCATTTCAAAAATCCTTCTTTTGTTAGAAAGAATTTTATAATTTTTGTCCATCTGTCTCTTCGTAGGGTAGGGTTGATACATATATATTCAATAATGTCCTAATGCTGCGACATCGTACGCAGCGTTAGGACTTTGAAGGATATTTAACGTGCACTCAATTACACGGGGTATTATTCGTCGGACATTTTTGGCTGCATGGGCCGTGTATAGGTCGGCAGCTATTTTGGCGATGCCTGGACCCGAACCTGGAACCTTCTGCACGCTAAGCGAGTGCTAAACCGACTGGGCTCCCCAGCCCTTCCCGTAACTTAGGTGAATGACGATAACCATGATGTTTGCCCCCGTTCAAGTTTGTGCTAATGCTCAGTCCATCATTTTTAAAAGTATTTGGTAAACACTGGTGAACAGATCCATCGAAATCTGTTTGGCAACATAAGAAATAAGATTTCCTGTCACAAAAATCTATTTTTAAGCCCTGAAGTACCCAAAAATATCCATGTTTATCCCAGAGAAATGTCACTCTATCTGGAGGGTTTTAACACGTGGAGATAAGAATAAAACGACGATGCTTGGCGACAAATAAAATATAAAGCGGTGTTTGAAAGCAGCCAAATCCGTGATATAAGCCCAAAAAATTCGTCATCTCAATGTTACTTTAAAATGGAAAATCCTAGCCACATTGTAGACGTATTCTGGCTGGTGGGAAAAAAAATCCTCTGAAAATCATCGGGCTGCCCGAGTACAACGTGCTCGTTAAATCTGTTTAGTCGAAAGTCCCCGACGGCATTAGCGTACGATGTCATTCGTAGTTTATGTTGGGTGCTCGCTCAGGTGTCGACCTCGTCTTCGACCGGGAATCTAAATTACAAGGCGTAATTGGCAGTTTTAAAGCTCCTAATCCCAAAGGAAGCTATAAGTAGGCACCTAGAAACGATTACAATACCGAAGTCTGCCGATCAAAAAATCGGTGGATATTCAAGACTTTTAAGGGTTCATAGGAGTCTTAAAAATGTGCAAAGAAGGTACTACAAAGCATATTTTGATCTTTCATGTAATTTTTTAACTACTCAATATATAAGTATAGATTTTTTATATGTAATTCTATAAGATTTATTTATTAAAAAACAAGTTTTAAAATTTATGAAACTTAAGCCAAAACTAAAATAAATAATAACAAACATAAAACTATTTGAACACATTGTAATTAGGCTTGCGCGCCAAATTTTGAGGTCAAAATTGAAGACATGACCAAGAAAATGACTTTATATTGTACAAATATATACAAACAAAGACTTATACCTAAATTCTCAGCTTCATTTTAATTAGAATTTTTTTTAAAAAAAATTTAAATTAAAATTTTAAAATTTTTATTAATTTTTTTAGAAAAAAGTTCTTAAAATAATTTCTAATAAAAATTGAGCTTAGATTTTAGGTATAAGTCTTTGCTGTATATATTTGTACAATATAAAGTCATTTTCTTGGTCATGTCTTCAATTTTGAACTCAAAATTTGGCGCTAATCACAATGTGAGATTTTTTAATTGTAAATGCACCTTATAAATTTTCTTACAGTTGACCAAATCCTAAAATCGGCACAACCACTCCCAGATTGGTTGGTTGGTTGGCAGGCATATATTTTCATTGTGTGCTTGGTCAGAGATCCACTTATAAACCCTCGTCCAGTGAGACAGGCAAAACACACACACACGTGACAGATACTTTGCCCAGATTAGGTGAGGTTAGGTTGTAAGTTTATCCGACTGTCTATTTCTGGCCTCCATGAAGCTTTAACACGGGCGATTTCCCCCTCGTAATTTAGAGCCCTGGTCAAGTAACTAGGTCGACACTTGAGGGGCACCCGAGTAAATCAGTGGCGCCGCTGTACTCTAGTTCGGGGCTTTCTACTCCACATATTTAAGGAGCAATCACAATCTACTTTACCAAAACCGACCTTAAGTTTGCAGCAGAGAAATGTACTACGCGGAGGAAATTTGCGCAAACAACGCGGCTGGCGTCGAAGCTTCGCCTGCTCCGATTGGTTGATAATTTGACCCTGATATTCGTGCACCCTGTTACGTCAAAATCGAAGTAAAAAATTTATTAAAATAACACTCTAAATGAAGTAAACTAATAAAAATAATAAATTTATGTCTTGAAATAACAAATAAATTTGTTTATTAAATGTGAAATACCTTTTTGTATTCGATTCTCGCACTTGAAAATGAGAACTATTTACCCTTTTTCTCGTAGAACATTTGTATACTGCAAACTTAAGGTCGGTTTTGGTATAAGGACAAATGCAGACAAACACAACACAAATATCCATGGCCGGAATTCAAACCCGGAACATTCCTGATCATTCGGACGCATACACTCTCAGAAATAACACTTTCATTTTTGACGATTCATGAATCCTCAAGCCTCATTTCGTTATTTTTGAGGATTGTTTCGTCAAATTATCACTTGACTTTTGAGTGAACGCGAATCCTCACTTTTATGATCGTGATCTGACGATTTTGTATCTTGATTTTGAGGAAACTGAATCTCATTGTTGTACTCACATGCTCAAAAATGACGAAATATTTCTTGAGATCAGACGACATTCAAATCGTCAGAAAAATGACGATTCAAATTATCTCACTTGGAGGGAACGAAAACTCGGAGCATTCGCCAGTAACGGAATCGTCAAAATTAAGGAAAATTTCGTCGTTTTTGAGCATTCATATTTTAGAGTGTAGGGCGGCTGTTACATTGTAACCAATACTGGGGTAGAGGTAGTTATATTTATATATTATAGCTTGTGTAAATATTACCCTACAAGAGTTTCCAACTAACGGACCAATCCCGCTTTTCCCTATGCCTTTTTACTATTTGTTTTTAAACCTTGTTCCCTTTTTTATTTTTACCCTTTGCGTTCACTCTTTGTTCTGCCTTTTTACTCTTTGTTTTGTAAGTTAGGTTGGCAAGGAGTGCAATACGCCAAAGGCTGGGTTGGGCGTATCCGGAAGCGATAAGTGACTTCACTTGGCAAAGTGGTTTTCGCATCGTCAGCATATCTCCTTTTACCCCCTCCCTCCCATGGACACACACCACAACTGATGAGGAGGTTGAACTCAAATATTTGCCGAGACTTCAAAAAAAAAAGTTTTCCTCGAGGGTTAGATGGCGAATCTTTATTAAATTTCTATTTGTGTTTTGTAATACCTTGGGCGAAAACACTCGTAATGTGATTTCAGTACTCCCTACTGCGTTTATATCGAAAAAAAGTGGAAGGTGTTATATAATCAGGCGCGGATCCGGGGGTGGGGGGAAAGGGGGGGGTCAAGGACTCCCAAAAAAAATTCTCAGTCAAATTAAACTTTCTTTTCAATTCCAAAGTGAAAAGAAAAACCACTTTGCATTTAGTAAATCTGTGTAAAAAAAGTTTGTAGCTCCTCTAATGTGGAGAGTGTCATAGATAAGCGCCATTCTGATGTGGTATGGTAATGTATATTCCAGCTTGTGTGCTTGTTCAGAGAACCGCAAAGAAAGGAATAACACATAGACAAATAACTACATTTATTGACGGGCACAAACATCCATGCCTGTCCGAGATTCGAGCCCAACCCAGCAGCTCCAAAGGCTAGAGTCCTAACGATTGCGCCACCGGGGCGGCCACATGCTAGATATACTTTGCACCTTCGAAAATTTGCAGGTCAAATTTTTTTTTACTTTCATGAAATATTTTGTTAATGCTTGTTTCAAAGGTTATCGTATACACTAATTTCTTAAAAATTATTTTTTGTGCAAAAAGTTTTGTATTTAGCATATTTTTATTATTTTAATGACTACAACTTGAATAAATGTTAAATTTTGTCTTTATACTAACATCTTTTAATAATTAAATTTAATATTTGAAGCCATCGCTTAGTTTCTGTACTAAACAAATCCGGCTATTTAAATGAGGTTGTTTCACGTTGTGGATGGCAACAGCTCTAACGGTTTGTTTTCATTTTTGTCTGGAATTAATTTTGTTTTGGTTTTCGAAAATGAGTTTTTTAAGAATATTTTACTTATAATTTTTTTTTATTCCCAACTTCTTGCTGTGCTGTTGGTCCAAAACATGTGTAGAAAGCTTGCAGTAAAAGAAGCTTCTTTTCATCTGTAGGCGCGTTTACATGAGCCATCGAATCCATGGAAAGAGCAAACTCCGCAATTTTTTCCCCTTGGGGATTTTCACCCAGGCAGAAACGGAATTGCAGGGTTCATTGGGGAGGGGGGTCGCAACCCTCCAATCAAGGTGGGTTTGACGTTCCATTCCAATGATTCGGAAAACCGAAGCAATGAAATCGCAGTGCACAGAAAAATGAAAACAAAAGCGTTACGTCATCGGAAACATTGCTATTATCTAAGTATTTAAATTTTATGCAAAAATATTCGATAATTGTTTTTTTTTTCTTATGTATTGCACTTATTTTTAAATAATTATTAGTAGTAATAAATAAAAAGTAAAAAACTATCATGAAAAATTAAATTAAAAAATTATTTTAATTAAAAATAATTTTAATTGCAAATAGCTTTAATTGCAAATAACTTTTACTTAGTAGTCGATGAATTTTGTGATTATTTTATATTTTTCACTTACCTCCTTTAGTAAAATTCTAGAACCCCCCTGTTAAATTTGTCTGGATCCGCCCCTTATATAATTCGTTCACTCCACATTCTATCTGTCTGTCACCCACTTTCACTTTCCGAAACACAAGTCTCACAAACAAGTAGGATACGCCGTATGAAAGCTAAACAAGTAGGTTTGTAACAGAATCTGTCACTTTGGCCCGCTATCCCCACAACTAATGCTCTAGACTGGGAATTTTTAATAGTAGCCAGTGGCTACCAGAGTGAAAAAAAATGGTAGCCACTTTTCGATTTTTAGTAGCCAGTTTTAAATTTCAGTATATACGACAAAAAGAAAGTGTGATTTTCCACAAAAGAAAATTTTATTAAAGACATTTTTGATATGATAAGATTGACAGTAAAAAAAGTATCATACAAAATATGTAGTATTATGTGATTGGCCATTATTGTTAGGAGAAAATTATTTTATGTACAATCAGTTTAACTACTATTAGTTTCGGAGAATTCTTGACGTCGCCCACGACCCACGACTGTTCATGAAATTTTCCCATATCAAAATTGTTTAAATGAATAGTTGAGATTTTAATCAGATGTAAATCAATCACCTGTAGATTGCCAAAATCGTAAAGCAAAATTTAAAAATCAAATTTGCATTTAAAAGATTTTCATCGCCCAGCTCCATTTACGTCACACGGAGGAGGATGGAAAATTACACCGATGAGCAACATCTGTCATCAAATCTTTCTTCCCGGCAGAATAGAATCGGAGCGTTTTATTATTTTAGAAATGCAGCTTCAGTATTAATTATTTGTTGAGCAAAAAGGAAAAATTATGATCGCCACATTTGGCGACTGGGGTTCGATTTTTAGGTAGCCACTTTCGATGTAATGGTCTCCAGTTGGCGACTGGCGACCGCTAATCTAGAGCTTTACACAACATATGTGTTCAACGAGGGAAAATGGCTTCAAAAACAGAATAAATTCTATATTAAACATTTACATGATTTCATTTATTTAATTTCTAAAATAAAATATATATATATTTGATAAAATTCAATATTTCTCTTTTGCTAAATTAATTTATATTACAATTGATAAATATGTAATATTCCTCGATTTTAAATAAAAGCCAAACTTTTCATATCAACATACACAATCAAAAAATATCTTTGTGAAATGTACTGGGTGGCCCAAAAGTAGTTACAGTTAATGATGCACCATTGGTAAGAACTCTTGGTTATTTAGAAGAGGTATTTGACATAGTCGTGCCTAGTTTTGTTGGTTGGTTAAAATAAAGTTGCACTACAGCGTATCTCATCCAAAGAGTAGAGATTCGTGGACTTCTTTTGGATTAGTTTCGAGATAGCTCCGGAATATTTATTTGATGCTTGAGGAATAAATAAGCAACTAATGTCTCCAGAGTATGACACTTCGAATCTCGCCATCTGCCAGCTATCCTATAAAATAATTTGTGCTGTTGGAAAAATTGTGCTTTTGTTTATAAGTGTAAACCACTGCTGGGAATCCGAGTGAGGAGCACCGACGGTATATCCTTAAGACCATCTGAAAGTATGAAAATGCAGAAGCAGTGTGTAGCATAACATTCAGTAACATAAAAAGGAGAACACTCTACAAGCGTCTCGGCAGCTGATTGTCCCTAGACCAACGTTACAACCAAAAAAAAAAATTTTGTATGGAAGCGGTTTAAGTAACAGATCCTGTAACAAAGGCACACGGTTTTAGATTCCACACTACGTTTGTAACGTAAAAAGTGGAAGGTTTTTGTTTTATAATCATTCAGTCCGTCCTTCCGTCTGTCACCCACTTTCACAGAACGAACCGCAAGTCTCACAAACAAGTGGGATACGTCCTTTTGAAGCAAAAAACTCTGTTTAGGTTACATTCCAAATTTCATTAAAAAATTTAAATTAGAAGTTTATTAAAAATTAAAAAATTAAATTAATTAATTCAAAAATTTAAATATTGAAATAACATGCAAATTCTATTTTGATTCAATATTTTCACTGTTGCCACTTCGTCAAACGGACGAGAAACTTTATTTAAAATAAAAATCTAGAAAAAAAAATTTATGTCATATAATTCGGTTTGGATTGATGTCATATCACAACAGAATGGAATTTTCATGGTTAATTATATATGTATGAAGAAAGAAAAGATACATAGGAGAATTCTAACTTTGCATGAAAAATTATACTAAGTTTCGCTTTTATTTTTTAAAGCATCATTTTACTAATTATTTATTCATCGAACTTTAAATCAATTTAATAAACAATAATAAATAATAACTGAATTTCCGTAAGAAAGTTAATGAAAATATGGCGACTAAAAGATAGTATTAATTAAAAAAATTACATCATTATTCTTCGAACCTCAAACAAATCGAGCAAACGATAATGACTATTAATAAAAATATGCAAAGGAAGTTTAATGAAAATAGTTAATTTTGTGTTTAAAAGTTGGCATGGAAACTAGCTAAAGGCCCAGTTTGGCGAATTTCTTTCTGAGGTGTATAATATTAAAACATTGTTCTCTTGAGAAACACAAACGCCAAGAGAAGCAACGAAACAAAAACGTGATGCATGCAGAGTTAGAAAAATCTATTGACCAATGCAAATAAAAATTCATATCAAGCAAAGTAAAATTGTTGAGTTAATGATTCCTTTAAGAATTAAAACATAATCATTAATTTTAGACTGAATATTGAATTCTGAATTAACTATATAAAAAAATTGATAAATGCATTAGTTTTTTTTTTTTTTTTTTTTTGCTCATACAATATAATTTTTTATTGTAAAAATAATGCATACAATAAAAGAAATGAGTTACTAAAAATTAAGTCCCCAAATACTACAATATTTATGTGCAAAAAACCCTAGGATTAACAAATGCAACAGCCAGTTGAATAAGCATGACAATATTTAACGTAATTTCTAACTGTTATATTTCCATCATGTCAAACAAATTCAGATTGTAGAACATCAAGATACAATACTAATTTGCAAAAAAAAAAAAAAAAAACTGACATAATCAACAAAATCGGTTCGCCACTGCAAAATAACAAACTATCAAAGTTATAAGCTGCAAGCTAACTATTTTAGATTTAAACATTAATATTAACCTAGCAGAATTATGAAGACATATTAAAGGCAAATATGGTGTAATAACAATCATAGAATAATTATTTTATTACAAATAAAATGTTGATAAATAGTTTTAAAAGTTATGCATTAGGTACTAAAACAGTGGTTGCCAACCTTTTCTGAACAATCACCTCACTCTTAAGTTGATTAACATACATCGCCACCTTTTAATTAGTGTAACTATAAAACAGTTTTATAATACTTGGTATCGCTTTAAAAACAACCAAAGATTTATCCGGTGACTTTTAAATAAAATAGAAAAAACATAAAGCACATAACTTCTAAAAAACAAAAGTGAATTAATTAACTGAGATATTTTTACTGGTTTTTAGAAAATTTAAGAGTGTTGAAAGTAAAAACTGTCAGGTTTGGCTATGGTTGGAGAATGGTTTTACTGTACAAAGGTACAACATTATTTTAATCCCCCCCCCCTTTGAATACACATCACCCACTGATCGCCCTTCAAGTATTTTTTGCCCTTTTGGTAACACAACTAGCCCAGAAGGAGGCGATCGCCTTCACTTTGGAAATCGCTGTTCTAAAACAACAGACAACATATTTTATGTATGTATATATATACATAAAATATAGGGTATATATTTATAAATATAGGGTAAACATTAATAATAATTCCTGATTTGAAAAATGCATATTATACAGTTTAGTTACAAATTTTTTTAAACGGTGAATGACCAAAACCTGTAGAAGCAGCTCGTTTCTTGCCTGGCTGGCAAGTTATTAGAGATAGAACACAGAGGGCACTTAAAGATATTGGGCGCACCTTGACCACATTACAGAAGGTGTTCCTCTCTATCTCACACTTGACCAAGTTTCGCACTTCATCTGTTTCTCGAGCTCTTAATTTAAAGTTTTCGACTTTTGGGAGCCTTCCAGCAAAGTAAGGAATGCTGTTTAAAGCAGGCAAAGACTGACGGTTGAACTTGTTCACGACGGATTGGGTGCATAATTCCACATCCTTCAGAACATCCCGTTCGAGGGAATTGGTTGTTTCCATGCAATCACAGTTCTCCAAAAACACCCCTTTTTGAACAAACAACCTGATTTCCTTGTGTTTTAAATCCCCCAACCAAATACCTTCACTCAGGGCAGTTCTACCTTGTTCGTTCTTCACATCGATGTCCGCGCCTGCATCCAAGAGTGGCTTTATGGAGTTTCGACGGCGCCTCTGGCCCTTGCAAGCGACATGCAAGGGAGTGTTACCATCTGCATCTTGAAGGTTGAGATCCAGCCCCTCCTTCTCCAGAAGAATCTGGACCACTCTGGTGTGACCTCCACAAACAGCCTTATGCAGGGCAGTGCTGCTCAAACGATCACTTCTGTTGACATCTGCTCCAGCTCGGATGAGGAGGAATACGACCTCTTCGTTCCCGTTTCTTGCAGCAACAATGAGAGGAGTTTCCCCACCTTTGTTTACAGCATTGAGGTCTGCTTCTCCATTATCCAGGATAAGACGCCCGAGGTCCGTCCAACCCCAACCAGTCATAAAAGAGACCACGTGAAGGAGAGTATACCCATTGTCATCAATGCAGTTGACTCGGGCTCCACGATGAAGGAGGAGATACACGACATCCTTGTTGCGCCATTTAGCAGCCAACATCACAGGTGTATTCCCATAACGATCCTTGATGTCGAGGTCGCACTTGCTGTTGATGAGCAGTCCCGCCACTTCTTCACTAGCTGCCCAGTGCAGAGGGGTCCGTCCCTCTTCGTCGCGGCTGTCCACGGGCACTCCCGCTTCGATGAGTTGCCTCACCCTTTCCAAATCGTTTTTCTCGGCGGCATCGTGCATGGCGAACTCAGTCATATTTCGGTGTCTTATAGATTTAGATGGCCAACAGTTAAATGAAATTCAAACATCAACGCACTTCGCGAGGAGGAATTAGAACTAATAAGAATTTGGGAATTTTATTAAAAAAAATATTGCCTAAAATTAAGATTATATTACGAAATCATGTCTTCGACAAAATCGAAGGTAAACAATGGCCAGGGAGGAGGGAGGGGTAAGGAGGAGCCCCATAATACTAACCACAGACAATAATCGTAAACAGACAGTCCAATCGGAATTTTTTTTGAGAGAGTGACGTCACCAGCCATCCAGCGGATTAATTTCGAACTAATGATGACGTCACTGGTTAAAACTGCGCGCGACACCAAGGTGCGCGCGCAACTTGTACTAATTATGCTCAAACTTGGATAAATGAATGCGCGCTTGCGCGCTACTTTTGAAATGGATTGCGGAGAAGAAGAAAATTGCGACTCGAGAGAGGCCTGGAGAAAAATATTTTTGTTGCGTTCTTTTCTCGTCAAAACACATATTTTTTATTTATTTAATGAAATTCTTTTATGTTCCCAAGGATATTGATAGGTAAGTGTGTTAAATATTTTATTTATTCAAATATTCTTGTAAGTTTTCTTTCATCAGCGCTAAATGCTCGATCACTTAAGAAGGATTGGTCATTTTTGTATTGAAAATTATTGATATGTGTAGCTTAACATACCTAAAGCATCTGTTTTTTTTTTAGTCGTCGGTAATTATTTTTGTATTTAAAATAATTAAACGTTATTAACTATTAAATGAGTTGCACTTTTTTTCGTGTAACTTTATTAAATAAGTTAAGATATATGTAGAGTTAAAATATTATTGTTGTTAGTTTTTAAAACTATGTTTTAAACAAATAACCCAACTGATGACCTATAAACGACCCGTGCAGCTTAAAATGTTCATTGAATGTAACGGTGTAGAGGGAGTGCACATTAAATATGATAGATGCAATATGGTTGTGTTGGGTGCCTACTCAGGTGCTCCCTAATGATCCCTTCTAAATATATAGGAATGAACCAGTTACCACCAGATTTGTAGGAATTTTTACTCCCAAAATAATAAATTTTTTAGGCAGGATAATTTTACAGTTTCCAAAAATCATTAGATAAAAATCATTAGATACATTTCATTAAATTGTTTACTTTTTAATTTATGTCAAATGTTACCTGTTTTTAGTACCTAATTATTCTTTAATTTTTTTTTTTTAAATCTTGTTTAGCTGTATAGTTAGAGCTGATATTTCCATATAATAAGCACTTTTTGATTCAAAACTTACTATTTCATTTCACTAAATATGAAATATTCCTCCTCCTGATATATTGGCTATTAAAATTTAAGGTCTAACAATACATATTGTAAATTAATTGCTTCGCTTTAGAGCATTTTAAAAATTTTGTGGATTTTTATTCACAATTTTGATGTGTTGTGTTTAAAAAAGCTTTTTCTTCATAGGATGAAGAAATAGTTGAGCTTATTTGTGTGAAAACTCATTCCATAACCTCCATCTCCAAAGGGCCAATTAACACCTGATTTGTTGGAACACCTACTCAAGTGCACCTACTTCGCCAATTATTCCTTGAATTGTACAAAATTACTTGCATGACTCTCCCTATATATGTTTATTTTTAAATATATTACTACTCTGAGTAAAAAATTTAGCATACAGTGTAGGTACCTACGAATACAATTTTGCTTTATATTACTAAGCTGAATATAAAAATACTTAAAAGATATTTTGGTTTTATGATGTTATTCTAGAATTGAGATGTTGTTAACATGTTTTTTAGTTGACTGTTTTTTGGATGGGTAGTTATTTTTTTTATTTGGTTATTATTTTTTAAAATATATCTCACTTTATTTTAAAAAATAAATATTTTGCATTTGTTTTCCTTCATTGTATAAGTTTGTGATTACAAAAGTGCCGCAATACATTTACTAATGATTAAACAATGTTTTGATACATTTATCAGAAATTATGCCTTTTTCCGTAAAGAACTTGTAGACTGTAAATTATTCAGATTCCCCCCCCCCCCCTAAATCATTGGATTATTTAGAGAAATTGAGTTATTTTTACTTGCTCTAGAAGCGAACTCTAATTTATTTGAGAAAAAAAAAACATTTTATAATCAGACACTTTATTTGTAATAACATTATTTCTAGCTTCTTGTATGTTCTGATATTATACAAACTATAATTGGCTGTGTTATAGAATAATAAGCAAAGGAAATATTAATGTTTTTGTAACAAGGAAAAGCCATTGAAGGAAAAACTACTATATTTAAGATTTCAAAACTTGTAAACACCGAATTCAAAACTTGTAAATGCTTTATTAACTTTAAAACTTGATAATTAATTGCAAATTTATCTACATACTTATTATTTTGAGATGCGGTCTCATTATTGCTAATTCCTTTCTGCTGAAAAACATATTCTAATAATATTTTGAAAAGTTAAATTGAAATGATTAAATTAAGAAATAAATAATTAAGAATTATCTAAGAATATTATAGTTGTTATATATTTAAACCAATTATTCCAACTTCTTTTGATGCAAGTTATCATTGTTAAATTATTAAAACAACCAACAGCGCAGCAAGAAGTTGTAATTTTAAAATATAACAACTAAATTAAATTATTCTTAGAAAACTCAATTTCGGAAAAAAAAAAAGTGCTTCGAGAAAAGTGCAAACTAGACCGCGGAGCTGTTGCCAGATCCCACGTAAACAACAAGCCCATTCACGGAATGGTTTCTGGCTGCCTATTTCTAGCCTTCTTTTGAAGCTTTAACACAGTCAATGACGCCTCGTAATTTAGAACCCTGGTCAAGTGCCGCAGTCCACTAAGAAAAGCGAAAATTACACGAGCTACGAGACATTTATAGCTGTGCTAAAATCCGCTTTTGGGAGTTAAAAATAAGCAGTTAAAAATGTTTCAAACCAGGCAAAAACAGTATGACCAGGTTTTCAAATTACGAAGCGTTATTAGCTACGTTAAAGCTCCTAAAGAGCTAAAAATAGGCAGCCAAGAAACGACTACACTTGTAGCGCCCCTACCAGATTAATTTGTTACTACGTCAGGGGGGTGGAGACTTTTCGCCTCATTCACCTACGTAAATGCGCAGTCTGTTTAGATTCTTGTCTGTGATACTAACGAAATGAAGCATTGTCGACTGTCGTCAGAATTTTCCGGGTTCTGCGCGTAACAAAACCCAGTGCATTGTGGGATGCATCACTCATAGTTCCGCACTGGTTGAGCTGCTTGACCTCTATGATCCTGGATAGAGAAGTTGCTTGGGAGCTACACCGCCTGAGTTGGGCTATTTAACCATGGCTCAGAAAGATGGTGAAAAATAGAATATAACGGCACGTTTACATGAGCCATCGAATCCATGGAATGTCAAACTCTCCATTAGGGAAAAAAGTGCTCGAACACTGAACAGGATTTCTAACCCAAACTCCTCAATCAACCCCATTCTATAAACCACGAAACAAAAATATCTGAAGATATGATAGTAGGTTTGTAGTTAACTTCGGCGCTTTTATTCTTTTTTTTTTTTTACTGCTTTTGTTGAATACTAAATATAAATCCAGGAATAACTGTTTAGTTCTGTTTCCATTAAATTTTAATTGTTTTTAAATATTTAAAATAAGTTTTACATAAACTGGTTGCGATTTTTATATAACAACATAAATGCTAATTTTAATTTAAAAAAAAATTATTAACAATTATTTTTTAATGAAAAAAACAATTTAAAATAAAAATTATTTCAGTTAAAATTAATTTTAATTACAATTTTTGATTCAAAATTATTCAACCAAAAAATATTTTCAATTAAAAATGATATTAAAAAATTCCCCCAACCCCCAAGATTTTTAGCCTACTTTTTTTTTTAATTCGAAGAATTAAAAAAAATGAAAAAGTAGGTATTGACATGCTGTCGATGTCCGTCTGTCCGTACCCCCCTTCCAAAATCGGTTCTATCAATCCGATCTTAAAAATTCTTTTTTTTTATTAGAAAGGTATAAAATCAGGCACCCAACTTTCATACTTTTTGTCCACTGTCTGTACGATCGGACAGACATAAATTTACTATTTGTCGACGAATTTCCATTTCCCATTGAATTAGCATTGAAATTCAATTTCGAGTAATTTAAATCGTTGTTGCAAACTACAAATGCTACGGACAAGTGAGATACGTCAAAAAAAAAAACAGAGCATCAAAATGAGAATACAATGAAAATTTCAGAAAAGAATTCGAATTCTAAGTACTACAATTATTTAAAAAACTTCAAAATTTAATGCTCTTTTAAAAAGCATAGGAAGCCATTTTTATTAGAATTAAATCACCATGCCCCCATCGCAACAATCGTTCGAGAAACTTTAATTTAATTCTTTTAGACAATAAATTAAAATAAATTTATTTTTGCGACATCGATCAGTTTGAAATGACGTCAAATATATTTCACTCCAAGTGTCTTTGTACGTTGGTATGCAATGTTTTCATTCTATTTAAAAGCGAGAACTATTACATATTTATTCTTTAAATTTAATTCTTCTTTAAATTTAATTTATTCTATAAATCTTTGCAAACGATTAGTAATAATTATTTAATTTTCGAAATGAAATAAATGAAAGTAGCCGAATTCAGCGGGTAAATGTTTAATATAGAATTAATGCTGTGTTTGGCGTCTTTTTACCTGTTAAACACAAGTGTTATGTGGAAGCGGGTTTAGTGACAGATTCTGTTATAAACCTACTTGTTAATTTACATTTCCCATTTTAAGTGAATTTTTCATTGGTTTTACAGGTATTGCAGGAAAACGAGCTACATTTTTTCAAAATTTGGTACACGAGTTTCCATTACCGGTTGGATATCAATATAAGATTTTCGAGAAAATGGCGAACGCGCAATGGGCAGCCATAGAACTCAGACTTTTTCAGTTTTTAAAATTACATTTTAGGGTAAAATATAATTGTCATAAAATATATATTGATTGTTTAGAACGGGTTCTTACACTCTTAAAACAAACACTCCCAATTTACCTCAGTCTGAGTGGATTTCACTCCTCCAGACTGGAAAATGCACTTCTCCTTTTGGAGTGGATCCTTTGTGTGTTAAACCTCCGACAGGATCACTCCAAACGAGTGATTTTAACTCAGTCTGAGAAAATATGCATGCCTTTAGGGTGTCGAAAATGCACTTCTCCAACTGGAGTGGATTTCACTCTTTTGTTTTAAGAGTGTATATTTCGTCTTTGACTGCCCTCAAAATAGAAAAATCAACGATAAAAAAAGCCTTTTTTAAAATTCTCCTTGCCTTTTCCCCACATGAATTCATTGGGTCGGTCGTTGGAGTCCCTCGTCAATGGCTTATTTCGGAAGGAGCCATGCAGGCCCTCTATTCTGTTTTTCCGTTCTTTCTTCTTCTCGAAGGCCCCACCTATAAATAATGTGACCAGACGTCCCGCTTTTGGCCTGACAGTCCGAGTCCCGCTTTTTGTCTCACTGTCCCGCCGCGGGCCGAATGTCAGGGGCGGCAGCAGCGGTGGGGCTAGGGGGGCTCAAGCCCCCCTGTCGGGGAAGGCTAGCCCCCCCGTCGGGGACATTTTAAATTTCGTCGGGGTAAAACTAACTTACGATATCGGAAAAATTTAAGTAAGAAAAAAAAATTCAACGGTTTCAAAACTCAACACTGTTTCGCATTTTCCAAAACTGTCATTTCAAGTCGTGGTTCGTACGCTTCTTCAATTGACCTTAAGTGCATACCCCTAAGCGGCGAAATGTAACTTCTCTTTCATCGTCCCACCACCCCAAACAGGGAGGGGGGATAGCTGTTGAAACCCTCTAAACGCTGGGAAAACAAAAACCCCACTACTGATAAATTTATGGGTTCGGAGAACTTTTCGGTGGGGGTGCATAACCTCCTTCGCAAGAGGGTTCATTACCACTAAGAGATTTCTTTCGAACGGATTTACTAGTGCACTTTTAAACGATTTGCTTTTTCGTCAGAATAAATAATAAGAATGTAAGGGAACACACTACTTGTGGTAAGTTTAACCTCAATTTTATTGGATTTTTTTGGAAGTATTTTAATACATATTTTTTATTTTAAAAATAATGGATTTCCTCAATTATTGATATTTTTTGTACTAAAATTGAAGAAAAAGCAGTAAATTTGTTGTTTGTGCTCGTCTCCGCACGTAAAAAATACAACGCAATTTGAAATCCCTTTAAATGTTGTTTTCAAAACTGAATTCAAATTTTGTACGGTTTTTTTATATAAAATATGAAAATCCTAATTGTTGAATTACTCTCAATTGTCAAAGTGTAAATAATGAGTATATATGGCTCTTTTTTTCTAAACATTGAAATAGCACTCAGTTTAATGACGCTTATGAACTAATCTAAGTAAAATAATGCCCTATTTTGACAATTTATTTAGACCATGCAGCGTTCGAAGAATAATCGACTGTACATTAAATGATCTGAACAACTATTCCTTAGAATAATTAAAATATTTAAAACTTTTTCAAAATGGGCTAAAGACGGAAGCTCAAGTCAAAGCCAACTTTAACAGAGATTCCAATCCTTTAATTTTTCATATTCTAAAGGTTTTCATTCCATGTGTACCACTACCACGGTATTTTGGAGATAATGATGCAAAAAAATATAATCTGGAAGAATCTTAGACTAACTTCACATCGATTTAGTCGTTCAATACCTGTCAGGCGCGGATCCAGAGTTCCTCCATAGGGGGGGTAATCCAGATTTTCTTTTGGGGGGGGATGGGGGATTTTTTAAAAAAGTTATTCTTAATAATTCTTAATTTTTAATCATTCACAATTTTAATTAAATAATTTATATTAGCAACCCTTTTCAAATACTTGTCTAAAACTACTATTTTTTAAAGAGATCTTGCAAAAAGATGATTTGATATTAAAACAAATGAAAAAAAAAATACTGTACAAATGTTTTAATAATTTTAAAAAAAATATAGTAGAGCCCCTAAAGAAAGAGATGTGTTTATGACAGACAAGATAACTCAAGAAGATCTCAACGGATTCTAATGAAGTTTGGAGTAATTAAGTAAGTAGTATAAGCTTCTAGTTGAACCTCAAAAATACCCAAATTTTTTTTTAAAAAAATACCATTTTTTACCCAAAAACCATGGAAGAAAAGTTAAGAAATATATAAACTTCTTATTTCTTATGGGTGACAATTTACGATTTTTTGATTTTTAAAACTTTTTATTAGGTTAAATACGTTTTATAAACACATACAAATAAAACATTTTGATTTTCGATCACTGTAGGAGAAGTTAAAAATTCCATCGATTGGTGCATTTGCCGCAAGGGTCTCTGGAGATTAGTTACTATGTCTGCCATTTAAAAAAATCAATGTTAAAAAATCTGATTCTTGTATTTTAATATGTAATGAATAAGCATACAAAATTTCGAAACGATTAATTTACCCCTTCCCTTTTGAACAATCCTCTGAAACACGGTCAACATTCAGGTGGTTTACATGTATCGCCCTCCTTAAAAACAGTAAGAAAATCTTGTAAGAAGCGGTTTTAAATAACAGCGTAAATTTTCTCAATTCTTAAAAACTTATCTATTAATCTATTTCATATAGATTAAAATAAAGCTAAATGCCAACTTAACTTTTCAATATTGCATTTAAAATTCTAGATATTTATACGAATTTATGAACACTCTAAAAAAGACTGCACAAATTTCGATTACTGAAGACAAACTTTGATAATGTACCTTAAAATAGGTTTGTATAAAAATTAAAAGTTAAGATCTTAGGGGGGGGGGGGTAATTACCCCAATTACCCCCCGCTGGATCCGCCACTGATACCTGTACAGTGTACAGTTTCGTAAAGGAATTAGCACTAGCTGAATTTACCAGCATTAGGGAATAATTGGAGCTAAAAAAAGTAGTAATTTTAGCCTAAATTAGTTTAATAAAGTTGTTAATAATTGTTAAAGATTTAGGAGTTTTTGTGAGCAATGATTTTAAAATGAGTAAACAATGTGTTGAAGCATAAGAAGGCCAATCGAATGTTAGGATATATTAGAAAAAGTATCACTTCTAAATCTAAAGATATTATTTTGCCATTGTATAGGGCCCTATACAATGTATAGGGCGGATTGGTAAGGCCACATCTGGAGTATGCTGTTCAGTTTTGGTCCCCCTTTCTCAGAAAAGATATTGAAATGCTTGAAAAGGTTCAACATATAGGGCTACAAAAATGATGCTGATTGTTGGTTGTTGGTTATATTTGGACCAATTCGAGAATGAATATGCTAAAAAAACTTTAATTTTAAATTATACCGAAGCCCCCCCCCCCCCCCCCCGTCGGGGTAAACTAGCCCACCCGTCGGGGAATTCCTAGCGCCCCACCACTGCCGAATGTCCCGCCAAAACGTCCCGCTTTTTTTTTTTTTTTTTAGTTAGTTTAACGAAAACGAGGAAATCGTAAATAAATTGAATGTACCTCGTTTTTTCCACCATGGGCAAACGAAAATGCGTTTTCAACGATGGTCAAAAAAAGAAATTGTTGAAAACTTTTACCAAATATCAAGCATACCTTTCTCAAAAAATATAATGAATTAAAAACTAGTAAGTTTTTTAATTAGTGTTTGATAAATTAATAAATTGACATCTACTAGTAATGGTTTTAGGTGTTTATACTTATCTTTTTCAGATTAAGTGTGTAATTGTGTGAAGGAACTATATGTGCAGTGCATACAAAAAAAAAATTGAAAAATTCACTTTCAGGGGGGGGGGGGGGGTAGCGATGGAGTGTCCTGCTTTTTGGTTTTGAAAATCTGGTCACATCACCTATAAACGGCTCGTGCAGCCAAAAAAATACTCCACGAATAATACCTCTTATAACCCCCTCCCAACACACACAAAGATATATGGTTTATTCGAAAATTTTTCAGCATAGGGCTACAAGGAATATTTATCAGGTACCTAAAAAGGTAACAGATTAAGATCCTTAAACATGTATTTCCTGGAAAACTAGAGATTTAATTCAAACATTTAAATTCATCAAGCAGGGAGACATGGAGGTTTTACAAGAGCATGTGTCCAGATATTAAAAAATACTGCTTCAAAAAGGAGGTAAAAAAACATTTTACGATAGAGTTGTCAATGAGTGGAATGCTTTACCAAATTAATGATTACATTGCGAGTGGAAGAATTTAAGAAGTATCTCATAGCTATTGTAGACTGGTAAAAATATAGAATTTTTTTGGACAAGGCTTGCTTTGCCTTTGTATGTTGGTGGTCGACGATTTTTGGTATTTGTATTTGGGCAGTTCTGCCATAATTTTTAATTTCAGGTATAAAAAACTTGCGAAATTTATTTTTCAAAATCACTTTAAATGTTTGTCAAAAGGTTTACAAGGGTTCTAGAAATAAGAAAAAATTTTCAGCAAAGCTCATTTGTAAAAAACAAAAAATAATAATAAGAGATTGCAGTTTTTAAAAAAACACTGATGCTAAAGAAACCAGTCGAACCGACTTTACGAAAATAACTATTTTTCAATGAAACCGAAATAAAAAAACACTGGTTAGTCTTAAAACTGGTTTCGGTTTTCCATCAACTAGATCATTACGAAGGTAAGGAATCGGAAGGTTAGGAAATTCACGCCGTTTTCTGGTCTTTTTTGTGTTGAAACTAACTCCAGTTTAATAGAAATTGATTTTTTTTTTACTTCCTGTACTTCTCTTAAACATATTTATAGAAAAAATTTAAATTATCAAGCAAAATTTTTTACCCTGCGTGAATAAAATTAAAAATTATGGTAGACTTGCGCATTTACAAAAGAGAAATCACATAAAATGACAGGGGAAATATAAACTGATATTTTTTTTAAATATATTTATCTAGTCTTTATTACATTTGTATAGCCTTTTTTTGAAAAAATACTTTAAAAAGTAATTGCTTTACTTATGAATAAAAATATGATTCAACAATAATCTAAACATAATAAAACAGAAATAATAATGTATAGATATCATATAATTAAAATGTACTAATAACAATTGTCGGACATTGCAATAAAATTACAGTAAACTCCCGATTATCCGCGGGTGGATTATCCGCTTAGCGGGTTAACCGCTGGCCACTATCCCCCCTCTCGTTTTTCAGTTCAAATATGAAAAATTAAAAAAAAAATGGGATAAATGAATTTTATTTGCTTCAAAACTTTTTTTAAGAAAGCATTCCAAGAACAACGAAATCCTTTCTAGAACGACGAACACATTCTAAGAACGGCGAATACATTTAACAAGAACAACAAATGCATTAAAATAAGAATGATTAGGAAACCTGGTGATGTACCTGGTGAAAGCCAGGTGCGCATCACAAACATGTGTTTGTCAAAAAGCGTCACTTGTAAAATAAACTATCCGCTATTTTAATTGAATTGCTTTATGTGAGTTTGATACTGGCGAAATGCGTAAGAAACTAAAAAAAAAGTTGTCTTGACAATTCAAGACGAACTACAACTCATTAAAAAGCAGGAAAACAGATCCTCTAAAAATCAAATGTGCATGCAGAATGGCATAGGAGAAACGACAGTAATAGACATTTTGAAGAAAGTAAATGTGTACATGCTGATTATTGTAATTTACTTAATAAAACCCAGAAGAAATTTTGTTTATAGGCATTTTCTTCATTTTTGTGGATTATCCGCGAATTCGCTTATCCGCGGAAGCCGCGCCACCCAATTCCGCGGATAATTGGGAGTTTACTGTATTTGATAATTTGATATACTTAAATTGCATTTGCAAGGTGATTAATAAAAAATATTTTGAAATCCTCGATTAACACCTTGTTTTGATATGCAGATAAGCCCCAAAAATCCACAGAACCTGTGTTAAATTGGGTATTATTTGGATTTTTGACTTTCTAATAAATATGATATTTATTGAAATAATGTTCCTTCTAGCAAATAGCTTTGATTGGGATAATTTTCACTCTTATGAGATTCAACATGTTTTTTTAAAGTACTATTTTGTGCAAACGTTTTAGGACACAAGTCGCAAGCATAAGGCTTGTCATTCAAATGTGTTTGCATGTGCTGCGCCAGATAACGCCTTTGAGTGAACGCTTTGCTGCAAACACTGCAGAGGAATTGCACTTTGTTTTCATTACTGTCGTGCAAGATCATGTGCCTTTTGAGGCAGTGTTGGGCCGAGAAGGTTTTATCACAGATTTGGCACAGAAACATCTTCTGGTTTGAGTGCTGTAGAAGGTGGCTTTGGAAATATTGCTTGTTCTTGAATTCTTTATGGCACGATTCACAAACATAAGTCACCTTTTCATCCTTCGCGCTCTTGCTGTTGTTTTTTCTTTCCTCCTTGCAGATCGCAAGGTGGCTTTTGAGGCCACTTTTAGCTTCGAATGTGCTATTGCACAGATGACACAAATAGGGCATGGAATTCACAGAACAATTTGTGGAGGGAAGCTCGGTATTTGGACAGTTTTCACCGAAAACATTCGTGTCCGTACCTAGGCCTTCATGCGGCTGAATATTTTTATGCTTCAGGTAATGGTCCTTAAAGTTAATTTTCTTGACAAAACTTTGATCACATATGTCGCAGAAAAACCTTTCGTCCTTCTTGTGTATCGTGATGTGGCGGTCGAGATAAAACTTGGAACTAAAGACCTCGTCGCAAACGTCGCACGTCCATGGATTTTCCAACAGATGAGTTTTGATGTGTCTCTTCAAAGCACCATTCAAATCGAACCCCTTATTGCAGGTGGTGCAAATGAAACGTCTGGGCTTTGTGGACTTATGTGCTTTCCGCCGAATTCGGTTGAGAATTAACTTGTTGAAAAAGTTTCTGTGACTTAAATGAAACTGAAAACTTTTATTTGTAGTGCTTACGGGATGATTTTCTTTAAGTTTTGGATCTGTTTGGGAACTTTTCTCAATAAATGGTGTATTTTCAGAATTAATCGCACTTTCTGATGGGAATGGAGTTTTAGAACAGAACACTTTGATTTGTTGATCGCCCAAATTCAAGCTTTCGTTAGAATGATCTTCTCTTGGAGGAAGGGATTCAGGAGCAGTGGAATGGTCATATAGTTGGTTTGCTGAAGGTGTTTCTTGAGAAGTTACATGACATTTAGTTTGCTTAAAATTTAAAGATGAATCATCAAAATGTTGAATGAAATGTAGTTTTTCAGAATGTTGTTGTTCAGCAGGGCGAAAATCAGAATGTAGCAGATGATTCAGTGGCTGATTCTCTGCAGTTGTGGGTTGATATAAAGCCTGAATTTCGTTTTGCATGATATTATTACTGATTTGATGGTTAGAAACCATAGTACAGTCAGAAGGTTGAGTTTCCGAATGATATAAATGGTTTGTTGGCAGATCATTAGAGTTTCTGTCAAGCATGGAAGGTAGGCATTCGGAAAGTGGGGCTTGATCAGATGGTTGAACATTAGAGTGAATAGGAAAACTATCAGTAAAAGGATTAACAATGTTAAGTTTGGATAGATCAGAAGAACTACTTATGGAATTCTTAGAAATCTTTGAAGAATGTCCATCAGAAGGTATTGAATTATCTGCATCGTTATTTGTATGATCCAATACCTGATCAGCAAGTTCATCTACATGACAGTCCTTCTCTATTTTTAAACTTATATCAGCAATCCACTTTTTAAGGGTCGAAAAACCTGGCAGTGGATAATTTAGGGTATCTTTCAAATACACATAGAACCGCTTACTAAACTGCAGAATGTTAAAGGCCTTTGTAAATTCTTCCTCTGTCCATCGAACTTTAGTTTTCTTCTTTAGCAAGATATCCACTTGATTCGAAGATAGAAAATGATTCAAAGCCACTTTGGCCTTACCTTCAAATGTATGGTCCCGTTTATTACACCGAGTTTGTAAGTTTTCAATTGTTTGCTTCAGACTCTTTTCATTTTGTTTGTAAACTTCAATTTCCTTCTTAAGGGACTCATTTTCCTCCTGAAGGATTAATAGCTGACATTTAAGGCAATTTTTGCTTGAAACCTCACAATCACAGTTTTTCACTAACTTTCTAGTTTCAAATTCAGTGTTATTCCCTTTAAGAAGCTCAGTTTCTTTTAATGCACTTTTCTCAATAGAATTATTCTTTACTGCAATAGTTACTTTCCGTTGATTCTTACCACCGACCTCCACCTTGTACTGTTCCAAACACTCTCGGATGATTTTTTTCCTCAGTTTCATGGAATATCTTTTTTTTCTCTCAGAAGAATGCTTCAAGGAACTTCCAGGCAAATAAAGAGAAGGCACAGCTGAAAAACAAACACAAGTATTAACTATTAATAAAAAAGCTTGTTAATTTTAAACAGGGTTGGCATGGTTTAAACCAAGGTTTAAACCAAATGGTTTTTTTCAAAAAAAACCAAAGATGGTTTTTTCCAAATTTTTTAGCAGAAGCATTAGAATATGCAAAGCACAGATTCCCTAATAACTCTTTGGTGTTACTCTTGTTATGAAATATTCTGCTAGAGCTTGTAGTGACTTTCAGAAATTTTCTTTTTGAGAGTGATTATGTAAAAGAGGTGTCTGCAATATATTGGTAAAGCAGTTGATATAAAAAAGTTTAACAGTAACGTTTTTAGTCTCATTCTTACTGCTAAGGCAACAACAGCCAACGTTGAGCTCAATTTTTCCTCTTCTGGTCTAGTGCAGTCTAAATTGATAATAAGCCTGGGATCAAAAAACCTGCAAATTTTTTGTTTAAAATGTTGAATTGTAATGGTCCTTGATCATAATAAATTATGTATCTAAAAAGTTTGGAATTATTACTTTATTATTACTTTAGTTATTTCAATTAAGGTTATAGAACAATTAATGGTTTAATTGACATCCATTACAAATTTTAACGGCTGTTATTTATGACTATGTGGAAATTGAAATAATTGGAGTATATTATGCCCAAATATTAGTTTTATATTAATAAAATATCAAATTTAAAAAATATATGGGGATCTTACTATGAAGTAAACCATAAAATGAAGTTTGAAATTAATATAAACATCATTAGAGTCCTACAAATACACAAACTAGTAAAATACCAAAAAAGTTTTGAAAAAACCTGGTTTAAACAAAAAAAAAAAACAGGTTTTTTGGTTTTTTTTGAAAAAAACCTGTTTTTTTTCCAACCCTGATTTTAAAAGTAGAAGATTGAGTTATCACCAGGGTTGTCACACGTTTTGGTTATAAAAAAAATCAAGGACTATTTAAGGAATTTTCAAGGACATATTTCTGCATTTTCAAGGACTGTTTATCCGAACATGCAACACTTAAATTTCCCGATAGTTTTTAAAAATTCATTTAGAAAACGGCTAAGAGCTCTTAAACTAAGAGCTAAGAACTTTCAAATAAACTTTAATATACGTTATAAAATAACCATTTGGTTATTAAAAAATCAACCTAAAATCACTTGCTTCGCCTTCTTGGATTATACCAACAATAAATCAAAAAATATAATAGGAACAGATTTACCATTGAAAAAGTTTTTTTAATGAAGCCAAAATTAACATTTGCAACACTTCAAGATAAATTCGTCAGCCCAAAAAATTAAGGACTTTTCAAGGAGGCTAATGTTTTTCAAGACCTTGAAAATCAATGGGTTTTTTTCAAGCACTTTTCAAGGACCGTGGCAACCTTGTATCACCCCAATTGAGATACAATAGGGCTATTACGGGCTTCATAATCTAGAAAAACAGTCAAAGTGATGAACACCACCTGAGAAGTCACCAAACACAACTTCTAAGGGCATCATTGCATGGTATGTCAGGACTTTAAATTATATTTGATGTGCACTCCCCCCACACAGGGCCTTAATTGTTGGATTTTTTTGCTGCACGGGCCGTTTATAGGTGGGCAGTTATATTGGCAATGCCCAAACCCGAACATGGGACCTTCCGCATGCAAGGCAAACTGATTGACTGGAAGGGGCCCAGATCCTGAATTAAAGAGACATAGACACAGGTCTCCAAACCAAAGTGCCTCTGTGTTAATCCAATGGAAAATATTTTTTAAGCTATATTTCTCCAGCTGTACCAGGGCCTGCTCTTCCATAGGGCCTATTAGGCCCGGGCCTAGGGACCCCATATTTTAGGGGCCCCAAAATTTCAGTTTCTATTATGTTAAATGCTGTAAATCTCCAAAATATCAGTAAACTAAAAAAAATTCGGATACTCCACTTTGTTTTTTGTTCAAATTTAAGTGAGTAATTGACCTAACGTTATTGTTTTGATCGATGTTTGTAAGGAAGCCTATAAAATTGTAGCAGAAATTTTATCATGGGTCATATAGCACCATGGTTATTGGAAATCATACATAAAATTTTCCGTAAAGGGGCCCCCAAAATAGGTTGTGCCTATAGTCTAAGATTTCCTAGAGCAGGCCCTGAGCTGTACTCAATTTGGTGGTGGTTATACAAATGGTCATTTTTATATGATAAATGTAGCTGACTTGTAGGGCTCTATTCCAACTTTTTTTTAAAATGGGTTTAAATATTTTTTCAATCTTTGAAAAATAATTTTACAACAAAATACTGGAACCATTGGGATTATAAAACTCTGTAGGTCAGCTACATTTATCACATTAAAAAAACAGTTGGAAAAATATTCAATACAGTCAGAGACATGTGGCTTAGAAAATTACCCAATAGTAATGTGACAAGATTTTCAAAACAAAAATTTTGAACATTTTAGCGCTCATATCATTGGCCACTACGAAAATTTTATGTTCACTTTCTACACCCATCTGTGTCAGGCATCACTAAAAGGTTGTATAGGGTGCCAGCCTTGTTACTTGACTGTGGTTCTAAAATATGAGCCTCTCCTTCGTGTATCTTTAGAGCAATGTCAATTCAACCAAACCAATCAAGTTGTGTTTAAGTTATATTAGAATGTTTATTTTAACCTATGCATTGTATGGATTTGACATATAAAAAGTAGATAGAGATAGGTTCCTCGGAACAGCTATGACATAATGGCCGGTCTCGATTTGCATTACATTGCCAAGCAATGAAATTTCCCATATTTGGTAAACATTCCACTTCCTATATCATTCAATTAGAATGGTATAGCAACCCTATGTAAATTATGAAGCTTGCAAATGAACAGACCACCATTTTATCATAGCTGTACCTATTATTATTAATATGGCTGTTTCTTCGTACTTAATTCAAAACCATACCAAATAAAGAACCAATGCAAATTAAGTACTGTCTGTTATTCCAACATTATAGGCACAGAAAAAATCATGTTGCCATATTACAATTAAAGAATCTCAGGTGGTTTTACATGCACAAATGTAGGCCTACAGATTAATAATAATTTATTTTATAACACTACCATCTTTCTTTAACCTCATGGGCAAAGAGTTCTGAAGTTGAGCCTTCATCCCATCTTCGTAATCACTTGTTTTGAAATGCAAACTGCAGATACTTTTGCCTTTAGCATCAAATGTACTTGATGGTTGTTTGGATTTTTTAACCCAAGCTCTTCTCGTAGCGGAATCGGCGGGATAGCTGAAGAATCGGATTTGCTGTCCCTCTCGTTTGCATTTTCTAGAGCTGCTTTTGCAAGTTGCAACGCTACAATAAGCTTTACCAGACATTGCTGCCTGAAAATAGCAATTATCTATATAGTTGAAGATATTTACTATTCTTTTCTTAGGGTAGTAATAATTTTTTAAATATGTTGTGGTTTTTATGAAGATGTAGTGAAATGTAAATTAAATAATCCATATTATAAAATAAACCGATTAAAATTACTCAAAGGAAATAACAGACAAATTAAAAACAAGAACCATTCTTCAAAACAAAACACAGCAACGATATTGTTGAACTCAGTTCAGTTCTGTCTGAATGCTATTCATATTATTAGATTTGAAGGCAAAAACTTCGGGGTTGAGTTTTTTTTTTTCTTACATCAGATGGACTATTAATTAGTAGAGGCTACACAACATAGTACGCAAATTAGTGCCATACAACATAGGCTAAATTAATGCTCAGTACAATTCTGAATTTTCATAATATGTGTGGCCATGGAAAACAAAACCAAACAGTTGACTTTAACTGTAATACGCGAATTATTACGTAACATTAAAAAACGCGCGGTGCGGCTTTGTTTTTGTTTTGATCTTGTATTTTAATTGTTTGTATTATTTCTTTGAATGCCGTATTTTCTTCAAGTTGTTGATTTCGGTAAGCATAAAAATCACATCGCAATAATTAATACGTAATTTATTTTGAAAGAAAGCTTTTTAATTACTCAGGAAAATCATTATTGGTTCAGCCATGATATAATGGCTGGTCTGTTCAGTGGCGACCCTGAAAATTTAACATGTAGTTTGTATAGCTTAGCTATCGAGTCATATGAAATCGAATATTTGCTAAGTTTGAGCATTTTTGTTGCTAGTTAAGCTACTGGAGGTTACGTAAATCGAGACCGGCCATTATATCATAGCTGTTTCGGAGGTAACAACTCTATCTAAAAGATATAAAAATGTATCCTTTTTTGTTGTTGTTGATGTTGCATTCTTTAAAAAATTTCCTCAGCACTCTGATCCCAACTTAAAACAGATTTAATAATGCAACCAACATGTGGGATTTGAAAGCCAATCATAATAGGGAACATTCATGTGACGTCACGCGGTTTGTAATCCTACAGCTCTTGAACCACGTGCTAATGTTATCCTACTGTTAACCTGTCTAACCGCTTGTTTTCCACATCGATTTGGAATTGAATCTCGGGTGGATATGGCCGTGAATGTCCCCCATTTAGAATGGTCTCTAACTTTGTACTTTGAACGAAGCACTTCCTATTAGAATTTAAAATAGTTATTTGGCCCTAAAATACTCCCCTAAATGAATCAGGAAATTTTTAGCAATAAATGGATCCCTTGGTTGGTGTTCTAATTGAAAATTGCACTAGAGCTACTTCTAGGCTTGTTTCAGATGACATATTTCTTTCCAGTTTTCATTCCAGTATTTCCTTTGATCCATTGTCCGATTAGTGCCTTGTTTCCATGTGATATTGATTCCCCAAGCGAGGCTCAAAAAAAATTATTTTCATTCATCATTGTGGTTGCCACTCAAGTCCTGAAACATACCCATTGAAATGTGGATTGGGCTGGTTTTTTTTGTTACAATCAATATTATATAACTTTTCTCAATTTCTTGTACTACTTTTACTTGATGTACCAAATACATTTTTATAAGTATGATATATTTTTTATTTTAGAATAATTATGGCTCGTAGAAAGATAAAAGAAGTAGAAGAAAGTTGTCAAGCTACTGAAAATTCTGTTAACAAAAAATTGTCGAAAGTGGCAGATATTAAACCTCGTCGTCAACCAAAAAGAAAAATCAATGAATGTGAAAATTCTGAAAATGCATCTGAACCAAACCAAAAGAAGGTGAACCAAAAAAGTTTAAGAAAATCTACGAAATCCGAAGATTTAGATGATGAGGAAATAAGTTCTGTATATAGCGAAGAAAATACTTCCATGTGTAATAAAAAAATTAAAAACAACAAGCCTATAGAAATTGAGGAATTACTTCAAAATGGAGAAGTTGTACAAAGTAAAAAGCTTCCTCGTTCACGATCTAAAAAGCCTGCTGATTGTAAAAACGCAGGAAACGAGGGGGAGAATGTTGGAAATAAAAAGGCTGTTACTGAACCGAAAAAAACAGCTGCAACTAAAAAGAAAGCATCACAGTCTGAAACTGCTCCAAAAATAAAGAAAGCAAAAGTTGTCCTGGATAACTTTGATCTAGATCAAAGTTGTAAGGATAAAACAGAACAAGTTTTGGCGGATTCTATTAACAATAGCATGATTCCTGTGTCTCAACTGAAAAGTGAGAATGATACCTCAATTATGGCAACTTTAAAATCTACTTCACAAAGCTTGAAGAACTCTGCGGAGGCTTCCAGTAGCGAAGAAGAATGGGAAGAAGTCGAAGATAGTAACGAACCTGATCTCGACGACTATAAGCCAGACATTCCCAAAGAAGGTGTAGAAATTACAATAGATTGCCCAGACCTGAAGATTCGTAAACGTAAAAAGAATCAGTTTGACTGGAGGGACTGGGTTAGGCTTAATATCAATCGGCAACGAAAAGAATGCCAGCTAAATATCCACAAAACTCATCTGCTGTGCCTTCTCGGTCATGGCTTTTATGTGAATAATATTTTGAATTCCCCCACATTGAAAGGTATTGCTCTTTCGGTCTTACCATCTGACATGGTGAGTAGGTATAAAGGTAAGAAAATTGATAAGATCGATAGAAGTGGAATTGAGGATATTGTGAAGTGGTTTCGTGGTACTTATAGTTTCGGAAGAGAAAAAGACTCTTTTCTCGACTTTGCTGACAGTATCGTCAGCTATTTCGAAAACAACCATAGCTTGAATGCTTCTGAATACAACCTCATGTTTGTAGTGTTGGCGAGAACTCTTGGCTTCAAAACCAGGTTTTGCATTTCGTTGTATGCATTGACACACAAGGCCCAAAACTTGATTCAGAAATCTCGTCCCAAAAAAGAAAAGCAGAGTCAGGATTTAGCAGATGACAAAAAATCAGATCAGAGTGTTGCTGGTCCATCTAAAGTAAAACAAGAAAAAACCCAAACAATAAAAAAAGAACCAAAAGATAAGAAACCTAAGAAGGTCAAAGAAAGAGGTCAAAAACCTGCTAAAGTACAGACCAAAAAAGCTAAAGATAGTGGATCAAACGATGTAAAAGCTGAAAAACGATCTCGTCCCAAACGTTCGACTGAAAAGAGTTACAAAGTAAGCGATACTGAAAGCGAAGAAGACAATGATGAGGAGTATGCCCCAAGTGAAGAGGATTTTCAAGAACAAAAACCCAAAAGAAAATCTCTCACAAAAGCTTCTAAACTGAAAGATGATCGAAAAGTTCTATCATCAGAATCCTCCCCTTCGTCCCCAGAAGTATTTAAAGGAGATAAAATTACCTGTTGGGCTGAGGTCTTCTCAAAACAGGACAAGCAGTGGATATCAGTCGAATGCGTCAACAACATCGTGAATGAACCTTACAGAATTGAAGAATCGCTCCCCCAACCTGTTACATACATCGTTGCGTTCGACAGTGACTCCCACGTTAAAGATGTTACACGACGTTACTGTAGTGATTACATGACATCCACTATTAAGCTGAGGCCCGATTCTGATTGGTGGGAAGAAGCTTTGCTTCCTTTCTCTCCACCCGATTCCAAATTGGACAAAGAAGAAGAGAAGAATTTGGAGAGTTTGTTGATAAACAAACCTTTGCCGAAAACAGTTGCTGGGTAACTATAGATTCCATTAATCTTCCATAAGACGGAATGGACAAGGAGCTCCCAAACCAAAGTCAGGGTTCATACGCCTCCTGAAATTCCTGAAAAACTCCTGAATTTTATTTTTTAAGGACCCTTATAACTCCTGAAATTTGTATCATCTCCTGATATTTCTCCCCCGTTCCTGAAAAAATTGACGGCATGAATCATTTTTCTCCTTTCTCAGTCGGTTTTCTCTTGTACTTTATCAGGTAGAAAAAGTCTTGAAATTAAAACAAAAGTCACGAAAATTTCCTTTGGCCCAAGTCACTATACCAGTACCGCAATTAGGGCTGTGTGGTGCTATGATGCAGAGAGGCAGCCGCATCAGGCGGCATTTGATTAGAGGAGGTGACAAATATCTTTTTTAAGTGTGTCTTAAAGAAAAGACCACTTGTTACTAAAAGAGTGGCAATTCTGATGAATTTTAAGTAATCGTATATTTTTTTTGTTTCATGTGCTTGTTGCAATAACAATCAATTTAGTTTAAATAATTAAATTTTAAAATAAAAAAAAATCATGTGTTTTCACCCAATAGCCAATGAATAGTGACCAATGTAAAAATGACTAAAAGTAGCTTTCATATGGGAGGTGAATAGAAATATCTTTAGTTTTTGCGTTAAAACATAGTAAGAAAACTTTTTTTAAAAAAATCAGGGGCGACATTTCAATGATTTGCATTATATTAAAAAATGTACCACATGGCCCTGACCACAATAAACACAATATTCAAATTTATTTTGTGATATCTCCTGAATTTAAATCGCTGACTCCTGAATTTCACTATCATAGATAGAGTATGAACCATGAAAGTGCTTCTGCATTAATTCAATGGACAAAACTGGCAACAGTGACTTAATTAAATTTTAAAGCCACATTTCCCTGGCTGTATTAAATATTTTTACTAACCTCATTTTTCTTCTATGATAGATGCAGCTGACTTACAGGGTTCTATAATCCCACTTTTTGGAATTGGTTTGAATACTTCTTTGTTAAATTATTTATTGAGAATTAAAAATTGGCTTAGAAAATCCTTTTTTTTTTTTTCTTATTGGGTTAATTCAGAGGCACTTTGATTTGGAAGATCTACAATACTACATCTTTAGAGACCTGGTTGAATAAATTTTTTTGGCCCTTTAATAAACTTGGCATTTAGGACAACAGCCCTATTCTTACTTTTTTATATAATCAGTTTTTTTTTTGGCTCCAAATTATTTAAACCTTAAATCTGCGCAAGTCCAGAAATTTTTTCATGTTTGCGGAAATATGAATGTCAAAATTATCAGCTATTTGATGACACCATCACAGCTATTTGATCTACCACAAATTTGAAAGTTAACCAAAGTAAAAATGTAAAAAGTTTGGTTTTTCTTAATACAAAAATTGTGTCATATCATTTTTCAAAAAATATCTGTCAAACAATGCTGTCAAAATGGTTATATATAATTTTTTTAAAAAAATTTCATGAATTCAGTTTTTTTTTTTTCTTTTCTGAAATCTCCATGATCCTGAAATTCATACTATAGTGTTTGCTTCACAGATTTGTGACTTTTCCTTTTTTCATACACTACACAGTACATTTGGATTAGTGCAATGTGTGATTTTTTCCCTTGCTGTTCACTAAGCATCTGTCAGCAACCCTTCCCCTTGGATGAGGTATTGACTCACCTAAAGCTTTACTGCAGTAAGCAGGTAAACTGCAGTAATCCCAATGAGTTGTACCATTTTTGATCTGAAATAAAATTTTATTTCCATTGTTGTACCATTTATGTTGGAGTAATTGAGTGCTTGCAACAATGGTGCAACTCCTTATGGAAGTTACTGCAGTATACCTGCCCACAGCAGTTTATTTACAGACGTCTTTTCTGTGAATAAATCTATAATAGGTAATTAAATTTCTGCTTTGTAACTAGCATCACCATATAACACAGAATGAACATTCACAATTTTATTTTCAGCTTCAAAAACCACCCCCTCTATGCCCTGAAGCGCCACCTACTGAAATTCGAAGGCATCTACCCGCCGGATGCCAAGCCGGTTGGCTTCATGCGGGGGGAACCGGTTTACCCGAGGGAATGTGTCTGCCAGTTGCATTCTCGGGAAACTTGGTTGAAGGAAGCACGGGTCGTGAGGATAGGAGAAGAGCCTTACAAGATTGTCAAGGCCAGGCCCAAGTGGGATAGGGTAAATAAGAATAGGTTTATCATTATTGGGTTGTTTCAAATAATGTAAATCACATGTTTTTATTTTTAGTTTCCTGTGATTCCATTGGTTGTTTTGGTTTTTAAAAAAATAGGCGTTCTTTTGCTGTGTTTTATTTTAGTTTTCGTTACTTGAAGCTTGCTTCTTATTCTTGATAATCATTAAAGTTTAAATGCTTTTACTTTGATTAAAATTTCAACTATGCAATAAGTGAAATTCTTGGACCGCAATTTAAACATGAGAAAAGCTAAGTTCTACTGAAAGAAAAGTTGTAAACAACATTTGTTTTGGTAAACATTGTACTGTTCAAAACAAATGTAATTGCAGAATAAAAACCTTTCAATCCTTCACAATTTGTTTTGTCCTCCAAGTCATGCCTTGTTTAGCTCTTTTGGTTGAAAAATATAATTTTATTCATCAATTTAAATGTGCTAGTTTTTTTTTTAATTGTTACATTTCATTTTGCTCAAAGTAGTTTACCTTCTACTCAATTATACCTAGTGTTTGGCACAGTATAGCCGTAGTTGCCTTCACAGCCTAAGACTTTTTTGGTGGAAGGCAAGTTTGCCAAGCACTGCGACCTCAAGTCTATTGTGTACTCAACCCCAGAAATGAGAAAGGCACAAGAGACAACACAAACACATCGACAAATAACATTTATTGACGGACATTAACATCCCATTTTTTTTGTTATAGAATTAGATTTGTTTCGAACAATTACAATAATAAAATACTGTCTTACCTTTAAACAAATGAATCGGTGAGTGCAGAAACAACGTCAGTCACAAATTTCAAATTTTTCGCGAGTTGAGAAAAAACGTAATAACTCCTCCTCTATTTCTGCACGCAACACTCGAAACAAACGTCCTGTATTTACGGAACTACTCAACAGACTAATGTAGTTTTTGCACCCAACACGCATCTTGCCTTTCTACACTTATTTTCATTGAAAACGAGTTTTCGGATTTTTTTTAGTGAAGTGGTTTTTGCACTCACCGATTCAAATGTTGTGTAAAAACGTTTCTTTCAGTAAAACTAAAGGTTTTTCTCTGTTAGTGAATCCCAATAAATTGCTGGTCTGCATTTTCTCTGCATTAGACAAACTATTATCCAAGTCCTAGTTTTCCAAAAGCATTGTCGTTTTGGTAATGCTTTGTGTACTTGAAAATCCAATGGAAAGGATAAAGTTTAATAAACAGAAGTAATAAAACAAGTTGCATATAAAGGACTCTAAATTATGTGGAGTACACATTGAATATCCTCCAAAGTCCCCATGTAGTGTACGATGTTGCCCTTAAATGGGTTTGATGCCAACTTGTCACTTGACGATGCTCTAAATTATGACGCCGATCGACAATAGCCCTTGTATAGCTATGGTGCAACATTAATTCCGCTTGTCTTTTGTACCATAGTTAATATTATTAGCAGATGGATTTTTTAATTGATGATAAGTATTCATAAAATTCCCGAAAAGTAAGTGCTAATTGGTTTATTTCAGATTGCTGGTGTTATGAGAACTGATCTCCCCTTAGAAATTTTTGGGTTTTGGCAAACCGAACCCTATGAGCCTCCAACAGCGATAGATGGGAAAGTCCCTAGAAATGAATATGGGAATGTAGAACTATTCAAACCTTGCATGTTACCAAGAGGAACAGTACATTTACAGCGTAAGTTGCCAACATTTTTATAAAAAGTTTAGGAAAAAATAATTACAGCAACCAATCATTATATCACGCTTCCCAGGGCACAAGCAAAAAACCGTTATATAACCGAATGTGCGATATAAAGAGGGACTAGATAAATAGTATACTTTTGATGTATTTAAACTCTCAAAAAAGTTTTTAATTAAAGCACAGAATGTATTTGAAAGATAAAACTAAATCATATTATAAAAAATCTTCTAACTACCCTTAAAAAAGAAGAAACAAAAATTTAGAAAGAGCTTAGTATTAATTACTTTAAATTTTACATATTATTGTATAGGTAAAACTATACATATTTCACTCATTTTCTAGTAAACAATTCCATCTAAAGTTATCTGCTTTGATTTTTCTCGTTAAAACTGTATTCCTTTGAATTTATTTTACATTTAAAATCTTGACCCTGTATCTTAAGTCGATTTTAAGAAAAGTACATATTACAATTCATGGAGACATGATACAATTCGCGATATATCCGAATGTGTGTTGTAACGAGGCTATATATAACCTAGACTGTATGGGTTACTGTATTTACTTATACTTATCATTCAGTTAGATTTTCAAATACAATACAGAACCTATAATCCGTACATTGCAACTACCAATTTTTTTTAGATTTCCGAGTATCCAAATGTGTTTAGGGGAATCCTGTGATGTGCAAATTGGGTTATAAACGCCATAGCAAATAAATTTTCATAAGTTTTTCTTTATTATTGTACTTAGTCATTAGTTTGTTTTGTGAAGAAAACTCCTTACCAAATCAATACCCCTGGGGGTGACAAGTCGATTCTGGGGATCCTCTAGTTGGCCTCTGTCTCTAAAGAATTAGATGGATTCACTTAACGGTCGGTAGTGCTGCCCTTTATTCCGTTGCTTCCGAGCGAGGGAACTTGAGCAGTAGACCTAACAGAGACGGTGTGATAGTAGAGCAGCTGACTATCGTGTTGCTGTCGAACAAGGAACATGTGGGTGTAGTATGCTCGAATTAGGAACTCACCAGGTAGACTTGAACAGGAGAGGCGTGGTAGTGGTGCCACCCTCTGGTTCTGAACTGTGTGCCGCACGAGGAAGAAATTGACTCTTCAGCTCGGTGTAGACCAGGGGTTCCCAACCGGTGGTACACGTACCACTGGTGGTACGCGGGAATATTTCAGGTGGTACGCGGGAGTAATGTGAGCAACATGTTAAAAATAGCTTCAGTACGCATGTGCAATGAGCATGCTAACATATTACTCATTATTTTAAACATTAACATTATTTTAAAGAAAGCGTCTTTAATTACCTTCTGGATCGGATTTTGCTGAGTTTATACTATTTTTTATTTGTATGTTTTTAGACTTGTGGGTAATAAACAAAACTGTAATTAAATACCATTTTAATCTTTTTATTTCTTCTTTATTATAAGCAGGTTATAAATAAACAAATATCTAACCATTAAATACGAAGTTTCCTCAGGAATTTTACTCATAAAACCTTTGAACACTTTCAGAAGAGTATAAATATTATGTGTTTATTAAAATATTTAGGTCTGGTGGTACGTCGAAATTTCTCAAAAAAGTCAAGTGGTACGCAGGTGCAAAAAGGTTGGGAACCCCTGGTGTAGACGATGGTTCCTACCGCCGCATCACTACGGGGATTTGGGGTTGGTACAAAATGCCTCAAAGGCAGAGGGGCCTCAGCCCCCAAACCACCAAAGACAGAAACTCCATCTTTTCAAGTCTTTAATGTAATCCGAACAGAAATTTTCCAGACCATGGGAAAAGTTTCAGACTATCATCGAAATTCGAAAATGTCTGGATTGTAGAATATTCCATATTATGGGTGACTGGATTAGTGGCTCTATATTGCACATAAATTTTTCATCTTTTTCAAATTCAAATTTTTTAACTCTTCACCAATGATTTTGTGAGCTCAATTAACACCTTCATTTCTGAATAAAGACGTTATCTTTTAGGATTTTTTAAAATTCTTTTTTGGTGTAATTTCATTTACTCTCATAAATTATTTTTTTTGTTCCTACCTAAAGTTTCAATACCATTGTATATTTCAGGGAATATTTCAGGGATTTCAGTTATTCTGTTTCTTGCTTCTTATGTTTTTTTAGTTAATTCCATTAGATTTTTCAGAAAGTAACTGTAACTTAGTTACTTTTAATGGCAACTAAGTAACTAAAAATTGTTTTACTTTTTGCCTTGCCTCTTGCACCGCTCTTCACAGATGTTTTTGGCGAAGTTCCACATTAAGCTTAAATTTAATTATTTAACTTTTAAAACATAGAATTTTTTTCTGATTGTACCTGTTATTTAGATTTGGTTTTCTTTGACAAACGGTAAGATGGCTATATTTCTATTTTTCAACTTGAAATTTCTATAAAAGTAACTGTGATTAGTTAATTATTTTAATGAGTAACTGTATTTACTTACTTCTTATAATAAGTAACTATAACTTCTTGTAATAAGTAACTTTTCCAATCCTGGGTATATTTGAATAGTAAACCTTTTTTGTATAAATTTACAGTGCCTGGTCTGAATCGAATTGCCAAGAAATTAGGAATCGACTGCTCTCCTGCCGTCGTTGGTTTTGATGGTCACAAAGGAAGTGTTCATGCAGTGTATGTAGCAGTTTTATTTTGTATGTTGAAATATTTTTTCTTTGACTTTCAGTGACCTAATAGGAAATGGAAGTACAGTAGTGACACCGTTATCCGAATCCTGGTTATTCGAAATTTCATATAATCAGCCCCCGATTTTTTTCTCTCACTAAGCTGAGTTCTCACTTATTTATCATTAGATGGAAGAATAATGTCTTTTGAAGAATGAAATAATGTTTGTTTTGATTAAATGAAAATATGAAAAACATGGTAAAATAAAATTACCTCCCAAAAACATTTTTGGAAATAAATTAACCCTAAATTCTTCACTCTTGCATTCTTAGATGTTTAAAAATTGATTCTACCTCTTTTTTACAAATAAAGTTTTGGAAAAAGAATATTTTTATAATTTATTCAAAATTTATGATTCAAATATATTCCCCCTTTAAATTTTAGTTAAAAAAATTATATATTTTTCCTGTTTTTTTTTTTTACCATTTCATTCGGAATGCATAAATAATGAATCTATTTCACAAATCTTAGATTTTTATTAAAAAAATAGAAAGTTGAAAATGAAAGGGTAAACAAAAGTACTAAAAGTGCTTCCATAATTGTTTTGAGCAGTGTAGTTATTTGGATAACTATAGTAAAATGTTACCTTTGTTATTTTGGGTTTAACAATTAATGTAATTTAGGTTTGATGGCTTTATTATCTGTGAAGAGTTTAAAGATACCATAATTGCTGCTTGGGACGAGGAGCAAGTGAATGCTCAGAAAAGAGAAGAAGAGGTAACTTGCTAAAATTTCATTTACACTCCTTGCCAACCTAAGCTGGGTAAATAGAACTATGCTGTGTAAAAAATCCTTCCGCGGATGTAAAGAGATTCATAAATTATTTGGGAATCCATCCAAAAAACATTTTTAAAACATTAATTTCATTTAAGGTCTAACAGATTTGAATATTTTTGAGAAAATTTCGCAATTTTGTCAGAATGAAAAGTGTATTTTGGTTATATTCAGATCATTTTGTATGTAAATACTACCTTACAAGAGTTTCCAACTAACGGACCAACCAGGCTTTTCCGTCTGCCTTTTTACTATTTGCTTTTACCCAAGTTAGGTTACCAATTTTTTTATTTTGCAACAACATTGTAATAAATACAGCTATCGCAATTAGTTTTATTAAAAAAAAACGATGTTTTTTTATATCGTGGTTTCCAAGAATCTCGCCAAATAATCTTAAGAACAGAAATCTTCAACTATCCTATTTTTTTAAGATCCTATTTTTTAAAACATTGCTGTGATCATATAATAAAAAAAAATTGGCAGTCCTAAAACCGCTCTACATGGATCTAAAAATTTCGAAACTTCGGCAGAAAACTCTAGTTATCCTAAAATGACAAAACTCCTTGTAATTCCTTAAAATTGCAAAACTCGGCGACTCTATAAACACGCCAGCGATCTTAAAATCGTCCATTTGGGCACTGTAGACTACTTAAAAAAGCAGATAAATTTTTAAAAAAGTTTGTTCTCATATTTAAATAAAAATGCTTATAGGTAATGTGCATTTGCTCCTAATTTTTTTAAGTTAGTCACACAAACTGCTCCTAAATTTATTTATCTTATTTCGAACACTGATTATAACCTTAACCCTTTCAGTCCCAGTGATGCCATTTGGCATCATCACTTTCAATATTTTTTTTCTAAATGTTTATGCCCTGTTATGACATCCAAACACACATTATTCGATTCTTCAAACTCTGTTCTATTAGACAATATTTTACATTAATCTCAATAGAAATCAGAACTACTTTTTTTTTTTTCAGAAAATAGCTAACAAGCGTTTCACCTGATTTTTGAAAAGTTCACTTCAGTTCCTCATATTTAAAACACATTTTAAACTATTTCGGTTAAAATAATTATTAATTTTTTTATTAATAATATGGTCAGATACCTTGAAATGTATAACTCGAAGGGTTTTTAGATAATATACATATTTTTATTTTGTTGTTTCCCACAGTTAAAATTTTTTGCATTATTTCAAAAACCATATAAAAAATTAAAATGAATTTTTTTTTCTTATGGAAATCTTATATTTGACCAAAAATAAGCTTATTTTGTGAATATCAGATGTTTCTGTAGTGTAGTAAATTTTTGGGACTGAAAGGGTTAAACATCTTCATCTTGTAATCAGTTTTATCATGAAAAATTGTCTCTTTCAGAAAAGGGAAAAGCGCATTTATGGAAACTGGAAGAAGCTCATAAGAGGACTTCTTATTAGGGAAAGAATAAAACTAAAGTATGATACTAAGTGAGACATTGTCATTAACATTTCTTTGAAATGTATCACTAAACTCAGGAATTTAAGCTCATTTTACTTCTTTTACTGTTGAAGATATTTTTTTGTGTTAGAAATAAGCTTGTTTTTAAGATTAATTCAAGTAAAAATCATCTAAATTTAATTTTAAAGTTCAAAACGGTTTGTTTTGGTAACAATTTCATTATTATTTTTGTGTTGTAATGTTATTTAAAATTTTTATCTCTAAATATTATGAGAAAAATGTGAAACACACAATAAATGTTTGTGTGATTATTTGTCTTTCATAAATAAAATTTTAATTTTTTTTATTGTTGATTTTTTTTCCTTTGACCTGTCTTTACTTTCATAGACATTTTCTCAGTTGATGTTCATTGACCAATCACAGGAAGTGTGAAAATTGTAACTGACCTTGGATTGTCACTTAAGTGTGGTTCTTAAATACAAGGCCCTTCCCAATAGACATTGTGTAGCTTTAGTGCAGTGTCTATTCAACCAAACCCACATCTATCAAGCCGTATTTAAGTTTAACTTGAATGTTTTGTTTAGTTTGGGCATTTTTCGGCCTGAACATATAAGTAGTAGGAACTCAAATAGAAGTAGGTTCCTATATTATTATTGCTGTCCCTAATTGTCGAATCCTGAATTAAATACCCATTCAAGTGTATATGCAATAAATTATCAGGGATTGGAAAGTTACTTTTAGAAATTTCAAGTTTTAAGAAAATTTTAAATATAAATATTTTGTACAGTTTTTCCAAGAGCACCAAGATTACTAATTAACATTGGAAGAAAGTTAAATTTTAAATTAAAAATAATGCAGACCTTCTGAAAATATCTGCTTAGAGCAGAGAAACAGAAGAATACACACATTTTTCGTTGCTTCGTTACCCCTAAGTAAGTATAACAAATGACAGTGATTGCGCCCTCTAGAGGGGAGAGTGTAGGCTTTATAGTTCATTACCCAGCTCGCCAGAAGAGACAGTCACAAGAGACACGCAAAGAGGGACGCCACAAACACATAGACAAATAACAACATTTATTGACAAACACAAACATCCATGCCTTTACCCAGATTTGAACCCGAGCCCAGCAGCTCCAAAGGCCAGTACACTAACCATTGCGCCAGTGGACCGGCCACTAAATGTTAATTCATGCTGAAAAGAATCATTCTATTCTTTGAAAAGCGTTAATTGAAAATCAAAAGGTGAATGTTTGCGCAGTTGCAGGCTGTAGCGCTAGATCTGAATTTATACAGGATGGATTTAATTAACTTCACAGGCTTGAAAAATATGTTTAACTTTTAGTTTTTGTCAGAGAGTAATGCTCTAGATTAGAAATTTGGTTTGGTAGCCAGTGGCTCCTGGTACCCTAAATTTTGGTCGCCAACTCTACATTTTTGGGAGCCAAAATAAAATAGGAACTTTTGAGAATTACGATTAAAGTTAAACCACATTCATGTGTTCGGCTAAATGGAAGAATTGTATTGTACTTAACAAATTTCTATAAAATCAGACTGCTGAATCAAAATAAAGCATAAATATTTACTAAAAGACAGTATTATAATATCCCAAACAAAAAAAATGCAAATGAACACTGAAATGAATTATTATTTAACCCAGTAGCAGAACTTTCTGAATGTGGCTGCAGCATGACTTTTTAATGAAAAAATGTGGCTGCAGGGAATAAGGACCGCCCCCTGCGAAATTCGACATTATCGAAAGATTTATCGTACACTGGCAAGCAGTTGTAACTTGTCTGAAAATATGCAATTAAAAGCTTTATAAAAATATAAACTTCTCAACATTCTGCAGTACAAGAGAATGTATATATTTTACAAATGTATCATTTAAATATCAAATTTGCCTTGCATACACTTTTAATGAATTAATCTCAAACAAGTAAACCCTTTTTTAAAAAAGACCAGTGTTTTAACATTTAAAAAAAACTTTTTTATATAAAATATGGCAAGCAATTATCAATGGTTTCAGTCACTCTTTTTACAACTTTGGAGGTTACATCAGGGTTCGAAATTAGCTGGTGCTATAGGTGCACCTAAAAAAAATTGTGCACATAAATTTTCAACTTGGGTAGCCGAATTTCGCGAAACTCCGGCGATCCGAAAATCGTAAATCGCGAAACTACGGCGATCTGAAAGTAGCGGAACTCGTGTATCCGAAAATCGCGGAACTCCGTGCATCCGAAAATCGCGAAACTCTAGTGATCCGAAAATAACAAAACTCCAGGGATCCGAAAATCGCAAAACTCCGGTTATCGGAAAGTCGCGGAACTCCGGAAATCCGAAAGTCGCGGAACTACGGCGATCATAGAAGTCGCGGAACTCCGAAGATCCGAAGGTCGCAAATCGGGAAACTACGACGATCATGGAAGTCGCGGAACTCTGGGGATCCGAAAGTTGCGGAGCTCCGGGGATCCGACAGTCGTTGAGCTCCGGCAATCCGACAGTCGCGGAACTACGGCGATCCGACAGTCGTGGAACTACGGCGATCCGACAGTCGCGGAACTACGGCGATCCAAAAGTCGCGGAACTACGGCGATCCAAAAGTCGCGAAGCTACGGCGATCCAAAAGTCACGAAACCGCGGCGACTGCATCTAGAAATTTTGATCGCCAAAAATTTTTGTTGGTCGCCAATTGGCGACTGGCGACCGTTAATCTCGACCATTATCAGAGAGTCAGAAATTGCCAAGTCGATGCAGTAAGCTTACACAAACTGCACTTTTAGTATCAAATTTATTTGGTTGCTTGGATTTTATACCCATTCTCTTCATGTAGTGGAATCGGCTGGGTAGCTGATGAAGAATCGAATTTGCTGTTCCTCCGTTTACATTTTTGTGACCTACTTTTGAAAGTTTTAACGCTACAATACGCTTTACCAGACATTGCTGCCTGAAATAGCTTTTAATGATAGTGTTGAAGTTATTTACTATTCGCAGGATAATAATAGACACTTTTAAACATATATTGCGATTTTTCTATAGGTGGTTAAATGTAAATTTTTTAAAAAAATCCGTATTATAAAATATACCAATTAAAATTATTTGCTGGAAATAGCAGACAAATTAAAAACAAGAACCAGAAGGTTTTTGACTGCCTATTTCTAGCCTTCTTTTGGGAGCTTTAAAACAGCCAATAACGCCTCGTAGTTTAAAACCTTGTTCAAGTGACAAGGTCGACATCTGAGCAAGTACCCAATGGAACTTTGAGCAACGTTGCACGGTAACGCCGTTGGGACTTAGTACTCCACAGATGTAACGAGCATATTTGTCCCAATATACTCGGGCCCATCCGTGATGAATGGAAGATTTTCAACTATTTCCAGCACATATGAAGAGTACACGGGAAGAACCGCCTTGATTTCTTTAAAGTCTTTCCTTAATTGTGTCTGTTTGGCGGACATTGGAGACCGGAAACCGGTTTTTCTTTTGGTTCTTCATTTGTGGTACAACGTGTGACTCGTTCCACTTATCTCTGGCGTGAATCAGGGTTGCCGCGAAAGATAAACAAAGCGAGTAACTAGCTACTTCACACCAGTTTAGGCGATTTCTCGCTATCATCTCCAAAGAGGCTATTACGGAAAGCCTTCTACAAAATCAAGTGGTTCTTCCTGTGTACTCTTCATATCCGATAAAACAGGGTGGTTATATAAAATAACGCTCGCTATTCGAAGTGGTCTGTAGCTTGAATAAATAATCCTAACTCATCAAACATTGAGACACTTACTAATCAAGAAGGGGGGAAAATAGAATCATAAAAAAGATAAAATCCTAAAAAAGAATAAAAAAAGAATAATCATAAAAAACCACTCGTCTCGATCTTGACCGGGGTTCTAAATTACGAGGCGTTGTCAATTACGGCCAACACAGCTAATTACGCCTTGTAATTTAGAACCCTGGTCAAGAGACGAGTTTCTTTTTTTCCCAAATAATAGAATCATAAAACAGAAACTCTCTTGACCAAGGTTCTAAATTACGAGGCACAGCCGATTACGGGTAATAACGGCCGACACATCCAATTACGCCTCGTAATTTAGAACCCTGGTCAAGTGACTAGTTTGTTTTTTATGATTCCATTCTCTCCCCTCCCCCCCTCCCTTTCTTGATTAGTAAGTGTCTCAAAGTTTTTTGCATTTGGATTATTCATTAAAGCTACATACCACTCTGAATAGCGAGCGTTATTTTATAACCACCCTGTATATAGGATGACCGGCAGTAGGTAGGATTGGAACCCCCGCACTCATAGATTTAGAAAGTAGCCTGCCGTATGATTTCGCAATCCCGTACAATGCAATACAATGCCTCCCTCAACGGTTGCGTTGGGTGCCTATTCAGATGTCGGCTCGGCTCTTCACTTGACTGTGGCTTTAAAATACGACGCTAGTCGTTAATAGCCTTCGTGTAGCTCTAGTGCGACGATAATTCATACCTAACTTAAACTATTCAATACCAGTGTGGGCCGTTGTCAATAGCTCTTGAAGTAGCTTGAATAGATTCGTTAGCCATAGAAAACGAAACCAAACAGTTGACTTTAACTGTAATACGTAAATTATTGCGTAACGTTCAAAAAGGCGCGGTGCGGCTTTGTTTTTGTTTTGATATTGCATTTAAATTCTTTGTATTATTTCTTTGGATGCTGTATTTTCTTTAAGTTGTTGTTTTCGGTAAGAAGTATATATCATAATAATTACTGCGGAATTTATTTTGATTGAAAACATTTTAATTACGCATGAAAATCATAATTGGTTCTGCCATGATGTAATGGCCGGTCTGTTGATAAGCGACCCTGAAAATTTAACTTGTGGTTGCTATAGCTATCGAGTAATATGAAATGGAATATTTGCTAAATTTGGGCATTTGTGTTACTTGACAAGATTGCGTAAATCGAGACCGGCCATCATATCATAGCTGTTTTTGAGATATAGCTATTTACTGTACGGTAACTATTGGCGAACTTTCCGAAATCGCGCCAAAAGTCCGTATTCTGGCGACTTTTGACGTCATGCTCTCTTCACAATGATGACGTTTTCCGGCAACCCTATCTGACCGTTATGGGTTTCGGTCGAAGTCAGACAGGTTGCCACAAAAAGCTATTTATCGCCAAATCTGAAAATCGCGCCAATAGTTACCATACAGTAAATGTGAACCCTGGACTCTGGTCCCACCGAACACAGATTTAATAATACAACCAACTTGTGAGATTTGAAAGCCAATTATAATTTAGATTATTTTCACACTTTGTTCTATAATATATTCAGTCCTAATCTTATATTTAGTCCTATATCTTATATTTAGTCCTAAAAAAGAGTTATTTGGCCCTGAAAAATTCAAAAAAATACCCTAAATTGATCCAGAAGTTTTAAGAAGGTAGTGGAACCCTGTCTAGATTTTGGTTAATTAACATTGCACTCAGTGTTCAAAATTGGATAGCAAAATTTAGGAACAATCTGTGCTGCCAACTTACAAAACTAGGAGCAAATGTGCATTGCCTGCCCTAGAGAATTTCCTACCAAATTATTGTAAAAAAATACCTTTAAAAATTAACATCAAACTCCCTGTAGTGTTTGGATCATCAAAGTTTCTAAATGTCTGTCTCAAAATTCTAAACTTGATTGAAGCAATCATGATTCTGATTAGTTAAGGGGGTCCAGTACCTTCCCCAACTTTTTTTTTATTTATGAAGTTATACTACTCAAATTTTATACACATGTGCATCCTGCATTAATAAAACCTATCAGCAAAAAAAATTTTTGAAAATCACTCAATATTTTCAAAAAATTAAATTTTTGTTCAATTTTTTCACAATTTTAAAATCCCTACTCCTCCCTAATTTTTCGACTTTTTATTACCAAATTTTTTATATGGGTTCCCCAATAATATCTTAACAAAACTATGCATCCAAGTTTTAATCAAGATTCAACTTTTTTTTTTTTTTTAAGAAATAATTTTCGAAATTTTATCAAAAAAATTCACTAAAAACGTAAAATTTAAACTTTGAAATTTTTTTAAAAAATACTGACAACATAAATGAAAAGTTTTAATGCATAGTTTTGTTTATTATACTTTAAGGATGCTATAGAAAGTTACAGAAACTGTTTATGTATAATATTAAAAGAGGAGTAGTGTTTTTCGCTATCCTAAAATTTAAAAAACACGAACAGAGATACGAGCATTTAAAGTTTAGATCCGTGATAGGATTCTTGGAGAGTGAGTCTCATTCAAAAGTTAACAACTCAAAAGCTAATGCATAAAATTTGAAGCGGTTTTTTACAAAATGTTAAGAAATGTTCAAATAATATTTTAAAAAAATAATTTTAAAAAATGCATTTTTCATGATTTTTGGGTACTGGACCCCCTAAAGCGTTATTTTCAAATGCTCAGATTCTGATTGGTTTCGATGATTATTGTTTTCATTCAAATTTCATTATGTTTTTGCTGCCATTACTTTCTGCACAGTGTTCCACACAAACAGGAGTGGCGACAAGAAAAAATCGCCAAGGGGGGGCACTTTGAAGTATAGTTTTACCTTGGGTTGTTTATTTATTACAATCAAAATAGCAGTACTCAATTTTATATACTATTAAAGCGTGTTCACAATAAGAATGAGACAATTCAATTAGCTTAACTAATGCTGATACCCTTTAGCTTCCAACATCATTGGAAGGAATATATTTTGTTCTGGCTGGATATGGCTACCAGTCATTGAAGAAAGAAGCTAAATCGCTATCGCAAGTTTTCATTTTGGTGTCGCGTTTCGCGATGCGATACCGCTTATTTTACATGCTGGATTGAGTATATGAGGAAACAGATTGTTTATTTCTTACCCAAGAAGGGCAATGCGCCTAATATCCCACAAGTAAGAGAGATAGAAAAATTGTGGAGAATTATGACATGGAAATATTCCTACTAGGAAAAAGGAGCCCAAAAACTTTTCCCAATTGAACAGGGTATATCATAGTCTTCTTAAATCAGTATTGGAAGAAACTGAGCAATATGTCATGACGACGGCTAAAAGAAATCTCCGTAAAATGGGCCTGAAAGGTGTCTGTTTATTCATCGATTTAAAGTGTCAAAATAAATAGAATTGTTAGTTTTTCAATTTTTTGCAAGTAGCTTTCATATAAGTAATATTTTGTTGAATTTAAAAGAAAATCAAGTTGTTTTATTCTTATCACGGACACGCTTTATTACTTGATGTACCAAATACACTTTTAAAAGTATGATCACGTTTTTTATTTTAGATTAATCATGGCTGGTAGAAAGATAAAAGAAGTAGAAGAAAGTGGTCAAGCTACTGAAAATTCTGTTAACAAAAAATTGTCAAAAGTGGCAAATATTAAACCTCGTCGTCAACCAAAAAGAAAAATCAATGAATGTGAAAATTCTGAAAATGCTCCTGAACCAAACCAAAGAAAAAAGGTGAACCAAAAAACCTTACGAAAATCTGCCAAATCCAAAGATTTGGATGACAAGGAGGTAAGTTCTGTGTACAACAAAGAAAATAACTCTATAGGAAATAAAAGAATTAAAATCAGCAAGCCTAGACAAAAGGATGAATCACTTAAAAATGGAGAAGTTGTACAAAATAATAAGCCTCCTCGTTCACGAACTAAAAAACCTGCTGAATCTATAAACACTGGAAAGGAACGTGGGAATAATGGAAATAAAAAGACTGTAAATAAACAGATGAAAACTGCTGCAACTAAAAAGAAAGTATCGCAGTCTGAAGCTGCCCCAAAATTAAAGAGAGCCAAAGTTGTCCTGCATAAACTTGATCTAGATCAAAATTGCAAGGATAAAACAGAACAAGATTTGGCAGATTCTAATAACAATAGAAGGATTCCTGAGTCTCAACTGAAAAGTGAGAATGATGCATCAATTATGGCAACTTTAAAATCTACCTCGAAAAGCTTGAAGAATTCTGAGGAAGGTTCCAGTAGCGAAGAAGAATGGGAGGAAGTCAAAGATAGTAGATCTAAAAAACCTGCTGAATCTAAAAACGCAGGAAAGGTAAGCGAGAATGTTGGAAATAAAAAGACTGTAAATAAACGGAAAAAAACAGTTGCTTCTAAAAAGAAAGCATCGCAGTCTGATGCTGCCCCCAAATTAAAGAAAGCCAAAGTTGTCCTACATGAATTTGATTTTGATCAAAGTTGTGAGAACAAAACGGAACACATTTTGGCTGATTCTATTAACAGTAGCATGATTCCCGATTCTCCACTGAAAATTAAGAATGATGCATCAATTATGGCAACTTTAAAATCTACTTCGCAAAGCTTGAAGAACTCGGCGGAGGCTTCCAGTAGCGAAGAAGAATGGGAAGAAGTCGAAGATAGTAACGAACCTGATCTTGACGACTATAAGCCGGACATTCCCAAAGACGGTGTAGAAATTACAATAGATTGCCCAGACCTGAAGCTTCGTAAACGTAAAAAGAAACAGTTTGACTGGAGGGACTGGGTTAGGCTTAATATCAATCGGCAACGAAAAGAATGCCAGTTAAATATCCACAAAACTCATTTGCTGTGTCTTCTCGGTCATGGTTTTTATGTGAATAATATTTTAAATTCCCCCACGTTGAAAGGTGTTGCTCTTTCGGTGTTACCATCTGACATGGTGAGTAAGTACAGAGGAAAGAAAGTTGATAAGATTGATTCAAGTGGAATTGAGGACATTGTCAAGTGGTTTCGTAGTGCTTACAGTTTCGGAAGAGAAAAAGACTCTTTTCTCGACTTTGCTGACAGTATCGTCAGCTATTTCGAAAACAACCATAGCTTGAATGCTTCTGAATACAACCTCTTGTTTGTTGTGTTGGCGAGAACTCTGGGCTTCAAAACCAGGTTTTGCATTTCGTTGTATGCATTGACACACAAGGCCCAAAACTTAATTAAGAAATCGCGTCCTAAAAAAGGAGAACAGACGAGTCAGGATTTAGCTGATGACAAAAAATCAGAAGAGTGTGTTCCTGGTCCATCTGAAGTAAAAAAAGAAAAACCCCAAACAATAAAAAAAGAACAAAAAGATAAGAAACCTAAAACGGTCAAAGTGAAGGATCAAGCTCCTATTAAAGCACAGACAAAAAATACAAGAGAAAGTTTATCAAACGATGTAAAAGTAGTAGAAAAACGATCTCGTCCCAAACGTTCCACCAAAAAGAGTTACAAAATAAGTGACAGTGAAAGCGAAGAAGACGAAGATGAGGATTATGCCCCGAGTGAAGAGGATTTTCAAGAACAAAAACCAACACGAAAATCGCTCACAAAAGCTTCTAAACCAAAAAAAGGAAAACGAAAAGTTCTGTCATCAGAATCCTCTCCAGAAGTATTTCAAGGAGATAAAATTACCTGTTGGGCTGAGGTCTTTTCGAAACAGGACAAGCAGTGGATATCCGTCGAATGTGTCAACAATATCGTCAATGAACCTTACAGAATTGAAGAATTGCTCCCCCAACCTGTTTCATACATCGTTGCGTTTGACGGTGACTCCCACGTTAAAGATGTTACGCGACGTTACTGTAGCGATTACATGACATCCACCATTAAACTGAGGCCAGATTCTGATTGGTGGGAAGAGGCTTTGCTTCCCTTCTCTCCACCCAATTCCAAATTGGACAAAGAGGAAGAGAAGAATTTGGAGAGTTTGTTGATGAACAAACCTTTGCCGCACACAGTTGCTGGGTAACTATACATGTTTTTTTTTATCTTCCATAAGGGGGAATGGAGGTAATCCTCCCGAACCAAAGTGCTTCTACATTAGTTTGATGGGAAAAAAATTAAGCCAAATTGATTCAATACAGCCGGATAGCCTGTATTGAATATTTTTACAAACATTTGTTTTATATTTTATATGATAAAAGGAACTGACTTACAGAATCCCACCTTTTGAAATTGGTTCAAATGTATTACTGTAAAATTATTTATTGAAAATTAATAAATTGGTTTACAAAATAATTTTTTACCTAAGTGATTAACTTATAGGCGCTTCGGTTCGGAAGATCCACGTCCATTCAGAGACTTGGTTTCGAGAAAATTATTTTAAGTTTTGCCTTTTAATAAACTTTACACTTAAAATGATAAGCCTAGTCTTCGTTTTTTTTTTTTTGTTTATAAGGAAGCCTAAAATCTGCTCCAGTCCTGAAATCAATTCATGCTTGCGAGAAATAAAAGTGACAAAATCTTTACTTGATTACCAAGTACCATTGTAAAATAATGGTTAAATGCTTAAGTGGTTATAGCTAATTTTTTAAATACATTTCAGGCATTTAATTTTGTTTTTACCTGAAATCTGCATGATCCTGAAGTTCATACCACAGTGTTTGCTTCAGAGATTTTTTAATTGTTCCCTTCTTCATCAGCTGCATAGTACATTTTAATTAGTACAATTGAAGAGCTTAGTGGAAGAATGTGCTAAGTGGCAAAAAGGTGAAAACGAGAAAATGAGCTTTAAAGTTTTTTGTTTGCACTTAGATCTGTTGAAAACGGTACTTCCAAACCCTAAAAAATTTACTTAACTTTAAGCTTATGAAAGCGAGGAAACTTGTTATCAATTAAGAAGTTAGCAATATGTTGTTCATTGACACAAAAATCTCAATTTTTTTTCAAAGATGTCACTTAGCATGTTCTTCCACTGAGCTCTTCAATTATAAATTGGCAGGTAAATTGCGGTAAGCAGAAGCAACCATTTGTACCATTTTTGCCCTGAAATAATCTTAAATATACTTTCCTGTAGGATATATAGGCTTTCCTTATAATTTAGAGTTATTAAGTGCTTATAGCATCAATGGTCATTCATAGTGGATGGTTCATTCATAGTGGATGAACATCATTGATGGTTCATTCATAGTGGATGAACATTCTAAGCTAAATTAAAACCCATTTTCTCGTTTTCACCTTTTTGTCACTTAGCATATTCAGTGGGGGAAAAACCTTTATTGCACAGGAATTTGTCTGCATCAGGCCTCTATGGCGATGATATCGAGTCATTGCCAAAACTGGTGTAAAGAACTTAGTTCTAGTTCTTCTTTCGTAGCAACCATGATTCACACCAGACACGAGTTCCATGCTCGTACCGTGAGAGAAGAAGCAAGAGAGAAACCGGTTTCCTGCCTCCAACATTAAGCAAACAGATCTTACATTCTTGTGCAATCAAGGGGTTCTCCCCCCCCCCTCCCCCTCAGACTTTTCAATTAACATCCCCACAGCTCGGATTGAATTTACATAATTCTATTTTCAGCTTCAAAAACCACCCCCTCTATGCCCTGAAGCGCCACCTACTGAAATTCGAGGCCATCTACCCGCCGGATGCCAAACCGGTTGGTTTCTTGCGTGGGGAGCCGGTTTACCCGAGGGAATGTGTCTGCCAGTTGCATTCTCGCGAAAATTGGTTTCAGAAGGAAGCACGGGTCGTGAGAATAGGAGAGGAACCTTATAAAATTGTCAAGGGGCCCAGGTGGGATAGGGTAAATATGTTTATTATAATGGGATTGTTTCCGATAATTTTTTTTTCTCTAATGGGGTGCAACATTGCCAGTCAAGCCTTTGCAGACTCGGCACATTCCCCAGACCCCATTTTTGTGCCCCCCTCCATTTTTTGTGGCACCATCTAGGCGATTCTCGCTACCAATTTTGACGCACAGATTACAATGAATCTGAGCTCTCTGTGGATGTTAAAGTATGCCGAGATTTAATTTGTATTTCTTGTATGCAAAGCATTACCAAAACGTCAATGTTGTCTGAAAACTTTGGTTTAGATTTTTAATAATTTTGGTAACAACTTATAAATTCAACACATTAAATTTTTAAACTGGTTAATTATTTTTTTAATTGCTAAACCCTTCCATCCTTCTCATTTTATCCTGTTAAATTTCTGATGCACAGCCCCATTTCGCTTAATTTCTCAACAAAAAAACAAAATATCGTCTTAACAGAAGTTTCCCAGTATCATTGACTTCTTGCAAATGCTTTGCATACTTGAAATTTAATCCAAATAGAGTAATAATCGTACCATAGTCATAGTTAACGTTATTAGGAGATTGATTTTTTTTAATTGATGATAAGTAGTCAAAAAATTAACTTTATTTCTGTACTAATTGGTTTATTTCAGATTAATCGTGTTATATTAAAAGATGTCCCATCAGGAATTTTTGGTTTTTGGCAAACCGAGCCCTATGAGCCTCCAAGGGCGGTCGATGGGAAAGTCCCTAGAAATGAATATGGGAATGTAGAGCTATTCAAGCCTTGGATGTTACCAAAAGGAACAGTACATTTGCAGCGTAAGTCACCAACATTTTTAAGAAAAAGATTTCCTTATCGTTCAATTAGGTTATCAAATACAGTAGGGGAAGGTGGGTTACCTTGGACCTATTTTGACTTTTCAATTTTTATTTTCTTAATTACTTGCAAAAAGTGAATAAAAATATTTTTACTGAATACTTTATGTTGTTATATACAACATATATTTATTTTGCCATGTTATTCAAATGATTTCAACTATTAAAAAAATAAATACAGAAAATTGTAATTAGGACCAAGGTACACCACCGGCGGTGTACCTTGGTCCAACCGGTAGTGTACCTTGGACCAATTATTAACAGGTAGAGAGACTCGATTTACAGTCCGAAAACCAATATTTATTAGCCACATAAAATTCAAAAATACATTTTACAACCTACTCTTATTTCTAGCCAAGATTGTAGTAATTGGTTATGTTAGGTCAATTGGCTCAGTAAGGGGTTTTATTGCCTTAGTTTTTTTAGTGCCCTTTTGGCTTTTCCAGCTGCAATGCAATCTTTCTCGGGTGTATTCGTTAAAATGCAGCATAAAATTAAACTGTTATTTCATGCCATTGAAAAACATTTGGCTGTCTTTCTGTCTTAAATTTGAAAAAAATAAAAAACTCAAATATTTCCCCCTATATTCATTCAACTAGGCCTAAACGTAAAAAGGATGTTCTGCTTAGATATTTATTATAAAAAATATCTTTTTAGATGAGCATGCAATTATTATTTTCTATATTTTATCAATATGGTTAAAATTTTATAGGCTTCCATAAATCTAAATAATTAACTACAAAAAAAATTCTTTATCACATCATATCACAATTTCTTACAAATTTCCATTTTTCTAGATTTTACAAATCAGGGTTGCATATTAATAACTTAAAATACTTAATTTTTCAAAGGAAAGAATTTACTTGAATTTTAAAAAGGATTTTCAACAATCTGAAGCACATAAGACCTATAGTAGTCTACCTTGGACCAGTCCAAGGTACACCACTTGTATTAGGTTCGAGGTACACCACTTGGATATTAAAAACAAAATAGTTAATCACCAAGTTAAGGTTAGACTTAACTTAATTTCAAGCACACTGTTTTATAGCTAAAACTTTGCTTTATATTGCATAACCATCGTTTCTGAATAAACACTACATGTTTGAGTAAAAAATTACACTAAAGAATCTGACAAAAATTTACTTTTGAACTGTGAATTTAGTTTTTCGAAACCTCTTTAATAAATTGACCTTTTTAACAAACAGATAGAACTTCACTGAGATCCCTGGTAGCAAATACTTTAACTGCAAGTGGTGTTGTTTCAATATCTAAGCTAATCGAGCTAGAATCAGCATAGGTTCGAGGTACACATACGTCCAAGGTACACCACTTACCCCTACAGTACCTTTAATCTGTACAGTGCAACTACCAATTTTTTTTAGAATTCCAAAAATCCAAATGAGTTTTTTTAGGGGAACCACATGATGCACAAATTGTTAATAAGCTCCCTTGCAAATTAATATAATTTTTTAAGTTTTTCTTGTGCAGAGTCCTTAGTTAATGTTCCAAAATAAACTCTCAGCTGTGTTTAGTTCTCAAGCATGCTTGGTCCCCATTTTATCCACCCACTCAAGGGATGAAAGGATGGGTCAACCTCGCCCAATCCGGGATTCCATCGACGGACCTGTGGCGTGGCAATGCGAAGCACAACCACTAAGCCACTAGACCTCATTGTACATTTTAATAAGCCTTTTTCTGTATTTACAGTGCCTGGTCTGAATCGAATCGCCAAGAAACTAGGAATCGACTGCTCTGCTGCTGTTGTTGGTTTTGATGGTCACAAAGGAAGCCCTCATGCAGTGTATGTAGCAGGTTTTTTTCCTGTATGTTTTAATATATATTTTTTACATTTTATTACTGAATTTAAAATGTAAGTTATTAGACGTTTTGAGATGGGGTCGAAAATCTGAAAAAGGATTATATGTTTCCCTACACATTTTGGAGGGTGCTGACTCTTAAAAAGTATTTTTCGAAGTTTGTTCCATCTACCAGTCAGTCTATTGAGGAAACAACCATTTTTGAGAAAATCATACATGCACAAATGTAACTGCCATAGAACCTCTATGTTCTTTAAAGGTATGGCTGAAAAGCAAAATTAAGATACTGACTTCAAATTTGGTACAAGAGTTCCCAGTACCTGAAAGAGTTCATAATAATGCAATTGAAAAATTTGCTCATGCACAAATGATTGCTGTGATAGTCTTTTTTGGTTTTAAAACTATTGCTGAAAAACACAAAAAAGTTACAGACTTCAAATACAGTAAACTCCCGATTATCCGCGGAATTGGGTGGCGCGGCTTCCGCGGATAAGCGAATTCGCGGATAATCCGCAAAAATGAAAAAATGGCCTAGAAACAAAATTTCTTCCGGATTTTATTAAAAAGTAAATTACAGTAATCGTATATAGCATGTACAAATTTACTTCAAAATGTCTATTACTGTCGTTTCTTCTATGCCACACTGCAAGCACATTTGATTTTTAGAGGATCCGTTTTCTAACTTTTTAACGAGTTGTAGTTCGTCTTGAATTGTCAAGACAACTTTATTTTTTTAGTTTCTCACGCATTTTGCTAGTATCAAAATCACATAAAGACATTCAATTTAAATAGCGGGCAGTTTATTTCACAAGTGGCGCTTTTTGACAAAAACCTGTTCGTGATGTGCACCTTTCCGAAAACCAATTTTTCCTGGTCATTCGTATTATAATCATAATGTATCTGTCGTTCTAGAAAAGAATTCGTTGTTCTTGGAATGCATTCTTCCAAAAAGTTTTGAAACAAATTAAAATTTATTTATCACGTTTTTTTAATATTTGAACTGAAAAATGGGAAAAAGTGACGCGCGGATAATCGGGAGTTTACTGTATATTGTTTATGAGTTCCAGTACCTGTCAGACATAATAAGGTTTCCCATGGATCATCATTTATTTAACGTTTAAAAATCATGCATTCTCAAATGGTAGCTGCCAAAGAACTTTTAGGCTTTAACCTCTTGTGACCTGGCGTCCCCATTTGGGTACATTTTTTAAAACCTCCGCACAAACAATTAACACGTTAATTAGTTCTGAAATTGACCTGGTCCGAGAGAGAAGATTCAAATATCGGTTTTCAGCCTTTAATTACAGGTGTCAGTAATTTATTTCTATAAAAAAAATGAAGGTGAACAAGTGTCAATAAAATATTTGAGTTGTTAAAAATTTTTTAATTTTTTTTTCAAACTTTTCAAAAAGTTCTTTTAGTAGTTAATTGTAAAGGCATTTTGCATTGAAACAATTATAAAATAATTTGCTAACTACAAATAAGTGATATTCCGCCTTTTTTGTTGCATTTATAGCACAAAAAAGTTATTTTTAGAGTTAAAGGCATGTCCCTAAGTAACTACAAACATAATTTTTTTAAAAATGTCTTTGAAAAACATACTTTTTAGCATATATTTGTATGAAAGGTATATTTAGATTATAAGAATATACGTGTAGGATTTTGCTTGGGTCTAAATTTTAGAAGGTTTTTAAGAAAATCCTTGCACAAATGGTGTTGACTTTAATAGTTTATTCAATAAATATAATTTCTTAATATTATGAATAAAGTAGCGTATGCTACAATATTCAAGATATAAATTCATACTTTATATCTGGTTACAGTTTCCAAAATAGTAATTTCGATTTATTATAGTAACATTTGATCTTTGTTATTTTACGTTTAACAATTGATATTATTTAGGTTCGATGGCTTTGTTATCTGTGAGGAGTTTAAAGATACCATAATTGCTGCTTGGGACGAGGAGCAAGTGAAAGCTCGGAAAAGAGAAGCAGAGGTAAGTTGCTAAAATTTGATTTAACAAAAATTTGATGTGCCTCAAATACAAATGAATCGGCGAGTGCAGAAACCACTTCAGTCGAAAAAATCCGAAAACTCGTTTTCAATGAAAATAAGCGTAGAAAGGCAAGATGCTTGTTGGGGGCGAAAACTATGTTAGTCTGTTGAGTAGTTCCGTAAATATGGGACGTTTGTTTCGAGTGTTGAGTGCAGAAACAGAGGAGGAGTTATTACGTTTTTTCTCCCTCCTGAAAAATTTGAAATTTGTGACTGACGTTGTTTCTGCACTCACCAATACAAATGCAAAAATTGTTGACCAACAGCAGGCCAGAGGCCCAACAAGGTTGGTAAGAAATATGTCTTAATTATTTAGTAGTTTCCAATAACTATCAAGATTCTTTTAAAATTCTTCTAGCCTCTTCAAATACACAACATAATCTGGCAAAGGATTCCACTCATTGACAACTATATTGTAAATGTAATGTTTTCTTACCTCCCTTCTAAAGCGCGATTTATTCAATTTCTGATCCATGTCCTCTGGTCGTATTTAAGGTAAAGCCCTCCACATCTCCCTGTTTTAGAAGTTTTAATAACTAAATTAAATCACTCCTTATTTTCCTATTTTCAAGGAATACATGTTTAAAGATCTTAAACTGTTATTGTAATCAACACCAAATAAACCCTCAATCATTTTTATGGCCCTGTGCTGAATTTTTTCAAGCAGCTCTATATCTTTTCGGAGGAAGAGAGACTAAAACTAAACAACATATTCCAGATCTTACCAATCCCTTTTACAATGGCAAAATAATCTCCTTAGATTTGGAAGTGATACTTAAGTGCCTTATTTGAAAAGTGTGGCCAAATGCCTGTAAAAGAGGGAAAACATGGAATTATCAGTTATAATTTAAAATTGTCAGCGAAAACTTGGAAATGTCAGGGAAAATTTGCAATTGTCAGGGAAAACTTGGAATCCTCAGAGGAAATAAAGTTTTTCTACATAAAAAAAGTTAGGAAATTTCACACAAAATTCGGCAATAAAAAATATTAAAAAAATGCACAAAGAAAGTTTGCTGTTTCATCTAAAGTAAATTATGTTGATCACCTAATATTGGGAGAAGATTATTATTTATAGTTAGTACTGCTGCAACTATTTTAATGTACGTATATTAATCTAATTGTATCCAATGTAATGTATGTTATTTAAATCTATGCAGTCATTATTTGATAGCTCCAAGTGCCAGGGGACCCCCGAAAATATTCGACTTATCCAAAGTTCGAGTAACAGAAGTTACATTCTATTTCTCTCTACTGTCACTTAAGATGGGTCGACCTGGTTTAATTAAGTGATTTGATATGTGCCATAATACTATAGTTATATACACATTTCAATTTTTTAATAGCTCATGTAAATAACAAGTGAAGGTAGGGTCAAAAGGTTTATTAAAACTCACGAAATTTGGCGTCATCAAATATTGATTAGTGTACATACCATGAAAATTTCATTTAAAAAAACATTTATTTCTTGTTGATTGTCATAGTATATTTTGAGGTTGTTGGCATTCACAGACATTATGGATACCATGCTGATTAATTTCAATTGAAATTTAATTTTTTAACTGAAATGCGTCTTTTACATGTGAAATCTATGACAAAAATTTCGACTTGGAAGATGTAAACTTCAAGTTATTGAGGCAGTTTTTTAAAGAAAAGTATAGAAATGATTCGGGACCTCATTAAAAGTTCTAGTCAGCGGATAATTAGACTTATAGGAAGTCGAGTTATCGAGGTTTGACTGTATTTTTTAAATTTATAAACAATTCAGATTTATGTACTGTATCTAGGGTATGGGAATACTGGTTAACTAAAATTGTCTCTTTTAGAAAAGGGAAAAGCGCATTTATGGAAACTGGAAGAAGCTTATAAGAGGACTTCTTATTAGGGAAAGAATAAAACTAAAATATGATACCAAATGAAACATTGTTATTAGCATAAGTTTGAAATGTATCACTTAGCTCAGGAATGTAAGCTTATTTTTCTACTTTTACTGTTGAAGATACTTTCTTTTTTGCATAAGAAATAAGCTTGTTTTTATGTAATGGTTATTATAATTCCCATAAAAGTCTTCTAAATTTTATTTGAAAGTTCAAAACGGTTTATAACGGTGTTATAACAATCTTATAAATTTTTGAAATTTTTTTTTCTAAAACCATACATTCTAGAAAATTTCCTGTTTATTATTATTATTATTTTAGTGTGGGTGTGATGTTATTTTTATAATATATATATTTTATAATAATTTTTTATCTCAAAATATTAAGAGAAAAATGTGGAACACACAATAAATGCTAGTGTGATTGTTTGTCTTTTAAAAATAAAATTTTATATTTTTTCTGTTGATTTGTTTCCACAAAACTTTTTTTGTGTGTGTGTTTGAACTTCAGTTTTACCTCCATGTAGCGACCTCAGGAGCAACAGTTTGGGGGCTGTGCACATATAACGTTATCATTTTAGGGGAGGGAGGGGGTAAGCCAAATGATATCGTAGTATATCGAGAGGGGGGTAAGTAGGATAACGCTATTGTTTTTTATTTATTTCCAATTTTCGTACAATGTGCAATATTCGCGAGTTTATTTCATAATTGTGTGAAATTATTTTTAAAGGAAATTTAAGGCACAAAACACACACAATATTTGATTGATTAACTGATCATTGATGATTACATGATTACTGATCATACCTAATTGATAATTATGATATTGATATTGACTGTACACTATGAAGGAATGGGTGTGATATGAAAGTAAAAACTTACATTTTCTTTTTTGTACCTGATAACGATATCATGGAGTGGGGAGGGGGGTCGTGTAATGATAACGTTTGATATCGTAAGGGAGGGGGTCAAAAATATGTGTAAAATTGATAACCTTATATGTGCACAGCCCCTTACTTTTGTTACAAAAAACGGAATGTTTGAAACTCATTTAAATTTATTAAAACTTTAAAATAAAGAGGGAGAAAGTACCATGTAAACAAACCATTATTCATACATAATTTATATTATTTTATATTTAATTGAATTTTGTTTAATTTTCTGATGAAAATTCATTAAAATCTTTCTTTTTCACAATACCCTGTAACACAGGGTGTCCATAAAAGAATGTCCCAGTTTTTAATGGTATATTACAGGAGTTCATTTTATATTAAATATAACAAATCATACATAAAATTAAAGGAAAACTTACCTAGTTTTTCCTAGAAGTGTTCAATGTGTGCACCTTTAGAGCTACGGCACACATCCAAACGAAAATGCAATTCTTCCCATACTGTCTGCAGCAAGTCTGGAGTAATGGAAGCAACGGCCTGTGCAACTGTGAAAACGATGTAATGATAAAGCACATGCTCTTATCGGAAACTGTTATTTATTCTTTATTTGTCACCTACAACCACAACTGTCGAATGATTACAGCTGATTCTATTACAATTTGAAAATCAGACATTCTTTTAAGGACACCCTGTACTATTGTGTTAACTCCTCTTTGGGACGTATCTTTATTTTCATAGACATTTCCTTAGTTAATGTTTATTGACCAATCACAGGACAGTTAACCGACCTTCGTTTCTTGTAGTCCCCAAGTTAAATGCATTTGGTTTTGCCATTTCACTTATTCATCCTACTATACAATCATGTACTCTGCAACTTATAGGAGACTAACTAGGCTAAATAATAGATGCTAAAACAAAAACCATTCATAACTCAAATATTCTCTTATTTTTGCCTAATAATTCTGTTAGCTAGTTCTTAAGAATATTTGAAAATATTTAGTTATATAATGGGCAATTCCATAAAAATTTCAACCTTGGTATCAAAATTAAGTAAATACTTCGTGTCTTATGGGATTTTTGTTTTGTGTCTTATGTGATGCAAAGATTGGAATCTCTATTTTAACACACTGAAATTCATTTCTTGAATATATATTTTTTATAGAAGAAAAAGTTGTTTTTAAACGAAAAGCAAAAAATTCCAAAATTTTTAAGTGGTAAATTCTTACTTTCGAAATATTTTTTTTCCCTAAACTTCCCATAAGCTAGTTAGACAATTATAATTAAATCATTCCCTACACTATAAATTAACATTCTACACATTTACCCAAATCAAAAGTGGAAAAATTTCTTGTAATGGGGGGGGAGGGGGGGGAGGGATGTATTTATTACACCTACTTTTAAAATGTCAGTCAGTTACCAAGGCGTTCCAAGAGCTGGTGTTTTTACAGGGTTCAATATTTTGATATAAAAACTTATGTGCAGGATAGTTCATTTCTTGCACTTTGATATAGGGCTGACTTTTAAAAGCAACATCTTTTATATTCAGAAAAAAATTATATTAAATAACTTAACTTGAAATGTCAATGAAGGTTGCAGATATGTCAGTCAGTTACCACAACTTCAATAATTTTTCTAACAATTTCTAAAAGAGCTATCTCAAATTGCAAACCATATTTGAATTCAGCTAAAAATTCTCTATTAAATTATACCAAACTTAATTTGTTAAACTATATAATTGTCCCGCTATTTTGTAAAACATTGTAATTTCGTCTTCCGAATGTCAGTCGGTTACCCGTGGAATGGCCCTAATTGGTTATATGCAAGCATAATTGAAAAATTTGGAAAAGAGCCTTGAAATCCTTGAAATGTGCTTTAATTTTTAACAAATTTTGCTGGATACCCTGTCCTTTTCCCCCATTTGGAGTAAGGACCGTGAAGCTATGCTCTAAAATAATGAAACACGGTTTTTCTCAATAACTTTATTTTAAACTAGGTATGGGTGCAGCTGCCAATAAAAGTTTGTACAAAGCAGATATTTTGCAAACATTGCCATTTTAGTCAATATAACATATGTGCATAATATATTACATGAATCACACTTTAAAACATTTTCCAAAATATGCAATCTATATGGACGATTGACTACAAGTCTTGTTTAAAAATACAAATTTATTTAAAGTAGATTATACATAAGTTTGTTAGGAAAAGTTGCCTAACGAGATACAGAAATCAGATAAATATTAAATAAAATTTCAATGAATTAATATTTTTTTTTTAAAGTTGTTAACTAGTTGGAAGTTACAAAATTAATGAAGGTTGCAAGTTGAAAAACAAAACAGTTGGTTTACAATTAAAAAGAATATTTAAACAACAACAATAAATTACATGTTTGTTGTACTAATCGTGATAAGCTGCAATATATTTGCTAGCAACAAGTAAAAAATGTGCTTGACACTTTAAATGATGTAGATTTTAAACATACAAGCTCAAGTAATACCATATTGTAATCACATAGTTATTGATGAGTGCAAAAATTACAGCATAGAATGCTATTACAATGCAGTGCTAACTTGTTTAAAATATAGCTTCTACCAATTTATTGACTATATATTCTTTTATACTTTCCCAAAAATACTGCCAAAAAAATAAAGATTTTAGGCTTGTAATATTTACATGTGCAAAAATATAGTATTCATACATTTTAGTTTCAACATTATTTAAGTTTATGGGGTTGTTTAACATTGTGAATGGCAAAGGCTCCACACAGCTGTCTTATAATTGATTTTGTCCGAAATTACTTTTGTTTCGGCATTCACGAAAATGAGTTTTCTAAGAATATTTTACTAAATAAATTCTTTTAAATGCCAACTTTGTGTTGGTGGTTGTTCAAATCATTTGTTAAAGAAAGCTTGTATAGAAAGTTTTTTTTTTTTTAAATCTGATGGATATTTGAGAGTAAAATTGAAACAACCAATGAAATTGCAGAATGATGAAAAGTGAAAACAAGAGCGTTACATCATCTGAAACATCCCCATTAGAATTTAACCCATTAACGATACGACTTTGATGAATACCATTAACATTTTCATTTTTGAATAAAAGTGTTTTAAATTTGTTTTTCCTATAACTTAATTTGTCCCACATAAACTAGGTTTTTACTTGTCTTATACAGAAAGCTCATTTTCGTGTGGCTTTTTTTTGCCAATCCTTTTCAATGGGTTAGAAGTGATTTAACAGATTTTAGATGCCAAAAGTGATTTTAAGAAAGTTGAAAAAGTGATGCAAATATACTTTATTTTCTGAAAATGTTTATAAGTGCTTTAGAACAGTTAGATAGTCATGATTCTTTAACAAGCTAGGAATGTAGTTTTTATAGGGTTTGAAGTATAAAACATTTTATATAAGGAATGTTCATTTAACACATATGGTTTTGGGATACTGAAAGGAAGTTAGTAAATAGTACACTGGCATACCTAAATTTATTTTCCAAAAATCATGTTTTGGTCATCAAAACACATTTTAAGTTATAGATATTTTTTTAGCAAATGACCATTTTTAATGTCTTTATCTTATATATTTATCTCTGTTTCTTAATTAATATTTTGTTTATTTAAAAAATCAACTACATTAGCTTCAAAAGAAATAGGATTTTTTATAAGCAGATTATGGAAACAAAATTTAAAGCTTTGGAATAAAACCTAACCTAAATGTTAATAAAATAGACAAAGGTTTCATTTTCAATTGTTGCAGTTCATAACACTATAAAGACTCTTTGAATATTTGTTACCTAACACCAATTTTTAATATTTATACAAATGAATATTCTATCTAAATAGGATTTATATTTAAAAATTTAATGGGAAAATTTAGAGGCACCAAAATGCTGTAAAGTTTTTTAACATTTTAAGAAGGTATAAATTTTAGAGAAAATTGGATTCAAAGCTTGATCATTGGTACAGTGTAAATTCTTTAATAAATTGATTAACTGCAAGATAAGAATGAGTTATTGAAAATTTTCAAAGGCAATATAATATTAAAAAATAAATAGCTGCGTGTCACACACATTCATGACACAATACCAAAGACAAATACTGTACGAGATATTTATTGCAACTAATTGCACGAAAATTTTTAACAACAGTAAAGTTGCAATCAAACATCAACTCAAATAGTAAACAAAAAAAAATAAAACAGTTTGATAACATGTATGTACATGATATATTTACAATTTAGTTGACAACCAGAAAAATAAACTAAATACGTAAAGAGATTCAAAGAATTCAAAAGAAACACAGCATTTTCCAAAAATGCAGATAAAATAAATGCGAGATAAAATACTCATTCAAAAGAAAATAACCTAATATATATTTGAAAACATAAAAAAAATGGAGTAGCTGAGGTATAGAGATTTGGCGATTTCTGTTCAGTAGTCAAGTAACAAAAACTTACAAATATGGTGAGCATTCCAGTTCGATTTTTATACTACTTGATAGGTATAGCAACCTTAGTTTAATCAAGGTGTCTAGCTAACAAGAATACCTGTAAAAATTAGGGATTTTTTTTGGATTGTGTAATTAATAAATTTTGAAAAATATTTTTTCATTTATTATTAAAATTGTTTCATTAAATCAAGTATATATTTCCCCCAATATATTAGTGAATTGAAGTCTGTAAAAATGCTCCTTTTTTTTTTTTAAGAAAAAAAATGGGTTGGCTAATATAAATTTTAATGTTTACATGTGGGTATTTTCACATATTTACAATTTTTAAAAAGGCTATTTGAAACTGTAAATACATATTATTTTCATCAAAAAAAGCATTTTTATTATAAGTTGGATACATGAATGCATGTTTAATTTTACTCATTTTAAAAAAAGAGTTTTTCAACTGAAAATACCTTTAAAAAAATTAGAATCCTAGCATTAATGTTTTGGTTTTCAATCCACCTAGGGCAGGCATAATGACTTTAAAACAATACAAATCAACCTTTAAAGCGATACCTGGGAATTATGTTTTTTGTAAACCTGAAGAAGTCCGGAATATCTGAAATTGTTATCGATTAGACACCCTGTTAAATTTTTTTGAAACGGCCAAAGTTGTTTACGGATCAACTAGTCTCCATACCACAGCTGCACCAAAAATACTAAAAAATAAACAAAACTACATAAACACTTCCTGAGGATGCTTAACCCCATTATTCAAAATACAGAATTTTAATACCGGGCATAGAAATACAAGTTGGAAGACCTAATTATCTAAAATAAGCTCCAGAAATTTCCGTCTAATCTATTCTACCAGGGATGGTGTAACAGGTTACTTGTAATTGTTACTTTTTTTTAGGTAATGCTGTTAGATTTTTCAGAAAGTAACATACTTAGTTACTTTTAGCAGTAACAAAAAATTTCGTTACTTCTCTTTTACTTCTAGTGTCACTCTTCACAGATTTTTTTTTTCGTAGTTTGGTGTTGGGCAAAGTTTTGGGGGCGGCAAATATTACGAACAATTAAAGCGGCATTCCGCATAAAAAATTATTATAAAGATACTAATATTTTTAAGAAAGAAAACAAATAACTTGCATTAATGTGTAAATCGTAAATTTACACAGAGTACTAATATTTAGCTACTTTAAATTTAATTGTTTGAAATTTAATTTTTTCAGATTGAAATTATTTGTTCTGACTTGGTTTTCTTTAAAAAAGGATATACGATGGTAAAATTTAAATTTATCATATATATATTTTTAAGTTTCTAAAAGTAACTAGTTAGTTATTTTTCATATTATTATTTCATCATAAGTAACTGTAAGAGTTACTTTTTAAAAGTTACCTTCCCATCCCTGTTTTCTACATATACAAATGAATACTGAATATTGAAAGAAAACTATCAAAGCCTTTAAACTAATAGAATTGCTTAGAAGTAACAGATTTAGTAAGCAAATATTTGTTTGTAGCATTTGACTAGCTTTTTTTGCAATGCTATTTGGTCAACTGTATATTCATACAAATATTTCAACCAAATAATGCAACTTAATCTTTTTTTTAAAAATCTTATTACTAAAGTGAAACATGAAATTTAATAATACATTTAAAATTATAAGGGTGCTTAAAAGTTAGATAAAATTAAAAATTGTACTTTTAAGTTTTATATTTTAAAATGATAGAAAATATATCAGGTCAATGTAAAAACAAATTGCCAAGTATGAAATCATTAAAATATTATTAAAAAATAAATTATAGTAATTATGTTACAAAGCAAAGATGCTTTAAACACATCCTTAAAAAAAAAAAACATTTAAATAAACTTAAGTTAATGGTCCTTATCATAAAATTATACAGCGCATCAGCTGTCCTTTGTAAACAAATGCATTTAGTTTTCTTTTAATTACAATCATGATAATTTCAAAAAAAAAAAAAAGACAATACAATACAGGGCCTCAAAATGTTTTGTCAAGTTTAAAAGTGATAATTTAATATTTTAAAGCAAGAATTAGAATTTTTATAAAATACTGTATAACTCTTGCAATAATTGTCTCATTCGCAATCATGAACAGAATTCTTCAGATTGAGATTAAAATTTTAATTGAATATTTTATGTCTAAAAGTTGTTTTACATTTTATTACTGTAGTAGATAATTATTAATGACAGTTCCATACTTTTAATTTTAAAATATAGTAAAATTACAAATTTTATAAAACTTTAAAAATTATGTATGTTGCTGGAAAACCAGAGACAGGTGTTTCTGCTTGTATCCCTCAAAGGGTTAATATTTTTTTATACATAAATTTGGCCATATTTAATGTACTTTTTAGATACATTCTATTTAATAATTTTATAATAAAGTTTTTGTTTTTTGTTTTTTTTAAGTCCATTTCTTAAAAGCGATCCCCCTTCAAGGAGCGAAAATTATATATCTTTTGAAATTATTATTTTTAATGAGTGGAATTTTTTTCATATTATAAGGATTTAGTATTGATATTTTGTAATACATATAAAAAAATTTACACAGGTTCAATAATATTAATAACACATGAATACAATTAACTGTCAGTACATGAACAAACACACAAAACTATTGAAATGAAATACCAAATACACAACCATCAGTTATTATTACTTTACAATAGCAACTTATTAGGGGAATACTTTTCTTTCTCTCATGTCTCACTATAGATACATCCATAGCCTGCTACATAATAATAACACCCGAATTCGAGAAATAGAATGGGTTTACAGGCTATCAAGATAAGTTGTATGGTAGCGCCATCTGTGGTTAGTAAGAGGAGCTATAAAGCCTATTTTAAATTATTTTAGCTAATAAATGATCCATTAAAATGAATATAAACCTTTATTTACCCATTATAATTAAAATCTTATCAAAAATAATAATAACCAGATTAGGAATCTAGATTGGAAACAAAATAAACTGTGCATGTTTCATACTTTTGATCGAATTCAGAAAGCATTATTATGTAGTAAGCTATGATCAATCTTACTTCTTCTAACACTAAAATAAATGGGAAAATAGCAGCTCGTGCTAAAGTCAGGCGTAGCTTAAACTCAAACACAGGGTTGCCATTCACCATAAATTCAGGAATTTCCCAGTCTTTTTCCTTGTGAATTTAAAATACTTAATTTTTTTCTTTTAATGTGTTAGTTCTTAGCAATATTTTGCTTAGGATTTGAAATATTTACCGACTTTTAAAAAGTTTTGTGTAGTGTCTAAACAGGATTTAGATTTCCTAAATATTCTTACCAGCAAACATTGGTGCACACAAATTAAGAATATTTAGTGTAAATAATGTTTGGTTTTAAGGCTTAGAAAGTTTTCAAATTCTTCCCAAATGGTATCGCCTATCAAAAAAGCTCAAATATAATACTGTAGAAATATGCAGATCTGCATAACGTTATTATTTCTCTAACTATCTCAAGTTTATTTTTTTATATTTTCTTGGCAATTTTTAATTACTTTAATACTTACCTGTTAATTTATAAGTTTTAATATTTTACAGATAATTCTACATTAGTTTCATATTTTACAGGTAATTTTTAACTACATTTGCCAGATTCCTGACTTCACACCGATAGATTTCCTTTAATTATTAAAGAATGGCAACCCCGCATGAGAAATTATTTTAAAAATATGACTGCTCCTAGCCAATTAAAAAAAGCAGTACAAGGGAGATGGCACTTGGTTTAATGCATAGATGTCTCATGATGCTTTTTATAAAATAATAACTTCTCACGTCCAGTGGAAGTAGTCAAAGGAGAATTGTCTACCGTCAGTTGGTCGCAAGTACAACATAGTTCGCTGGGTAGAGGCCAACACGGCCGCCTTTTCGACCTTTGCACCAGCCTTGTTCATCTTCGTCTTCAAGTTTGTCAAAGATTTCACCTAATTAAAAACAAATTGACTTTGGTTATTTTGTTTTTAAGTGGTGAACAACAGCTAGATAATTCAAACAGATGGAAAAAGGGATTGGAGTACACATTACTTGTAACAGATACCTTTTTAAGGTAATAGCTTTAAATTTAAGGTAACTAACTTAGTTACTTTAACCTTCTGCCTACTGATGGTACAACATGTGTACCAGCAACGGACATTCTTTTGTCTACGGACCTGGTACAACATATGTACCACTCGCTGCGACCCCTTTTTTGCCAAGCGAGTTGTCAATTTTGATGAATTGTAGTAATGCTTTCGTGAGTTCATGACAATACGGTCATTGTGAAAGGTGAGTGTGTCCTATTCTGGACAAGCCTTGGCATTGAAATCTATAAAATTTCGAATTACTGTTGCAAAACCTGTCGCCAATGCTAAGTTGTTCGTAAATTGTAAGTGGTTAATGACTGGTTTGAGCGTATTAAAAAAATTATTTAAACTGATCATTTTAAAATAACATTTTTTAAAAATATCATCCAACATAACAAACTAACAAAACCTTCACAATTTGAAAAGGTTTCCTTTTACTTTTATTAGCATGTATGATGATCTGGAATTTTAAAATAAGTTTCAAAACATAGTTTTATTCCCACAAATCATCTATTGGTTGAAGTTTTATATGTGATGGAAACTCAAGCAATAGTCTAACACTTAGTTTTAAGAAACTATGGTACGGAATTTAAAAATAAAAATGAATATTTTTTTATAAATACTATTAGGTAATAACTCGATTAATTACGCTAGATAATTGATTGTTATTTTATGTATTAACTGCAAATTTTGTGCTTCAATTAGTATTTAATAGTCTACCGAAGTTTCCAAGGTACACAAGGTGTTAAATTCTGTATATAAAATTTTTGTTAAAAGAGAAAAAAAAAAACCTTTTCAATACTAATCCTGCCCCATTTTATAAAATTGAGTGTATTTTTTATTATTTGAATTATAATATCAAATTTTTTAAGATTTAAATGAAAAATTAAAAGGTCTTGTTGAGTAACAAGTGTACCGATTCTGAAGGAAATGCTAGATGCTACCAAAATACTTTGAAAATGAAAAATTGTGTAGTGTTCTATTTCATTGCTATAGAATTATCTGAAAAGTCAGACACAACTGAAAGAGAATCTCCTCTTATAAATGTTCCATCATTTCTCTCAAATATCAAGCTAAAACTATAACTGTAGTTTATTTTTGCAACTTTGGATTTTGAGTGTTTGGGGAAAGGGGGATAACAAAGAAGGTATGATCAATAGGGTTTATTCTGAAGCTCAATGCTCAAGCTGCTAGAAAGGAACCTCTTTTTGTTATAGGTGACAGGTTCAAATCATCAGTAATCCGTCTCAGTTGGAACTATACTGTGGCCGTTTATGAATTAGTCACACACAATAATTCCTCGCTAAGAATAGGCTTTGTATGTTGCTTGCACTTTTCGAGGACATCTTTTAGAAACTGTCATAACGCCTTCAATCCATCAATATAATTACTAAGCAGTTAAAGTAACATGAAGTTAACAGTAACAGAAGCATGGGTGAAAGTAAGGTGAAGTTCCAAATACTGAAAACTTCACTAAGAGGATGAGGGGGGGGGGGGGGGAGAGCGAGGGAAAAAACAAAATATGTAAAGTAACGTCCGTACCACGAACGAATTTTGCTATTTTGGGCATCTTTTCATCAAAACAAGCAACTCTCCATTGATTTCTTATTCCCGGTTCTTTAACTTATAAAACTTTACTATCAGTAAAAATTCCATATTTCAAGAACTATTTCATTCTAAACTAATGACAATTTCAAGATAAGCGTATTTACCATCTCATTTCATTTAAGTTCGGGACCAATATCATTATCAATACATCGTTCCTTGTATAAAATCAAAAATATGATGTGAGGAAAAACAACTCCAGATTACGAACATGGCGAAAATCAGCCACCGCTTATTCTAATTACGGTCCTCATGTATCCAAACAAAATAACTTGATACCATAAAGCAAGTTTAAAAATTCTAACAATAGACAAAACAAAACTGCTAAACCGAAAACATGCATTGCCCATGCGTAGTTGTGATGCAATAATGAGAGAAGGCGCCGCGCCCGCCGTCCGAAAAAAACAACAGTAACATCCCGCAGACGTCCCCTTCGGATCACAGAAATAAATATTTTGTATTAAAAAGTAGCCTACAAGTTTTCGATTGTGGAAAGAGTATATTTGATACAGGTGCAGAGCTTTTCGGAAAAATATTTCCGTCATGCTTCCGTATTTAAAAATAAAAAAAAATACGGAAATCCGTATAAATACGGAGTACTTTCACCCATGAACAGAAGTAACATGTAAACTTAGTAAATAGTTTCCAATGAATACCTATAGTATGCAAAATTCACATAAGCTTTTTTTCATGGAATGTGCAATAACAGTTTCAGTATTGCAACCTTTCAAAGCCAGAGCATAACTGCATAGTAAACTTAACAATCGCATGTCAACGGGTTGAAAGGGGCTTGGCAGTTGAAAGGGGTCTCTCTGTGGGGTCTTCTAGTGTGTCGAGAAACAGATAGGGGATGGAAGTCCTGAAACATCCTTGTAGTCAAGGGAAATTTTACCCAACCCAAGACCGCAGGCTAAAGGTTAAGCAACATTGAAGCAAAAGAAAATGTTACGTTTTCTTTATTTCTCACACCATTCTTCACAAATATTTTTGGCGTTTGGCTTAGGTTAGTTATTAAAATTTAATTAATTTTTTATATATTACTTTTTCAAAATTTAACAATGTTGAATATTTGTTCTTTAATCTTTGTTCTTTTTGAAAAACGGTTAGATGGTAAAATTTCATTTTATCATGTATCTAGAAATGTCTAACAGTATTAAGTAACTGTTAACTAGTTATTTTTTTACATTAAGTAACTGTAGCAGAGTAACTTTCCACTCCCTAACTAGAACTAAACTACAATGGGTTTAAAAAAAATCAAAACTGAGCTACCTATTGTTTGGTTTGGTTTGAATTATCGTCGCACTAGAGCTACACGAGGGCTATTCTGAGCTACCTATGACTTTTTATTTTACCAAGCATTATCAAATTACGTCTACCATAAATTATTTTGAATAAAGGGTGAAACGGTATGAACAATATTCAGTTTCAAGGATTATAGGATGAAACGGTTTAAACCATGCACTCCCTTCAATTGTTTTGAGCAGTGTAATTAATCAAAATGTGTGCCTGTACCCGCTTTAAAAGACAGCTCATCTGCTTCTGCACCTTCGTAGTCGTACAGGGCTTTGACCGGTACGCCCGGTTCCCCGTTGTCAACTAGAGCTTCGTTGGAGCCGTCTTCCCAGTCCTCTTGATCATCGTCAAAGGGATTGGCATCTGGGCCACCATTTCTGTCGATAGATTTATTATTGAAAAACAAAAATGACAAAAGGAACAATATTTTTAAAAAAATTGGCACTTCTAAGGGAAAATTAGCAGTAGATAGATTTACTATTACAAAACGAAAATGACAAAGGAACAATATAAAAAAAATCATGCCACGCCAAAAGGGGAAAAAAATCCCGTATGGGCGAACAAGAAAATACTTGGTTAAAAAGGAACAAAATCAAACACAGAAACAAATAAGATCGAACATAATGTGTTAATCAGCTGGTATACAGATATAATTAACATGCTTCAAGTTAGAGTAAAAAATAGAGATGGAAAAAGTTATTGATATTTATAAAAAATTGTTTTTTAAAGGCATAATAATTATTTGTATTTGTTAAGGGAATAGGCAGTTTATTATATAATTTAAGGGCACTGTAGAATTTTTTTTTTACCATTAACTGATTGGTAGTTTCAAGAGCATAAAATATTTATTTTGTAAGGAAATAATTAATTTAATAATAGATGCATTATTTACAAGGTAAAAGATATTAAGTTTGTGATATAGTTCGTTTGAAAACTTGTATGTATTGTATTTATTTAAGTCAGTGGCAATACAGCCCGTCACTATACATAAAACAACTCTTTGTCAAGTACAATTTCATATGCATAATTTACCCATTGCTCTCCCTTTCTTCTAGCCCTATTGATCACCTCAAGTAAAGAAAACGCCAAAGCTAAGTACCAGTCCAAAACAGGTACCAACAACTATCACGAGGTTGCAAGCATTGCCTATTGATCGCTAGATTGTCAGTTATAAAATTGCCAAATGTAATCGCAATCAATTCTGTTCAGTTGATCTGTACCATAGAAGTCTGTGCCAATAATAAATATTAATTTTTGATAATAGTTTAGTTGTTTAAAATGTGTTGCATTTTAAAGTAAGTAAATGTACAAAATACAATAAATAAACAAAATTCTTCAACCAATTTCGAATCACAAACCTGTTACATTGTCCATGCATAATATTGGGTTATTGGCATATTTTTCCAACATCTAATTTTGGCACAATGTTTAAAGCAACCTTTTTTCTGGTTTCGGCTGGGAGTTTTGGGCAGGTATTTAGTCACTCCGTAAAAAAAAAAAATATTTGGTTGCAACATTTACTTTAAGTTTTAAATGTTTTAGTGAAAAAAAATTACAATCCCTAATTGGGCATTATTATTAAATGTTCTTTAATTTTATAGTGGTAATTTCTTTACATCTTTTTAAGCAAGGCTTTTTCTCGATTGCAACTCTGATAAAAATTTACCTAAAAGCCAAAGGGTTTTAAAGCCAATTTTTTATGCCAATAAGAAAACTGCAGTTCTACAGAAAAAATTAAACATGACTGGTATATTATACAAATTTAAGCTTAGCCTTTTTGCTCCAAGAATAAGTGGTTCTCTGTAAAATTCAATTAACATTTTGAATTTATTCCCACGCGAGTTTATTCCCATGAGTACGATTCCCACACCCCTAATAGGCGTAAATACATTCTTTCCCAGAGAAATTGCACACGCAGAATTTGTTTTGACGTCTGATCTACTCTTCTCACAACCATTAAAAATACAGTAGACTCCCTCGTAACCGGCCTCCGTTTAACCAGATCTCTGCTTTAACCAGGCTGAAAATTTTCCACCCTTAAAATGTTAAAAATAGCTAAAAGTACAAGTTTTTGGTTATTTCAATCGGTTTTCGCCCCTCGTATCTCATGCTGATAGAATGAAAGCATTAGAAACTGCATTGTGCTACGTGGAGCAACAGTCATCAGCTTCCCGCTGATAAAAAAAATGGAGAGACTATGCGGCAAGTTGTCCAATTACCAAACTTCGACAAAAAAATTCACAGATTTTTTTAAGGTATTTAATCAAAAATGTAAAATTATACTAATATATAAAATAATCTGTAAAATAACATCTTATTTCAATTGTACATGTATTTCATAAGGCAAGTATCATCAATAAACAAAAGTGCAATTAAATAAACATATAAATTTCAATTTATTTAATTTTTCTCCGGTTTAACCGGATTTTCGTTTAACCGGCTTACTCTTGGTCCCATTTAAGCCGGTTAAGAGAGTCTACTGTAGAGTCACTTTTTATTTTGACTTCAAGATGCAAGGTTGTGTGCTCTTTAGCGAGTCGAACTACGGCTCCGGACTCCGACCCGTTATATACTCCTAACTGAAATCTTTACAATACAACATTTTTGGACGTCCATTCCTTCATTTCTAGATGAAGTAAATAATAAGTATGCTTTCCTGTGAAGTAGATATTAATTTATTTCATACATCTAGAAAAGATTTTTTTAGTTTGGAAAACTTACGTAGATATAGCAGAATTTCTATTTGATAAATTCTTCTCCTTGTTGCCATTTTTGGCATGGTTGCTGTGTACATTCGTTAAGATTATATTTCCATCGTTGTGATTCTTTTTCTCCTTCTTGGAAATATTATGAAAATCTGCGTTGTATTCCTGTAAAATAAGTAGGACATTTTTTTAAAAAACATTTTTAAAAAAACAAGGTAATTCTATTGTTATCTTAGTTTTCAATGCAGCCAAACATAACCAATAAAACTTTAAATTTTTCTGTTGTGTCAAATTAGCATGATTTCGCTTCAGTAAAGTTAGATCTTGATTAAAGGTTTATGAACAGATTAAATTTAAAATCTTAACTTTCACTATTTTTTTATTTTTTTTTTTAGAAAAATTACATTTGAAGTTAGCTAAAACAAAATATTTAATTATTAAAAGCAAATAAAAAAGATCCACTTTAAAATCAGAAGAAAATATAGTTGTATATGAAAGTCAAAATAAAGACCTTAACTTAAATATGTAACTAGAGTTGCATAATAGCTTGCTTAAAAGTAACAAATAAGATTGTAAACTAAAAATACAATAATTTAAAAATATTTTACCAAAATAGTTAAAACTGTAGATTTAAAAAAAAACATCTTCTTCGAAATTATTATAAACATTATACATATAGATTACACAAACATACACTTTTACAAACCATAATGAATAAGTAATAAAAAATTTAAAATATAATCTTCCACCATAAGCTAGATTAAATAGAAGCAGCAGCAGAGTTATAAGGTATGAGCAATAGACAAGATAAGGCAAAGTATAAGCGACGCAAACAACAACTATGCAGCAGAAGTAAATGCAGCTTAAGAGAGAAAAATACAGTAATACCCCATGGTTATGAACAGAGATAACAATAAAAAATGCCCCACAAGTCCTAAAAGTAAGTAAAAACATCTGTTGTATTACTGGTATTATGTGACCTAAGGCACCTCTTTTTATGAGAATTTTGTACCACCCCTAAAACCATGAAGTGATGTGGTAGTAGGAGCCTGCCTTAACACTAACACCGAAGAGTTCATTGCTGACTCGTGTAACACTGTAGAGGGCAGCACCACTACCACTCTACCTTGTTCAAGTTTTTCACTCGAGAATAACACCACATATACCATGGTTATTATACAAGTAGTGTATGATTATAAATTATATGTACATGATTATATACTATGGTTTCATTTATCTACACAAAGGGTATTACTGTAAAGCAAGACCTACAAAGCCCAGATTTTGAAAGCCCCCATCAACTAGTAAAGAAGAGAAAACAAGTTTACAGGCAGATCTTCGCCGATTCGGTGCTGATTGACAAGCATAATGCCGCTTTCTGGGAACGGGGCTTTCTTGTTCTTGCCTACAATGTCGCGGAACTCCTCGGAATAGTCCTGTAAATGCACCACAGCAAAAAGCGAGCACGAGAAAGAAAATACATGGTCAGGCATTGGATGTCATTATATTTAGTACAAGATTTAATTTTTTAATCAATGCAAAATTAGTACATCTGCATGAAAAAAAACTTGTTGCAGTAAGTCAGATAAGAATAACTAATTTCAAGTACGGATATTGATTTTTCTTATAAAATTTTATTAGGAATAGACCAATGCAAGAGCTCCTAAGTCATTTTCCTTTGCATCATCTGCAGATATTAACTCAGGGAAAAAAATAAAAGGTTCAACAGCCTTGGGAAAACAATTAAATGATGATTTTCAATAAAGTTTGATATTGAAGTATTTTATTTAACTGAACAAAAGTCCTTCAAAGTACGTACAAACCAAATGAAAACAATTAGAAAAAATGGATAACCAATTTTCTTTTAACATGGTATGTTTTGTTTTCAGTTGCATGGTTAGCAATAATATAATTTGTTTTTACAAATAAGCATATCTTATACACATTAAAAGTGTTCACTAATATAAAAATATAATTCTATCTTAAAGGTAATATTTTCAGTATATTATTCAAAATTATTCTTTCAAAGTTTTTACCTCAAAAACTGGCCAATTCATGGCCATTCCTACACCATGGTTGCCGGACCACCATTTCAGATCTTTGCTGGCATCAGCATTTTGGATTGAATGACGATACTCTTCATAAATTTGAGGAAGCCTGCAACATCATTGAGAAATTATTAAAACAATAAATACATAAAGCAAAGGTAACAAATATATGATACAATATAACCCGGCTTTAGCATCATGGAAGGAATGTTTTTTACTTTTATTAACAAGGTTGAATATAAAGTGTATAAATCAAGTAAAATGCATTTATACACATATTCATGTATTAAAGTTATAAAATGACAATAAACAAGTACGTTTGTAACGGAATCTGTCACTTAACCTGCTTCCACACAACAATTGTGTTTAACAGGTAAAAAGGCGCCAAACACAGCATTAATTCTATATTAAACATTTACATGCTAAAATTGGCTAGTTTCATCTATTTTCTTTTGAAAATTCAACAATTATTACTTATTGTTTGCAAAAATGATTTTATATTTCAAAGATGTTATGTAATATGTCTCGCTTTTAAATAGAATCATAACATTGCATATCAACATACAAAGAATCTACAAAAGAATTTCAAACTAATCGAAGCTGTAAAAATAAATTTATTTTAATTTATTGTCTCCACGAATTACAGTTTCTTGAGCAATTGTTGCGAATGGCAATGGTGATTTCATTCTGAGAAAAAATGTCTTCCCATGTTTTTTAAATGAGCATTACATTTCGCAGTTTTTTAAACAATTGAAGTACTTTGAATTCGAATTCTTTTCTGAAATTTTCAATGTATTCTAATTTTGATGCACTAAATTTTTTGAAGCATCACACCTGTCCGCAGCATTTGTAGTTTGGGCTATGAAAGTGGGCGACACACAGATGGGCAGACGGACTGAACGATTATAATACCTTCCCCTTTTTACGTTATAAACGTAGTGTGGAAACTAAAATCATAACCATAAATTAGGTATAAATAACACCAAATGATATACAGAATAACCTGGTTATAGCGTCATTGAAAGGGACAACAATGTTTATGACATTATAAATGAGTAACATAATAAGGTTGAATATTAAGTATTTGAAATCATGTAACTCAAAGTTATAAAATGACACCTATTAAATAAATACTGGGGTTATGGACTCATAGACCAGATCTAGCTACTGCTAGGGCATGAAAAATTTAGTAAAAACAGCAACAACACAAATTTTGGCCAAGCTGAGAACCAACCATCACAGAGTCCTGAAGATAGATAGAGGGCAGATGAGTCCATAAGAACTGTGAAAACTGCCCAGACATGCAGCTCATATCAGGCCACATCTTTAACCCTCTAATGCATGAATTTTTATTTTCATCCCAAAAAAATATATATGTATCATTAATACTCACACATTATGGGAAAATACTAAAAAAATTTTAACTGCATTAGAATTTAAATAATTTCAATTTTTAAAAAAATTTCCATACGACAAAAACCAACTGCAAAATTCCAATTTTGATAATGACTAGAAAACTACTAAAAATATTTCAAAATAGCCCTTTTTAACTATGATTAATTTTTCAAAACAATTTATTAGTATATTTAGTACTAATATTATTATTCTTTGAATACTGCCAAAAACTTAATTTCACAAAAGTTAAAAACCTCACTCTTTAATTTGGAATACACTTTTACTACTGTCATATGAGGATTATTAGTAACTAAAACTTTAAAATGCAATGTAATAGATGAAAAAACACAGATTTGTCTAAGAGGAGCTCTAATTTAAAAGAATAAAGTGGATTATGTTACTTGTTACCAAACGGTAACAGTATGCATTAGAGGGTTAAGAGTCCAGCTTGATTGTTAAGAAATAGGAGTCTTGCTGTCATTGATAGAGGTGTATGATGATAATTTCCAGCAAGCACCAACCAGGACTCATGGGTCTATTTAATTCAGCTGTACCATAAACACAACAAAAAAATGCTTTACATATGTGCAGAAAAGTGGTCTAGCAGGGAAAATCTAGCTTTTTAGAAAAATTGTCTGACGATTATATTCTCCATTGCATTTCATTATAGAAAAAATAAGGTTCCGCTACATAAATCCAAGCTATTCGGCAATCAATTTACGATTTTCTCTAAGATATTAAATTTTTTAATATTATAGCATTATAACTCGAAAAGTCATTTGTTTGATAGGTCACTTTTCCGCACATGGTGCAACACTTACGGACAGTTAAATAACAATGCACAAAAATTACGAAGTACAATACTAACTCTTGGTCGGTGGAAATATTGAGAGAGCTGCTAATGCCAAACAGCATCTCCTTAAAGAAATCCAGCCTCTTCTCCTCGAATTCCTGGCATTTATCGAAGACAACAGTCATGTCCTCCATGTATTTGGCATTGTAGTCGTTGATTTCTCGGAGGGCTTGCTCATAGCGCTCTTTTGTCTTCTGGACTTCGTCCTTGCACTTGGACACACGATCCTGCAGCTTTTTAACCTGCAATGTAAAAAGTTGTTGTATTTCTAAATAATTAAGGATAGGATAGTTTTAATTAGCATCGCACTAGAGACACAAGAAAGGCTATTGGCGACGGACGTCGTAATTTAGAACCACAGTCAAGCGACGAGCTGACACCCGAGTTGGCTTGGCACCCAAAGCAACCGTTAAAGGCGACATCGTATGCAGTGTTGAGACTTTGGAGCATATTTAACATGCACTCCCTCCAAACGGGGTACTATTTGTCAGACATTTTTTGCTGCACGGGCCGTTTATAGGTCGGTAGTCATTTTGGCGATGCCTTGACTCGAATCTTGGACCTTCTGCATCAAGGCGAATGCCTGACCAACTCGGCTCTACAGCCCGTCTGTAAGTAATTAAGAAGCAGCTTTTTTTAAAAACATGTCTATTTTACTGTTACTTTAATATTTACAGATACCCATACAGTACAGATAAACAGACAAAGAGTAGAAAAATTGCTCTCTAATGCTATACATTTCAAGCAAAAATAAAAGTGTTTCAAAACCTTTTCTCTCCTTAAAAATATCCTATACATGTATCCCTTCAATTTAGTGGAATTTGAAGGTTTAAAATACAAACCTGCACCAGAGCAAGGTTGCTCACTCGCTGCTAATGCACTACTGCATGTAACCACTAGACAGCACAATGCGAAGTAGCCTATGTAGGGTTCAAATATCTAAAACATTCAGCTAGAAGGGAAACTGGAGTGGAGTGTCAGTGAGCCGAAAACCCTCTCAGACATTTTTGAGCGAACAGGGCAGAAGAGGACTATTTTCCCTACACTTGTATGCAATGCTTGTATTAGCTGCTCTGCTTGTATCATATTGACTAGGGCTCCTAAATGTACTTTAACATTTTTAGTTCAAAGAAATTAACTTTCTTTAACTTTAAATTCCAACTTCTTTAAGAAATAACCCTGTGGCTTACTAACCAAGAACCAGCGAAGACGAACCCAATAGCGAAATAGGCAAGATTCTAGGTTTACTGCCCTGTTTGTTTCTGAGCTGCAGTGCCGCGTATTCCTCCGTGTTTTATTATTGATTTTTTATTGTTTGCTGCCCCTGTTCAGTGAATCATGCACCTCACTCCACTTTTCTTCTAGCTCAATGGTCTAAGAGGGAAGTGGTGTAGTGATTCACTGGTTATCAACAGCATTCAGTACAATTAAAAATAATATTTAGGGGTCCCTAAAATAAGTTTTTATTATGTAGGTTTATCCCGGGCCTAACAGGCCTTATGATAGATTAGCCCCGTTCACACAAGATAGCACTGATTTACATTACTGTATTACTCCTAGTCATCTGGATTACAATAAAGATTGCAGTACATAAGGCAAAGCAACTTGTCTTCACCATGATTTACCTTTTGGTCAACATGGGTTGTGTAATATCTCTGGAAACACTACAACATTGCACTAGAGCAAAACCTAGACTATTAGCAACAGCCTAGTAATAGTGATCTATAAAACAAGTGACAAGGGTCACCTGAGTGGCCAATGCAACCTCAGAGCTAAAATGGACCAGTACAGATTTAATTTATACCAGCCTCCTCTATGCATGCTAATTAAATTTAAAATGTAACACACCGTCTTATTTTTCTGGTCTGGAAGCATCCCACCTCCCTGAAGTGGAGAAAAAGAGTTTGGCAGTGAGAAGTGATGTAAACAAGCAACATGCACTTTGTTGTATCGTAGTACACCGATATCGATTTTCGCTTAAGTTATACCCAGTTATTTTCAGTCCTTACTTGAAGAGGTTGTTCATTCATGAAATCTTTTTTGATATTTTGATCATAATTGTAATGAGAAGTTTTGTAAACTGAAAAAAATTACTTCTTATGACAATCTTTTGAAATAAAACCATTACAAATTTGATCAAAAATATTGGATATATTTAATTAAAAGTTTTTCACTCAAGCATTAGAAATGGCAAGCTAAAAAATAGGAAGGTTTTTTATTGTCCCTGTGCGTTTTTATTTTGCCAAATCCATAGAATCTCAAAACTTTTGATTATTTTAGGTTGTGAACATACATTATGGAAGCAGTTTTTCGTTTTATACTACAACTTCACAAATTATTCTCAAAATAAATTTTAAAGCAGATTAACATTGAAAATGCATTTTTTTTCAGATACGAGGCGTGTTTTTTAAGTAAGTACCGTTTTGCCACACAGAGGGCACGGCGCTGCGATCGGCGTTCTGCGCATGCGCACTGGGTACCTACATCTCTTGTCTACTCACTGACGATATTGCAATCCGATTTGTCATTGTTTTACGTTTTCTGCTGAGTGTTTAAAATGTCTCCGATAATCGTGAGTCCCGCCGACTGTGAAGTACGGTCTGTTATAAGATTTCTTAGTGCTAAAGGCCTAAAATCAATCGATATTCATCGTGAGATCTGTGCAGTTTACGGGCAAGACATTATGAGTGATGGAATGGTAAGAAAGTGGGTGAGATCATTTAAAGAAGCTAAAGGCCGCACGAATGTTCATGATGAACAACGGAGTGGGCGTCCTTCAGTCGTTAATGAAATTTTGACGCAGCAAGTGGACAATAAGGTGAGAGAAAACAGACGCTTTACCATTCCATCACTCATAATGTCTTGTCCGTAAACTGCACAGATCTCACGATGAATATCGATTGATTTTAGGCCTTTAGCACTAAGAAATCTTATAACAGACCGTACTTCACAGTCGGCGGGACTCACGATTATCGGAGACATTTTAAACACTCAGCAGAAAACGTAAAACAATGACAAATCGGATTGCAATATCGTCAGTGAGTAGACAAGAGATGTAGGTACCCAGTGCGCATGCGCAGAACGCCGACCGCAGCGCCGCGCCCTCTGTGTGGCAAAACGGTACTTACTTAAAAAACATGCCTCGTATTTTGTCGCAACCTCAAAACTTTTATAACAGATGCCTTCTAAGTCAAGCACTAAGTCAGCTACATTTATAAAAAAAAAGTGTACAAAAAATATTCAATCTGGTCTGATAAATGCGTCTTAGGAAATCAATAATCATTTTTTTCCTGATTCACACATGGACACTTTGGTTAAGAGACCAGAGGTCATTCCTCCTCAATCCAAGACAGGTTGGATTATCGTGGCACTAGAGCTGCATGAGGACTATTAGTGGCGGGCCCCAGTTAATTAATTCAGACCCCAGTCAAGTGACAAGAAAATACCTGAATAGGCACACAAGACATTAAGAATTTGAAGCATAATTGGCTCGTACTCCCTCTAAACAAGGTATTACTTGGTGGTTAGGTTAGGTTTGAATTATCTCACACTAGAGCTACACGAGGGTTATTGGGGACGGGCGTCCTATTTTAGAACAACAGTCAAGTGACGAACCTGAATAGGCACCCAAGGCAACTGTTAAGGAAGGGTGACATCGTACGCAGCGTCAGGACTTTGAAGGATATTTAACGTGCACTCCCTCTACACAGGGTATAATTCGAACATTTTTGGCTGCACAGGCCGTTTATAAGTCGGCAGTTATTTTGGCAATGCCTGGACCCAAACCTGGGACCTTTCGCATGCTAGGCGAGTGCCGACTCGACTGGGCATCCCAGCCACAAATAACTCTGTGGACTTTTTGGCAGTGCTCGGACCATCTAAAGGTCGGCAATTATTTCGGCAATGCCCAGACTTGAACCAGGAACCGTTTGCATACAAGGCAAGCGCCTTACGAACTGGGCTCCCCAGCTCCTTTTAATCCCACGAAGTACCCATTAGGTCCTTAAAAATCAATTTTAAAAATTAATTTAGTTTCCGGTAAATTTTAAGCATTGTACACATCATGCATTGAAGCTTTTTTTTTATGTTTCTTACCTGGTCAGGTGACAGGGAGGTATCGCTGGAGGCATTTCTCTCCTGGTTGATTGCAGACCGCTCATTCTTGCAAGCAGTGTGGTATTCCGATTTGCATTTATTCACTTTTTGGAGCAGTTTTGCCCAGGGTTTTTGAGCCTGATTCGAAGAAAAAATAGATACATTGAGAAATATTTCAAACAAGATAGCTTTTTTAATGTAATACAAACAATGCTACTTGAAAATAATAAAATCTTTGAAGTATGGTTAAAAAAAATGTGACAGGTGCACAGTTTAAAATGCAGGTCCACATAAATAAACAAGACATTTGTAAAATTAACTGAGTGTTTCTTAAAGATGCTTCAATGTAAGATGGCTTAACAATAAGCTAAAAATTTGACACAATCTTGGGGAACATTGCACAAAACCAAGTACAATTGAACATTAGTCTGGGTAAAGGTTACGTTCAACTATGGTCACCCACTAGAGATACACAAGGGCTACAGGTGATGGGTGTTGCAATATTGAAGATTGAACCACAGTCAAGTGACAAGCTGACACTTGAGTAAGCACCTAACCGTTAAGGACGACACTTAATGTGCACTCCCATTACACAGAGTACTATTTGTCAGACTTTTTAGCTGCATGATCTGTTCATTCCACTGCAGTTATTTTGGCAATTATTGAATCTAAGACCATAATTATAGCTGTTATAGTTTAGCTAAAGCCTAGTGAAGTTTTTTTTTTATTTCTAGATTTAGTAGACCTCAATGATTATTTATCAATAGAATAATGAATATTTACCACAGAAAATATTGAAATAATTATTTATGTTAATGCAAATAGGAACACTTCAATAATAAACAAAAGAGCATGATTATTATATTACTATATTCGTAAAATAATTGGGGAGTATTTGTCAATTTTTAAAATATCTTAGATGCAGGATGAACATTTATTAAAATTTCAATTATTTTAATTAATCACATTAAATAATATTTAGTAATTAATTGTTTCAATAATTAAGGTTTTTCCCAAGACGGTAAGTACAGGTTCTGTACCCTGGTATGCATCTGGTTGGTAAAAACCATGCCCCCTACAATGAAGTTGTGTTTCCCCTGCACCTCTTCATGTATCCCCCCCATTCAATACCTTCTTGAACGCGTCGTCCATCTCCTTCCTTTCTTTCAGTGTCATCATGGACTTGTGGTAGTTGTCCTTCTGCCACTGCTTGATCTGCGCGACGACGTCGTTCACCAGCCTGTCCTTGACGCGGAGGTGCATGTCGCACCTCCGGTCCGCCTCCACCAGGGCGGACTTCCAGGCCGCCTCCGTCGTGCCGTACTCCGGCCCTGGAAGCAGTAGGTTAAACACTCACAACTTCTAGCTCAAAATTTAGCCATTACTTTCGTGTTGACTATAATAGAGTCCAACCTCAGACTATAATACAGTCCAACCTCGGACTATAATACAGTCCAACCTCAGACTATAATACAGTCCAACCTCGGACTATAATACAGTCCAATCTCGGACTATAATACAGTCCAACCTCGTTAAGGGGGTTCAGTACCCTAAAATCGGTGAAAAAATCAAAACAAAAATTATTGGCTTAAAATACTATTACAACCTTTATTAATAATGCCACAAAGTATCAAGACGATTGGAAATTTCTTTTTGACATTAAAAGCCATTTTAATGTCATGACTTCGTAAGGAAATGGGTTAACAATAAAAACTTTGAATGCGTTTTTCTCAGAACTTGATTTTTTGAACTTCGATGTACCTTTTCTCAAAAACTATGCTATGTTTTCTCAAACTTTTTTTTATATGATGTAATACATAGTATAGATTAATCTGAGGTTGTGAATCTTAATAAAACTAAAGTGCAAAAAAATTTATGGGGCAAAAAAGTGAGAAATTTCATGATTTTTTGGGTACTTCAAAACTTATTTTATTAAAAAATATATAACAGTTATTTAAAAAAAACTTTTAACCTCAGATTAATATATAAGGTTGGTATAATACACACAGAAATTTTTAAGATGATCTGATCAGTAGTTAGTGTGAAAAGGTACATTGAAATTGGTCAATTTAACATTACCAATATACAACATACTGAACCCCCTTAAGATGAACTGAAAACAATTCCCTGGCCTATAAAACTTGGAGGTAATGTTAAAATATCTCAACGAGAAATCGCTTTAGGCAAAATCCCACTTAACCCAAGCAATGTCCAGGGAAAGGCTCGTTCAGAAACTAATGCTTTATTAACCTGCAGAAGAGTTATTGGGAAAAACTGGGGATTCAATCCCAAGGTTGCTTTATGGATTCATTCTACTAATCAATGTCAGGCCCATTATTAAATATGGCTGTTTAGTATGGATTAATGGCATTAATAAGATCACTTATATTTCAGTGTTGCTTAGACTTGCTCCCGTCTATGTTAGTGGAGCCACTCCAGTACTCTTACTACTGCACAGGAGATCCTACTGTCCATCCCTCCTTTAGATATTTTTCCGAGCGGGGAAACTATAAAAACCATGTACAAGCTGGAAAAGAATGGGGCATGTTCCGATCATTCCGGATCAATCATTATTTTCAGCAAGATCTTTGTAAAGTTCTTCACTTAAAAAAGTTGATAGTGACAGCTAGTAAACTAACAATGATAGCTGCGACTAAATTTATTTTGAAGTTTCAAAATTGTAGGGTTTTTTTTGTATTTTGCCTCTAGCGACTGTGAATTTTGAAACCTGCTTCAGGATACTGCAGTTTACCTGCCCATGGCAGAGTACAGAACACCCTACAATTAATGAAATAAAAACACTTTGTTCATATTACTTCTTCAAGGGGATAGAGCATCATGAACAGAGGGGGTGTTTCTGTTTGCAGTAAGTCACATGATTAAATACCACAACTGTCCCCAACACCCAGCAATGAAAGAAAGAGGAGCTGGAAATACCAACCAACAAACCAAGAAAATTAAACAAAATGAGCCATAACAGGATTCATACTCTATCTATGATAGTGAAATTCAGGAGGTAACAAGGAATAAAATTGAATATGTTTGTTTATTATCGTATAAGTATAGCGACGTCACTACACTTCAAATGACGAAACAGAAGGAAAAAATTGAGTTGTGTGGTACATTAAGTATTATCACAATGTCTGAACTCCCTTTTTTCTACTGTGCATGTGCTTGTGCAGTTGACTTATTCTGAATAAAGTAAAGTATTCCAAACAAGGTTGAGTCATAAATTTTTTCAGTAGGGGGGGGGGGGGGGGGATTATCCGAAGCGAGACAAATTTCAGGAAATATAAGAGCCCCTTAAAAGAAAAAGTTGAAATTCAGGAATTTCAGGAGGTGTATGAGCCCTGCATAAGCTCAAAATAAACACATGAATCAAAAGTGAAAGTATATGTTCCGATCAAATTACGTTGACAGTTAACGAAACTACAGGCAATCCAAGACGTTTCATAAAACATCCACTGCATTTGATTATTTGGATAAAAACCGAGTTTCGACTAAGAATCGATTTTAAATGCGAAAAAGCAATTTCAAAGCACACATTACCTTTCTCGATGAGCTCGTTCCACTTCTTGGACCAGTTCCGCAAACTCTTAGCGAACACCTTCTCGATCTCGCACCTCTCCTGGATGAGGGTGATCATGTCATTGGAGAGTCGGAATCCGTCCTCGATCCGCTTGGTCGTCTTCTTGTAGTTGCCGGGTTCCCAGAAACTATCGCTGCCTGCGATGAGCATCCCATCATCGCTGTGGTGAGACATGGTAGGGCTAGGGCGCTATCTGGATTCGGGGGAAAAACGAGAATTAGTGCTTAGCAGGGTTGGATAATATAGATGAACACGCGAACGCCGTTCGCAGAAAATATTTTACTCTTGCAGAAAATTTCAGGTTATTAAAAAATAATTATCAGGTTCAATAAATATATATATAACTTTTGCCAATAGAGATTATACAATTTGTGTTTTTATAATGTATAATAAATCCACGATAGCCTAGGGGGTTAAAAAAGTTAATTATTATTAATATTTTTTGCAGCAAATTTTTACTCCAAATCTTGTGTACGCAGCAATCATTTTAACTCGTCATTTTATCTAACTCATGGTGCTTAGATTTATACACAGTGGAAGTCCAATTACCCCCAATGGGACCTAATCAAGTTCGTATAATCGAAAATTCAGACAATTATGAGATAATTACAGAAAAGGTATATTTAAATCAATATCTCAATGTATTGCTGGGCTGCGAGATAATGAAAATCTAGTTTCAGATCATTCAACCTAAAATAAATGAAAAATGAAGGGGTCAAAAATCGGCCAAATACCGATCATTAACTAAATATTCTCAAGCACAACAAATTCATGAAATCCGACGCCCTCGTGGACGGCCATTTCCGTATTAAAGCAGGGTTGGGTTTTTACCGGTAAAAACTAGTTTTTACCAAGACATGGTAAAAACTTGGTATTTACCGGTAAAAACCAGGTTTTTACCGGGAAAAACCAATTTACTTCGTATGCTCAAAAACAAATATTTCACATATCCGTATATAATTTACGCTTGTTATAAGTAGACACACATGTGTGTACAATTGGACATGTTCCCTAGTAAATAAAAATTATATTCTATATTGTTATCAAAAGATTACACTTTTGGCCAAGACTCGGTGGACATTACACATTTTAGAATTCAGCATTATGTAACTATTAATCACTTGGATGTATCTATGTTTTGGAATCAAAACTAAGTCATTCAAATAATTAGATCAGAACACATGCAGAATGTAAAAAAATAGTAAGGTGTTAGTTCTTGATGTTTTTTTTTTCTTCCTCTTGTGGTATGAATATTTTTGAAAAAAAAAAGAATATATAGTAATTTGTATAGGAATATTTATTCTTCAAACACATGGGTGCCATAATAAAAAGAAAACTAGAATTCATCATCTTCCACAAGAACATAAATTATTGATTTATCTGTTGTTTTTTTATTTGGTAATAAATATAATGTTATTTCAGAAGGTGAGAAAACATTTTTTTTTACCAAGAGTGGGAAAAATATGATTTTTACCAAGAGTGGGAAAAAACCATGGGAAAAACATGTTTTTACCAAGGCGGTAAAAACCATGGTAAATACCGGTAAAAACCGTATATGGTTAATACCGTGCCAACCCTGTTAAAGTTTGTGACACAATATTTTAAACAAATCTTTTAAGAGTCTAGCGCCTCACTTCCAAAATGCCCCTCTAATTCATTGGGTTTTAACGTCATATTATAGTCAGTTAAGGTAGGCGAATACCCAAAATGATTACCAATACTTTAATCTTTTCCAAATTAGGCATAGTGATTTCAAATATAATGAATAATACGATTTAGGCATTTTTTTTATTTTTATATAATTTATTTATTTTAAACAGTGTTTTTCTACTAAAAAAAGAGGTTTACGCTAAACAGATATATATTGAAATAGCATCTGTAAAAAATTTCAGGTAAATTAATGTAAAACTTTTAATGCTAGAAGTGTTAGCGTAACCCCCTTTTTTTAGTTGAAAAGCACTGTTTAAAATAAATCAATTATATTTAAATAAAAAGAAATGCCAAAAAAAGCATTGTTCATTATATTTGAAATCACTATGCCAAATATGGAAAAGATTAAAGCAATAGTACAAATTTTAGAATTTTGGGTATTCGCCTACCTTAAAAAAAAGTACTTCTTTTGGATAACTTGACCCTTGCTAGTTAAATTATTTTAGTAGAGAAATACTAGGTTACTCTTAAAAACACCTAGCAGTTATTTCATTACTGCATAATGTAATCCTAGTAACTACTAATTCACTGTGCAATTGAAATAAATGCTTGTAATAAATAAAAGAAAGATATTTTTAATGTTAACAAGCTATTTATAAAATTAGAGCTTGATAGGTTAGTTTCAAAGGAGGACAGGTACTTGGACAAGCTGTCCACATCGTGGATGGGTAAATAAATTCCTGAGTTTTTTTTAGCCTTGCAATATAGACCAACTGTTACAACTTATTTCTTACAATGGCAATTCATTTTTAATGCTATAACTGATCGGCCCTTTGAATTGCCAATAATAGACCTTAATGTTAGAAAATCTTGCTAATTATGACAATTTTTAAGTAACCCTTTGGTCACATGTGGAAAATGTATGTTTATATGATATTCTAAAATGACTTCTTAAAGAAAAAGATTCCAATAGTACATACATAGAAATTTATTCAATGGGTGTTTTTATAACTTAAATTAAAATACGAGTACAAAATTTACGTATTTTACATGATTTACTATACTTATGACTTGAGTGGGGGGAGCCCGTTAGGGCCAAGCACCGCGACCACTGGTCTATTGTACTAACCCCATCGTTTAACCTTAAAGTAGGCCAATAGCTGAGATGAACCTTTTACTACACTTAATATTCAACCTTGTTTAAAACTTTACTTGTTTATAACATGATAAATATCACTGTCGCTTGAATGACGCTATAACCAGTTTATTTCCAATATTTATACAGGGTGGTTACAAAATCCTAGAGAAAAAGTTCCCTGATATTTCCATGATTTTACAATTACAATAACCACTCGCTATATTGCTTCTTGTTATAACGCTCGCGTTTTTTTTCTTGTCTCCCAGGAAGCACGATAAAACGAGGGGTTGCTGTACCCAGAAAACACTTACTACACATAATTCAATGCAGCACAGAAAATTGAGTCAAGACAACGCATGAATTATTACTTTCCACATTATGGGTTAAAATTTTCTACATTTCCGAAAATCTGAATAAGTTCAATCAAAAATCCTTTTATAAGATGATCCGGGAGAAATATTGATCCCTCAGTAGTGATCAAAAGAACCTAAATCTGCTGTTTAAGTAATCTAAAAATAGAAAAATTCCCCGATATTTTGCAAAATTTGAAATATCCATGAGAATTCCCTGATATTTCCAGAATTAAAAAGTTCCCTGAGAATACCCCGATTTCCAGGTTCTGTTACCACCCTGTTATAAAACTATAGGTTTAAATTTGATCTAATTTCAACTAAGCAAAGCATTACGAAAACTTGTTTGATCTAGGTAGCATTAGATTTATGAACAGAGATAGTTTTTGGTTCGAGTAAAAGAAAAGCTTTACACACAACATTCGTGAAACAAAGAGATACACACTTTACTGAATACCAAAACCAAACCATTGTAATTCCAGTAGGTCAAAAAATGAAAACAAAATCTTTATGACATAACACGAAACTTGCCAATTCCTTACATAATTGACAAAAAAAAATAGGATCAAAGAGCTAAATTGAATCAGCTAACAATTGTAGCAAACTTGGTACTGATGAAAATTCCAATATAGATATTGGGTAGGTATTTACTGATATGATGGCAGAAGCAAATGAACATATTTTAAGGGGTCTACATGATATTATTGAAAAAGATAATGCATTTGCTTATTTTAAAGTTAAATAAATATCAAAATATAAATTTAATAACACAACAAAAATATGCACTAAACTGGATTATTAAAAAAACTTCCTTCCAATATAGTGAATAAGGAAACATTATAATTTGAAGAGGAAAAGTAGCATAAAAAATATTGCAATAAAAGCCAACAAAATGGAGAAATATTAACTAAAGAGAAACATACTTACGGACATTTGAATATAATTCGAAATAAGGAAATTTTAACCTTTTATTCTGCAACAAATTTATTCACTTTTTAATACTCACATAATTAACTGTACTGCATATCCTTCAAAACATCCATAGGTTTATTCATTTCAAAGTAAACAAAACCTTGTTTACATTCAACAAAACTGCACTACCACACCGAAAATTCTAAAATATACCGCCAACTTTAGGCCATAAATATATGTAGACGTAATAATTTTTACTCAAAATGGCGAAGTGAACCTTACGTCACTACCTTATTAAAACGATTGTTTACAGAGTAGCAGACGTCCCGCCACTTGAGCTAATTTGTCAATCAGAACGATTCCAAAACTCACCTTGATTTTATGCACAAGTGAAAGTTTCACGTACTCCGTTCATCCATTTCGAGTTTTTTTCCGATAAACAGCAAAAAATGAAACCAGCAGCGTGTAAATATGGACTTATTCACGTCGTGGATCAATTCGACCGAGGAAAAATTCACTTTGCCGCTGAGGAGTCCTAAAAAGAATCCTCTTTTCCGTTCTGTTGTGACGTGTCAAGGCTAAAGAATTCGAAAATTGTGACGTCCGCACACCTTTAGGCAAGAGGATGGCTCATTATACACCTGCGGGAATTTCTTCTCTAATACCTCTTTACGGAACAGAAAATGTGCGTTTTTTCTGGCAGCCCTGGTCACTTTTGGCTACAGTTATAGGTGAATGGCGCCAAGATAGGGAAAAAATTTGCCAAAACTTGTAAATTATTGTAAAGTCTTGTCAGTGCTCGATTTTCACTAAAAATTTTAATTTTTAAAGTAAACAAAATAACGGGTGCCTTTTTTATTGATTTGTTGCGTTCGAAAAACTTTTTTTAAACTTGATATTTTTCAAAATTTATTAAATATTTACAAAAAATTTCCAGCAAAACTATCTGATTTTTTTTAATATGTAATTCTTGTCCCCAAGATAGTTTTGTTTGGAACAATAACCGAAAAAACTAAATCAAATATTTAACATGAACGAATATTGTGACATGACACAACGCGACAATCCATTATTCCATTATATGGAATTGCAAATTGACCTTTATTACATTAAATGAACCTTTTATTACATTTTAATTAATCTAATGGAAAATTTATGTAGAAATATAGTATCATGTTCGAAGAATTTTTATTTCGCAAAAGTTGCTATAAAAAAAAGAGAATTATGGCTTTCGAAAATTGACAATTTCAATCAAATTGTCCATATTAGCGATAAACAGCCAAATGAGTTTTTTGAATGAAGAGCATCCCATCGCCAACGCCATCTATTGAAGCCGTACAACACTTCGAAACAAAACAAAACTAAGGTAGCTGTTGAAGTTCGCTACTCGGCGAATGTTTCACTTACCAAGGTCGTTTCTATATTCATATGTCGCATTATAGATATTGATAAGTGCATTGTGTATAAAAATAATTTTTAAAATTTCATTTAAGTATTGTCACTTGAACAAACAAGTTCTAATGTTTGTTGAAAGTAAGTCGACTAAAATATCGTCTGCTAAGTTTCGGTTTTCGAATTGAATAAGAAACTCAATTAAAATGTATTAAAGTTCTACAAAATTATATTTTTGTCCTAATATTTGTGTTCCCACATATACTTTACTTTATTATTATCAGTTTCGTGTCACGTGTGCAAATTTCGGGGGCTACTACCCTCTACGAGTAGGGAGGGAGGATCAACTTTAAGACTATTTTGGAGGGGGGGGGGGGATGAAATCTGTATTTTTTTTACTTGTTTGGTCACTTCAGTGTCACAAAATCTACGATTATAAAAATAAAAGACAACTTTCGTGATAGAGTTGCGAATAATAACCATTAAAATTTTGATTCTAACTGCCCACGACACAAAATATATATAACATTGCAAATTCTTTTTTTATTGTCAAAACTTTTTTCTCAATTACCACTCAATAAATTAATGCAAAGGTAATTTTATACTTGTGCTTGTAAGAATAACCATAAAACCTAAAACGTTCGAGGTAGTTACTGTTTGCGCATGATCAATTTTCTCAAAAACCTTACGATAACATTCGCCGTTTTGGGAACATGTTCACCAAATGTGAAGTTCCTTTAGTCGAGAATTTAATTATTGAAAATTTTTAAGAAATAAATTCGTACCCATTTCAAAGAGTGTGATTGTAGAGCCTTGTATAAATCCACTACATTTTTTATCATATAAAAACACCGTTTATCAAAATATTCAACACAGCCGAAGTAATGTGGCCAAAATATTTTTTTCCCATTGGATTAGGCACTTTGGTATATGGACACACGGTTTTCATTCTCCCTTGTAACCCTCTGAGGGCGTCACTCGACCAGGGTTCTAAATTACGAGGCGTTATTGGCTGTGTTAAAGCTCCTAATGGAGGCTAGAAATATGCAGTCGGAAACGATTACACTACACTACAACCCTCTGAGGAATACAGAAGTATATACACGTCACCTGACTGTCAGGTTTTCCAGGACACACATAATTTTAAAAATTTTATAAACTTAATAATTTTATTAAATTTTTTAAAAAAATTATGAACTTAAAATATAATTAAATTTTAAAAAAATTATAAACTTATTAATTTTATTAAATTAAAAAAAAATTATAAACCTAATAATTTTAAAATTCAAAGTAGGGAGGAGCCACTCATATCTCTCTACCACAAAAATATACATTTTTAAAAATTTAAAAAATCAAATTTTCAGTTATAAATTTTAATCTAAATTTCATGCAGTGAAAACAAGTTTACATTTCAGGCAATTTCCTTGTCCCTCAGCGAGAGAATTTATAAAAATCTCTTTTAGTTGTGCATACTTTCATTTGTACGTTTCACCCGTGACCCAGTGCAGCGAAACACGCAAGCCACAAAATTCAGATCAAGGTTCATTGAATATAAAGCCAAGTGTCACGTGAGCTTTTGGATTTATATACTGAAAAAACAGAAGGGTGTTTTTAAAGGCATGTTATTGATAAGAAAATTGCTTATCATAATTCGATAGGGAGTCCAGTCGGTTAGGCACGCGCCTAGCATGCGAAAGGTCCCAGGTTCGGGTCCGGGCATTGCTAAATTAACTGCCGACCTATAAACGGCCGGTTCGGCCAAAAATGTCCGACAAATAGTATCCCGTGTAAGGGAGTGCACGTTAAATATACTTCAAAGTCCTAACGCTGCGTACGATGTCGCCCTTAACGGTTGCGTTGGGTGCCTATTCAGATGTTGGTTCGTCACCTGACTGCGGTTCTAAAATACGACGCCCGTCGCCAATAGCCCTAGTGTAGCTAAAATACGACAACATTCAAACCTAACATAATTTGATAATTTAATCTTTTCCGGCTGTTATTTCTTGGAACTTTAAAACAACCAATTACGCCTCGTAATTTAGGACCGCGGCCAAGTGACGATTGTTAGCAAAAAAACCCCACTTAATTACACACTTTTCACAGATGCTCCAAAAGGGGCTGGGGAGCCCAGTCGGTTAGGCACTCGCCTAGCATGCGAAAGGTCCCAGGTTCTTGTCCGGGCATCGGCAAATTAACTGCCGACCTATAAACGGCCGGTGCGGTTAAAAATGTCCGATAAATAATACCCCGTGTAAGGGAGTGCACGTTAGATATCCTTCAAAGTCCTAACGCTGCGTACGATGTTGCCCTTAACGGTTGCGTTGGGTGCCTATTCAGGTGTCGGCTCGTCACTTAACTATGGTTATAAAATACGACGACCGTCGCCAATAGCCCTCGTGTAGCTCCAGTGCAACAATTATTCAAACCTAACCAAACAAAACTTGATAATTTAATCGTTTCCGGCTGCTATTTCTATCGGAACTTTAAAACAACCAATTACGCCTCGTAATTTAGAACCGCGGTCAAGTGACGTTTGTTGGCAAAAAAAACCCCATTTAATTACACACTTTTCACAAATGCTCCAAAAGAGTAAAAGCATTGACGTAACTGTGGGATCACTGCACTAAAATTTTGTTTTAATTATAACTAATTAATAGCTTTAAAATTATTAGTAATTATTTCAATGGCAAAATAACTTTCTTTTGTATTTTTTGGTAAGTTTTTGAAAGTACATGTCGTATACTTTATTTAAACACAGGGGCCAAAGCTTCCACCATTGAATTGTGTAGAGATCTGTTACTGTAACGGACCGTTAATAATCTCCCGTATGAAAGGCGCGCTCGTTAAATATGCTCTTAATGTCCCAACAACTCTATGGTCCCAACGCTGCGTGTAAGACGTCGCCATTAAAAGTTGCGTTGGGTGCCTATTGAGTTATCAGCTGGTAACATGACTGTTGATATAAATGTTTCCACCCATGGCTAATAACCCTCGTTTAGCACTAGTGAGACGATAATTTCAGCCTAAACCAAACCTTACATCGAAAATTCGACTCGTTTAAAATTAGGATACTGGGAAAATGTTAGCATTAATTTATCGGGGGCCCGGGTGACCTAGTGGTTTGGATCACACTCGCAGTTCATTACACTAACAGACTGCGCACTGTACCGGGCGCGGGTTCGATTCTATCCTACCACCTGTGTGTACTTTTTCTCTCTGTGTCAGTACAAATTCTGTCTGTGTGTGTCTTACTTGACGAAGTTTTATAAGAGAGTCTCTGAATGGTTTCTGATTATCAAGCTTACAAGCCTGAAAATACACGTACCAATCCCCCCCCCCCCCCCAACCCAATTTATCTTATATAAAGTGGGACATTTATTTCAGATAGTTTGTTTATAGTGGTGAGCCAGCACATTTTTTCCGATTGCAATTTCACTTGCGATAGTTGGACGAAAATGCTAAGTCACCGTAATGAAATATATGTACGTAGATTATTCTTGCAAATTATGTCAAAATATTGTTCACTTCCTCAACGTTATACAACAAACATGAATGCACACAAGAAACCATACTTCAGCTCTTAATGTGAGGAAACTAGGACTAGTGTTTGGGCAAGTCCAAACCAGTACTCGTAAAAAGAATAGGGCCTCGTCACTTGACCACGGTTCTAAATTGCGAGGCTATGTTAAAGCTCCTGAAGGAGGCTAGAAATAGATAGCCGGAAACGATTAAATTTCCAAATTACCAGAATGGGGTGGAACAAGAGCTTGTCACTGGTTTGCTTTGGGTACCAACTGCTTTGTTGTATAATTATTTATAGAAAATCACAAAAAAAAATATTGGAAAAAATTTCAGAAAGTGCTATTACAGAACCCTATAAGCCTTCGGCTAATTTGGCTTAGAAAATTATTTTTCCCGTCCTTTTGTACGTTCATCTGCCGAGTCAAATTGAAGCTAATGACTCGTAAATGAAGAAAACGAGCAGCAATAGTCCACAAAAGCGTCAACTCAACTTTTGCTACTGTACGCGAAATGACGTAAGTGTTGCTAATTAGTCTATCAGCATGAGACTGGGGAGATCAGTCGGTAAGGCGATTGCATTTGCATTGCATGCGAAATGTCCCAGGTACGAGTCCGGACATATCATGTAGAAGGAGTGAGGAGTGCAAGTTAAATATGCTTTAAAGTTCCGACGCCGAGTAAGATGTAGCCCTTAAAAGTTTGCGTTAGGTACCTACTCAGGTGTTGACTGTTGGCTCGTCACTTGACTGTGGCTCTTAATTATGACGCCCGTAGGCAATAGCCCTTGTGTAGCTCCACCTAACCTATCAGAAAATAAGTGCTGGCGTCGGGTTATGTGTTTGGTTTCGCTTGGCTGATTAGATTATCGACGCACTACTGCTACTCGAGGGTTTCGTTATAAAGTTATGAGTAACGTTTCATTTTTTATAGTGATAAATTAAAAGTTGAATTGCCTTCACAAAAGGTAAAACACCCCCATAGGCCAGTAAAAGAATATCGCACACTTAACGTAATTTCCTCCGGATGTAACCAGACAGTCAAAATTCCTACAAGCCAGGTGCCCGGATGGCCGAGTGTTTGGATCGCAGACCATTACGCCAGCAGTCTGCGCACTGCAACGGGTGCGGGTTCGATTTCCGCCTGCGCCGTGGGTGTACATTCCTTTCTCTGTTACAGTAACAATTCTTTCTGTGCCTGTCTTACTTGACGGAAGGCTTTATAAGCGGGTCTCTGATCAAGCACACAAGCTGGAATATATACCTACCCAACCCTACCTTCCGATAAGCCAAAACCCGACAGGCCATAATTCTGACATTGACGAAATCCTGACAGGGTTGAAACCCGAAGGTTCGAAATCCCAACAAATCAATATTAATGCCATTACGCTTAATTTGGGGCAATTTAATGATTAGTTTTTAAATTAATATTTTATGCATTTGGGAAGCGGGATTTTTTCTTTTGTTGCTATGTAAGCATAAAAAATAATTTTGGATCGATAAAAGTGTTCCTGTCTCGAAACCAGTTCGCAACCACTCGTTCATGGCTGACCACATATTTTGGTCCCGAATAAGTCCGAACTAGATTCTTGATCTTCGGCACTCGGAACAGTGACTTCAAAACTTCCGTCTACGCTCAAGTTTGGGAGAGCTTCTCTGGCCTTGGCGACGTAGTCAAGCCAAATGAGGTGCAACTTTGTTCAGTATTTTGTAGCTTATATTTTCACATTTATTGCGCGTGAATTAATTGGTGAATCAAGAAGGGCCTCTTTCAATTGTCTCACTCTGTACAACTGCAATGGGATGTTCCCATTACACACTAATCTACCGTGTATCCTACAAAGTTCTGACTTAGTTCGAACCAAACAGATGCATTAAGACATATTTCCGGCTTAAAACCACACACATCATTTGCAACGAAACCAAACATTCTTATTTTTATCCAGTGAACCAACTTTTCATGAATGAATTCTTAAGAAGAAAAATATCTCACGTATTTTTAAAGTTACAATGTCCATCTTGCTCAGTAGAATGTCACGCTTTATTTATTCTATAACCATTTTCAACTTTTTCGTTCCTTTTCGAATGGGAATATGGGAATGGTAAGTAAATGAAATCGTAAAACAGTGTTTTTTTTTTCTCTTTTCGCCAGATCGTTTCGAATGATCGCCATGATGTGACACAAAAGAATTTTTGTTATTGTTCGCGTTCTGAATCAAATGGAATACAAAAAAAGTGACGCGCGAAAAAAGGGAAACTGAACGTAAATATTTCTGTCGACCTTAAACTTTTGCTTCGTGTTTGATTTACTTTTATCTTACAAGAAAGACGCACGTGCTATGTGATAACTCAAATCTTATGGAAACACATACGAGCACCTTTGTACGGTTCTTTTTCACAACTCCCCGACAAGTGCACGATGGCGCCTCTGATTACTTTTGGGTGCCCGTTCAGGTGTCGACCTCGTCACTTGGCCAGGGTCCTAAATTACCAGGCGTAAATGTCTGTGGTAAAGCTCCATGGAGGTGGAGGATAGAATCGACAGCCGGAAACGTACAATCTTACCTAACCTGAAATCTAATTTTTCCAAGCTAGAATGTAGGTCGTTCTAGATTTAAATGTAGTAGTAGATTTTAATGTAGGTCATCTACATTTAAATTTGTACGAGGAACATTGAAATTCGTTTTTAATTATTTGAAAGTTATGCAATGAAGAATGCATTAAATTTATTTCAAAACTATGTAATGAAGATTAAGAATGTAACTTTTTTTCACTATAAAATATATATTTTAGTTCACGTTCAGTAACACGTTAACAGTAACTTTATAGGTTTTCAAAATTAAATCTGTTTTCTAAATAATAATAATAAACAATAAAATAAATATTTTAGAGCGCTATATCATGGACACATATGAGAAGATTAATCTTTCAAACAAAACCAACGATTTAAACAATATACCTTAATAAGAATTCTCCATAAAAGTCCTTCCTATATTTCTTTCACCAACTCGGGAAAAAGAACCCGAAGAAAAAGATTTCTAAAAATAGTTGGGCGAAACAAGACTCTCTTTCAGTCATCGTTTGTTTTAATCCATTTATTGCAAGGAGAAGGTTTTTTGTGCAGCCTCAGCAGGAGCTTAAAAGATAAAAGAGTATCGGTACTAATACCCTTGGGGAAGGGCCTTCACTGCAGCATATTGAAAAGAGGGATGGGTCTGATGTCTGAAAGCTAGTGGCATATTTCAAGGGAAGTCAAATACATGAAATACAGTATAGAACCCGGTTATATCGTCATTCAAAGAAAAGCCATACGTTTAAATGATATTTCTCTTGAACGAGTATCGTTACAAACAAGGTTGAATATGAAGTGTAGGAGATCATGTAAAATACGTATAAAATTTGTACTCAAAATATTAATCAAAGCTATAACAGGACATCAAAAGGAAAACGAAGATTGTACTCTATAAAACCATCGTAAGACCAGTGCTTACTTATGGCTCAGAAACCTGGGCCATGACAAAATCGTAGGAAAATAGACTGGCTGTCTTTGAAAGAAAGGTTTTGAGAAAAATTATGGGTGCAGGGAGCATCAATGGCATATGGAGGCACAGATATAACAATGAACTATATAGGATATATAGGGAGGCAGATATCATCAACTTCATAAAAGTCTGCCGGATGAAATTTGCTGGACATCTGTGCAGAATGAACCGAGACTCTTTAACATCTAGAGTCTTCCACTATAAGCCAATCGGCACCAGGGCAAGAGGGAAGCCCAAACTTCGATGGATTGACTGTGTAGACGAGGATTTCATAACGATCAAAGTGCAAAACTGGAGGTCCGCTTCCAAAACAAGATCAGAATGGAGGAAGATTCTGAAGAAGGCCCTGGCCCACAAAGGGCTGTCGAGCCAATAAAGAAGAAGAAGATAAAAGGACATCTTTTGAATATCGATAGATTTTAACCTTATTGCGTTTGTTGTAAGTATAATTTCTTCTTCACCAGGAAACAATTTTAAGACGGAGAATGAATTAAAAAAAATTCGACTTTTCGGCATAATTTGGCGATAAATAAAATTTAATACACGTGTCTCAGAAATAAAAGACCAATTTTTTACTGCTATATGTAAAAAAAAATTCAAAATAAGAAACAGTTACCTTTTTTCAGTATAATAGTTCTAAATTAACAATTCAACATAATTTTAGATGTATATCTGTCGATACAAATAATAATTATAACACATTGCTTTAGATGATCTCTTTCGGTAACTGGCTTCATATGGGTAGCGCATAAAAATCTTTTCCGTCAGACCAGAAGGGAATTAAGCAACAACAACAACATAAAAAAGGCACAATCTATTTTTTTTTTTTTTTTTTGGGGGGGGGGGGGGGGGGGGGGCCTTTACAGAAAATATTGTGTATGATGTCCAGTAATGATGATATATGAGGGGTATAGAATCGAAACTATCTGACTCCAAATTAGTTTTGGTAATTACAAACAAACTATGTAAGTATTGTTAATTATTTCTGTCTTAATGAGTTTGTACAATTTTTGTACTAATTTATATGTACTCACCTTTAATCTTGCTGTATAAAATAGTAAGGAATTAAAAACATTTTTTTGCGATTTCCCATATTCTTACTTTTTGGATTTAGTGACTTTTGATTCTATACCCCTCATATGCCCATATATGTATCAAACTTTTGCTACAATTCTATTGGCTTTCCTAAAAACATCGATCCAAACAATCACGTTAGGTCATTTTTTCAGTCTAAGTCGAATAAAAAACAAAGTGGAGTATCAGATTCTTTTTAAAAATTTACTGATATTTTGGGGATTTACAGCATTTTCATAATAAAACTGAAATTTATGGGCCCCTAAAACTTGGAGGCCCTTGACCCGGGTCTAATGGGTCTTGGAAGAACAGACCCTGAGAATCCTTATGGTTTAATAATCACCAACCCCTGTGAATCCCACTAAAGGGGGAATGGGCTCGCTGGACCGCAGGTCTCCAAGGCAAAAATCTCCAAGCACGGAGAAAAAAGTATTTTCTATGCCACATTTCTTCGGCTGTATTAAATATTTTTACGAGCGTATTTTTTTATGTTATAAATGTAGCTGACTTACAGGTCCCGACAATCCCGCTTTTTGAAATTGGTTCGAATTTTTTTTTAAAACTTTCAATAAATAATTTTACAAAGAGTATTCGAAGCCATTTTAAAAAGTGGGGATATAGAGACGTGTTATTACTACATTAAATATTAATTAAAACCGTTTGTAAAAATATTCAATACTGGCGGAGAAATGGGAGAGAAAATAGTTGCATTCTTATTGGATTAGCTAAGGCACTTGAGTTTGGAGACCCGCTTTCCAGCGCGCCCATTCCCCCTTAAGGCTGCTCATCACCCCCATACCCATTAATCCTTCGGTCGGGCTTGCTAATGGTAAGTCTATGGGGAAAAAATGGTTTTTGTTCCGAAAAAAAGCAATGAAATTATATGAACATTTTGATGCGTTTTTTTTTAATTCATAAAGCTCCAATAAGGTTGTGCTTATAGAGGTTATTTTTTAAAAAAATGATTCAATTTTTTTTAATCTAAATTTTTTTCTATTAAAAAAAAGGTAAATAACGTTTTTAAAAAAATAACCTCTGAAAGCACAACCTTATTGGAGTTTTATGAATTAAAAAAAAAACCGCATTAAAATACGTATTCCTATAATTTCATTGCTTTTTTTCGGAACAAAAACCATTTTTCCCCATAGACTTACCATTAGCAAGCCCGACCGAAGGAGGAATGGGTATGGGGGTGATGAGCAGCCTTAAGATTCCTCTCCATGCAAATTTCCATCTTTATTCAATCAGACATTTTGCATCGGAAAGAAAACGTCTACCTCAGCGAGGAAGTCCCTATTCTAATGAAGACAAATGAAGATAGGAAGCCGACCATTAAGGCCAATGCGACTCTCTTTCGACCCATGCATAGTACATATGCATAATAAGTTAGGATGACTTTCTTGATATTTACATATTGTTAAAAATGGCTATCGAAGGGCATGGTTCACGCCATGAGTGGCAACAGTTCCAGCGGTATTTGTTTTCATTTTGTGGTCCTTTTGAAATTATATTTGTTTTGGTGATAATTAGTTTTAGTTGTTTCAATTTAAAATAAAAAAAATATTGGAATTACACTAAAGAATTTTGGAGAGTGTACGTTCATAGAGATGTAGGGTGTTTTGATGATTTTCATAGAATTAATTATCCAAATACTAAAAAAAAATACTGAATATGAAACATAACCTAAATATAAAATATCCTAAATACTAAATTTCCTCTATATTTAACCGTGTATTGAGGGTGAAACATAAACAACTAATGAAATTGCAGAATAGCAAGCATGAAAACAGGTGTGTTACATTACCTAAAAAACACCCCACTGACAAAATACGCATTTTTTTAGACTTTGTTACTAGATTTTGACTCTCCTAACACAGACACGGATGCAACACCCTTGGTGAGATGGAAACCCGCTGTCATTAAGGTCATTTTTCTGGTTAGGTTTGAGTTATCGTCGCACTAGAGCTACACGAGGACTATTGGCAACGGGCGTCGTATTTTAGAACCACAGATAAGCGACGAGCCTGTCCCTGAATAGGCACCCAACGCAACCGTTAAGGGCAACATCGTACGCAGCGTTGGGACTCTGAAGGATATTTAACGTGCACTCCCTTACACGGGGTATTATTCGCCGGACATTTTGGCTGCACGGGCCGCTTATAGGTCAGCAGTTATTTTGGCGATGCCCGAATCCGAACCTGGATCCTTTCGCATGCTGGGCGAGTGCTTAAACGACTGGGCTCCCCAGCCCCTGATTATTCTATTGAACGCACGACGGATCACTATTCTCTTTTAGTGTTCTGAATTGATACTAAATTGACGAGGGAGGCGAAAAGAAGCATACTTCAACTAGAGAAACTTTCTAGTTGTCGTGACTTTGTGCATATTCGTACAAGTCGAAAATGAGTGACTTTATTTACGGTAAGAAGTGCAAGCCAAGATGTTTTTGAAATAATTTTCATAACCCATCAAGAGTAGGTGATGGCTGGAGGAGGGGGGTGGAGATCTTGAATCCCGCTTCTTGGTATGAATATATTTGCCAATTCTATTGTTTTATTTCACCTGTAGGTTAGGTTAGGCTTGACCTATCGTCGCACTAGAGCTACACGAGGGCTATTGGCGACGGACGTCGTATTTTAGAACCACAGTCAAGTGTCGAGCCGACACCTGAATAGGCACCCAACGCAACCGTTAAGGGCGGCATCGTACACAGGGTTAGGACTTTGGAGCATATTTAACATGCACTTCCTCTACACGGGGTATTATTCGTCGGACATTTTTGGCTGCACGGGCCATTTATAGGTCGGCAGTTATTTTGGTGATGCCCGGCCTCGAACCTGGGACCTTTCGCATGCTAGGCGAGTGCCTAACCGACTGGGCTCCCCAGCCCCTTAATTATTTCACCCGTAAGCAGGGCGTGTTTTTACATAAGGCCCCCCCCCCAAATTTTTGGGGTCCCTAAATTTCAGTTTCTATTATGCTAAATGCTGTAAAACCCCAAAGTGTCAGTAAAATAAAAAAAAAATTGATACTCCACTTTGTTTTTTGCTCAATTTTGACTAAGAAATTGACCCAACGCGATTGTTTTGATCGATGTTTATAAGGAAGCCTATAAATTTGTAACAAACATTTGATACATCGCTCTATAGCATCATCATTATTGGAAATCACACACAGAATTTTCCATAACAAGTCCCGATCTATTTAGGCATTTGTAGTTTTCGTATTTTTGAAACAACTCAAATCTCAACGAAACTTCACTCATAAAAACTCATCATACTCAAAATTATAAACTAACAGCAATAGTCTTAATACAATAGCAGATGGGGAAAAATTGTAACTATTTTTTCTTTAAAAAAACATTGCGATATCAAAGTAAACGCCTCCAATATGCGCTATTATACGTGTACAGTATCAGCCCACTTCGACTGTCTGTGTTTCTCAATAGAACAATACAAGAAGTAATCCAATAAAAGATGTTTATTTTCCTTCATGGACTCACATTGTTGTTAGGAATGCGTCTAACAACTCCTTCGTATTTTTCCCCTACTAACAATGAGTTGTTTTATTGTGGCTAAAGTGGCAGCTTTAAGTACCGCCGTCGCAAAGGTTTTACGCGAAAAAGAGCCAACTTAAGCCTTGGTTTCCTCGGAGTCGGTCGCCAGAAAAATGCGACCGCTATTATACGTGGATGACGTCACTCTACCGGCCACCGCTTCATCGGAACGTTACGTTGACAAGAAACTGGAAACCTAGCGAACTCACACAACTCATCTCTACTGTTAGATTGGTTTTCGTATTTGCATGTCAAAAATGGAAAATTTAGGTTCTTCGTGATTTCTCAAAATCAATTAGCATTTCTTCCTCGGAAAGTGTAAAACAACTCTCGCCTTCCGTCATTTCCTCAAATTTTTAATAATTGTCAAGCACACCATGCAACAGGCAACAGCAAAAAACGTTGTCATCAGGGTTACCCCAACGCACTCAACAGCAACGCAATCTGGCGGTAGCTTGAGTAGTCCGGCAACGCTCCCCAGGAAACCATTTTAGCGTAATCAATGTCAGTAGATTGTATGACGTCACTCACCGCACTTGTCCAACCGCTTAAATCTGTTGACGGACTCCGAGGAAACCGAGGCTTTAGCGGCTGTCCAGGCAGTTATTAGGTCCCGGGTTCGAATCATGGCTTATGGACTTTGTTTTGCTTGTTTGTCCTGAGTATACTGCGACATACGTGCTCGTTAAATATGTACAGTCGAAAGTCGCGATTAAGCTCACGATATGGCACCATACACTCGTAAAACAAAAGAGTGAAATTCACTCAAGTAGGAGAAGTGCATTTTCGACACTGGAAAGGAGTGAATATTAACTCCGACTGAGTTAAAATTATTCGTTTGGAGTGATCCTGTCGGAGGTTTAGCACACAAAGGATCCACTCCTTTCGGGGAAGTACATTTTCTAGACTGTGGGATTGAAAATTAACTCAGACTGAGTTAAAATCGCTCGCTCCTTTTAAGAGTGTAAGTGGGATTTGGGTGGCCGCTCAGCTGTCGACCCCATCAATTGACCAGGGTTCTAAATTTCGAGAAGTAATTGGCTGTGTTAAAGTTCCATGGAGGCTAGGAATAGGCAGCCGGAAAATGTATACAACTTAACTATAAGCAACGGACACGCCTATAGTGATATTTGAAAACACATACACGTCAAATATTGCCTTCCACCCCTAAAGACAAATCACCCCTCTTTAAATTGTCCAGTTTCTACAAATTTTTAATTTCCACACTACGTTAATAACGTACAAATTGGGACCTTTTATAAAGGCTTTGTCCGTCCGTCTTCTTCACCTACTTTGACAAAACGAACCACAAGTCTCACAAACAATTTGGATACGTCATATGGAAAAAAAATCCCAAATTCTACTAAAAAATTTAAATCAGAAGCTTATTTAAAATTTAATAGGTGATGAAAATTTAATCAACACATGAAAGTTCGATTTTTCAAGAAAATATGTAAAGTTTCGCTTTTATATTTTTAAAGCATCAATTTAATGACTATTTTTCTTCAAACTGCCAATAACTCTACCTAACGATGAATAATATGAATTGAATTTTCAAAAGAAAGTTAATGAAAGTGGGCAATTAAAGTTGTTAATTAAGAAAACAAAAGATAATGTTCCTTTTTCGCCAAAAATAGTATTTATTTTATTTTAGAAATAATGTAACACTAAATGATATGATGATAAGTTTCGCTTCCATTTTTTACAGCAGAAAAAAAACTAAATCATTGTTTTTCGAACTCAAACAAACTAATGTAGCAAAACAATAACTACTATTACACCAAAACCGAGCTTAAGTTTGCATCAGAGAAATGTACTAGGCGGAGGAAATGCGTAAACAACGCTGCTGGCGCCGAAATTTCGCCTGCTCCTATTGGCTGATCCTTCGATCCTGATATTCGTGCGCCCTGTTACGTCAAAATCGAAGGGATAAATAATTAAAATAACACTCTAACTGAAGCTAAACTAATAAAAAAAATAATAAATTTATGTCTTGAAATATGAAATAAGAAATAAATTTGTTCATTGAATGTGAAATACCTTTTTGTATTCGATTCTCGCCCTCAAAAATGAGAACTATTTACCCTTTTTCTCGTAAAACATTTGTATACTGCAAACTTAAGGTCGGTTTTAGTGTAATTTAATCTGGAAAAGAAAATGAATGAAATTTGGTTAATTTTGGCTTTAAAAAATTAAAATTAAACTAGCTAAAGACCGTGTTTGGCTATTTTCTTTCAAATGTTGTGTAGAAGTGGTCTACGTGACAGTTTCTGTTACAAACCTACTTGTTTCTCGTGCAGTAAACGCTAAATTGCAGCCTCACTTAGGATAATGACTGATCAGGTTAGGTTTGAATTATCGTCGCACTAGAGCTACACGAGGGCTATTGGCGACGGGCGTCATTTTTTAGAACCACAGCCAAGTGACGAGCCGACACCTGAATAGGCACCCAACGCAGCTTGGATAATGACAGAGACGGACTTATTAAATTAGAACCTTGGCCGATTCACGAGTTCTATATATTTGAGCGGGAAACATTCTGTACTTGTGTCAAGACATTTCACTATTTTTTCAGATTTAATGTGCACCAGCCACCTCTATGAGGATAGATTTACTGTAGTTGAAATTTCAAGAGCAAAATCTTATTATGTAATGGCAATGTCGAAGACGTACTCGATTCTAAGACTTCATTAGACTTTGTCTGAAACGAAATGCCTTACCTACTGGGAAACAAGGGTCCTCCTGATCCAGTTCTAATCTATCATTTAAATGGGAATCTATCATTTAAATGGGAAAGAAACTTAACAAGTAAAATGTACCATATGTAATTTTTTGTAAATCTTCTTTTTCTTCTTCTTCTTCTTCAAAAAAAAAAACTTTGATTTATTTTGTCGATAGATGTCGCCACTACAGAATAAAAGAAAGTTAGGTTACTCAATTGTGGTGCTGCCATCTACTATTGAAAGCAAAAAATAAACAGCTACCTCAATAAAAAAAAATTATGGGATTTTTTGTGAGTGAAAAATGTCTTTAAAAATATAGTTTTGAATTTTTTAAAAATTGTATTTTAGATTTTTGAATGATGGATATGAATATACACTATAGTAAATATTTCGTTCATAAATATTAAAAACTCCACTACTATTTTATTCATTTATTTGATCAGATGAGTCATGAACAGGAAATATCTTTAAAAAATAACTTCTTTTTAATTATAGAAATCCTTGATAAAATCGCTATTTGCATTGTTGTCCAAAATATGCTGCTGAGATCGAAAACAAAATGCATTATTTTAGCCGTCAAAATAACTTTTGATCAAATAATTTCTAGTAGTGAGTCTATCTTTAAAAATTACTTTTTTAGATTTAAGTTTCTTTTTATCAAAAATTTTATTGCAGCATGACGTCTTTTTCAGTATTTGTTACGTTTTTCTGTCCTAAGAAGACTAATGAGGTTGTTTTAGATGATATAACTACTTTGTTTTCATATTTGCATTTCCTGGGATGTTACAGTTATTTACGTGCAACTTGTTTTTATTCCTGATATTTATTGAATTTAATGGAAATTTTTCAGCTGATGTGTGGTCTTGTTTTCATTTTTAGCGGTACTGCGATTTCATTGGTTATTTCGGTTTTATTCTAAAAATGAACGCAATTTTTGTCTGCTTCTGAGTTCGTCAAAGCATGCTACTTGTTTTAGCTTCCACACTACGTTTATAACGTAAAAAGTGGAAGGTTTTATAATCGTTCTGTCCGTCTGTCTGTCTGTCTGTCCGTTACCCACTTTCACAGAACAAACCGCAAGTCTCACAAACAAGTGGGATACGTCATTTTGAAGCAAAAAATCAGTTTAGGCTACATTCCAAATTTCATTAAAAAATTTAAATTAGAAGTTTATTTAAAATTTAAATAACTAAAATTTTAATCTACATTGAAATAACATGCGAATTCCATTTTTATTCAATATTTTCACTGTTGCCATGACATCAAACGTACGAAAAAATTTATTTAAAATAAAAATAAAATTCTTGAAAAAAATATTTATTTTTGTATAATAATTCAATTTGGATTGTTGTAATAGCACAATAAAGTTATTTTGATGGTTCGTTATATTTTTGGGAAGAAAGATGCATAAAAAATTCGAAATTCGCATACAAAATATGCAAATTTTCGCTTTTATTTTTAAAGCAACAATTTTACTAATTTATTTTTTGAAATGTAAACTTGTGACTGCAAAAAGATATTAAAAAAATTCCTCACTATTTTTCTAAATTCAAAAAAAAATTAGCAAGCGATAAAGATTAATTATCAAATCTGCAAAAGAAGATGAAAGAAAATTATTAGTTTTGCTTATAAAAGTTTGAATTAGAACTAGCCAAAGGCCCTGTTTGGCGAATTTTTTTTAGGTGTTAGTGTGTTTCCTGTTGAGCGTAAAATGTTGTGTGGAAGCGGTGTAAGTGACAGATTCTGTAACAAACCAACTTGTTTATCTAGGGTCAGAATATTGAAATAGATTGAAAGAAACTTATTTTCTTTGCAAGCTTTCTTTAATAAATGATTTGAACAACCGGTTGATTTTTAGGTTTTACGTGTCCGCTTCATAAGCCGAAGATCGCCGGTTTGGTTGAGTCGTCGAATTTTCTGGATGGGAAAAGCATGGGCACGCTTATCATATGTTTATGTAGCATGTAAAAATACCCTGGAGAATTCATTCGGCTTGGCTTCTCTCGGCAAAATTAAATCTCTGCATACTTCAACATCCTCAGAGAGCTCAGATTCATCGCAATCTGAGCTTCAAAATTGGTAGCGAGAGTCGCCTAGATGGTGCCAAAAAAAAAATGTCTCTCAGTTCTGGTGAAAATGCCGAGGAGGCTTGACCGCCAATATTGCAGTCTCATTGGAGAAAAAAAAATACTTTATAATAATCAGAAAAGGGTAAATTAAATAAGAAAAAGATACACTTTGAACGTACTTCTTACGTACAAAACCGACAGTGGTGGCTAAAAGCTGACACAAATGTTCCAGAACTCAATCGAATCCATCAATCAAACTCTACAATCCCCCTTTCAGAATTTGATGGACAAGAATTTTTTTTTTTTAGTGTCTACTGATTGAAGAGGAAGTCATCTAGTAAATTAAGAAGCAGATCATAGCATTGAAACAAGATTTAAAAAACAAAAACAATGTAAGTTGCGTAACAAACATAGAGTTCAGAAGACGATGGAGATGCCCCCGGGCAAAAATCAATACAAGTACCGGCTTGGCAAGTGAAGTCATTGATCGCCCAAAGAAATGCTCTTGGCGAAGTATTTGGCGCTATTCTACAAAGGAGTTTGTAAGCCTCTTGCGACCTGGCGGCGTGCGGCGTCCCCATTTTGGGAGATTTTTTAAAACCTCCCCGCAAACAATTAACACGGTAATTAGTTCCGAAATTGACCATATCCGATAGAATAGGATCGAACTATCAGCTTTCAGCCTTTGATTACAGCTATCAGTCATTTATTTCTGTAAAAAATGAAGTTGAACGAGGGGTCAATACGATAGAGTTCTTAAAAAATTATTTTAAATTATGTTCAAGCTTTTCAAAAAGTTCTTTTAAGAGTTAATTTAAAAGGCATTTTGCATTAAAAACAATGTTAAAATAATCTGTTAACTACAAATAAGTGCTACAGCCTTTTTTTTGCATTTATAGCACAAAAATGTGTATTTTTAGAGTTTAAGAAACGTCTCTAAAAAGCTATTAAACAGTTTTCTTTTTTTTTATTTCTTTGCAAAGCATATTTTTGTATAAAAGTATGTTTATATTATAAAGGGGCTGGAGAGCCCAGTCGGTTAGGTATTCGCCTAGCATACGAAAGGTCCCAGGTTCGGGTCCGGGTATCGCCAAAATAACTGCCGACCTATAAACGGCCCGTGCAGCCACAAATGTAAGACGAATAATACCCCAAGTGAAGGGAGTGCAGTTTAAATATCCCTCAAAGTCCTAACGCTGCGTACGATGCCGCCCAACGGTGCCTATTCAGGTGTCGGCTCGTCACTTGACTGCGGTTCTAATATACGACCAATAGCCTACGTGTAGCTCTAGTGCGATGATAATTTAAACTAAACTAAGCTGTAAAGGAAATTACTACCATCTTGTATAAATTCAGATCTTGGGCTACAGCCTAAAACTGTGAAAACAGCCATTTTTTGATATTTAATTATCACTTTTTTAGGAATAAAATGATGCGTTTCCACATAAACCATAACATTGAGTGGTCGGTTTCTTCGGGCTTACTTGATTTGCTTGGAGACTTTCTGGCGACTTCACTTTGTTTTGCGCAAAGCATCTCCGCAAATCCTTTTAATTTTACGGTAAAAAAAATTCTTTATTTGACGATCAAGTTGATTTTACCTGGTTTTCGTGGTATGGGCTACGACAAACAAAAATATAAGGAAGTCTTAAAATATATGTCTGAAGAAAGTAAGGCGCAAACATGTTTTCGATGAAGTTAGCACAATTAATTTGGGGGTTTTCAATGAGTGATTGGTGTTACAGATATTTCAACAAAAGTTGAAGGCCGCAGTAGGATGGATTTGATTTGAGATTTTGAGACAACGTGACACCTGAATTTTTATTTCCATATATATATATAGCTGCTTCCTGCTAAAAAGTCTAATTTCTTATGCCAAACTTTTTTATGAATCAATTGAATAATGTATCTTACTATAACCCTTTAAGACCGGCGGTCAGATATGCCATTTTTATGCAAATAACGAATGGTACAAGTCAGCTGCTTCGGTATCGATATTTTTGAAGAGCTTGAACATTCTCCTTTATACCCGCACGATCGTGATAGCTCTGTCGGAATATTATAGTAAAGCAGTGCAATTTAGGATTCTGAGGCAATAAAATTCAAAAAGATGCTAGCCAGCTATATATAATAGGTGTTTATTTTGAAAAATTCATTAGATAATGTTATTTTTTCACTGAAGAGAAATAGAACTGCCCAACTAATAATGCTAGTTTTTGCGAATGTACAATCAATGCCTAAAAAAGTTCAAAAAGCTACTAACCATAGACTTCGATATGGAAGCTTCTACAAAACAGCGCAATTTTATAACAGTAGAATTCTAATTATCCGAAATAGCTGGACCTAGTTACATGCGGATAATTGGAATCAATAGGAAGAAAAGGTATATGGCAGATGAGTATAACTAATGTGAAATCAGGTACAGTTAGTACAAACGTTTATATGCTAATTATAAACTTTTATGCATACTAGAAAAAAAATGCTGATAAGTTCCCCATTAAATTTCGAAAAATTCTTTATACAAGCGAAAAGTATAAGCGTTGCTACACTCCTTGCCATCCTAAGTTGGGTAAATAGAAATATGCTATGGAGAAGATCCTTCCGCGCATGTAAAGAGTTCCATAAATTATTTGTGAATCCATCCAGAAAACATGTTTAAAACATTAAGTTCATTTAAGGTCTAACAGATTTGAATATTATTTGAGAAAATTTGGCAATTTTCTCAGAATGAAAAGTGTATTTTGGTTGAATTGTATTCAGATCATTTTGTATGCAAATATTACCTTACAATAGTTTCAAACTAACGGACCAATCTACACTCTTAAAACAAAAGAGTGAAATCCACTCCAGTTGGAGAAGTGCATTTTCGACACCCTAAAGGCATGCATATTTACTCAGACTGATTTAAAATCACTCGTTTGGAGTGATCGTGTCGGAGGTTTAACACACAAAGGATCCACTAAAAAGAGAAGTGCATTTTCCAGTCTGGAGGAGTGAAATCCACTCAGACTGAGTTAAGTTAGGAGTGTTTGTTTTAAGAGTGTAGCTTTCCCCTTGCCTTTTTACAATTTGTTTTTACCCAAGTTAGGTTGGCACGGAGTGTAGAGGCTAATCATAACTGTACACTCGTAAGAACTGCCTTCGTGCGCAAGTGTGTCCTCTTGTGTCTAATCATACACGTTTTGGAAGCGTGGTTCTGAAAATCTATTAATGTATTGATTGCTATTAATAGATCAGTAGAACAATAGTGTACGAAAAAAACATGCTCGAAATAGAATATCTGTGTTAATCATCACGTGTATGACACTTTTATACGATAAAGTTTCGACTATTGTGATAACAGTTTCACTCATTAAAAGATTAGCTTAGGTTTGAATTACCGTCGCACTAGAGCTACACGAGGGCTATTGGCGACGGGCGTCGTATCTTAGAACCACAGTCAAGTGACGAGCCGGCACCTGAATGGGCACCCAACGCAACCGTTAAGGGCGACATCGTACGCAGCGCTAGGACTTTGAAGGATATTTTATATACTAACTCCCTTACACGGGGTAATATTTGTCGAACATTTTTGGCTGCACGGGCCGTTTATAGATCGGCAGCTATTTAGGCGATGCCCGGACCCAAACCTTGGTCCTTTTGCATGCCAGGCGAGGGCCTAACCGACTGGGCACCCCAGCCCTCACCATTCATTAAAAGAGTCATTGAAAGAGTTCAATTTTTGTAACTTAAGAGGATGCGGTACGCAAAACATTATTTCTAGAAATAATAATATAAACTTGTAAATTATATGGTTTTATGTATTGTTCACTCAACTAAATAAAAAATTTCTAGCAATAAAAACAAATATTTACAAGTAGTTTTTGATTTATTTAAAAAAGTCAAAATTTTGAACTTCTTAAAACGCTACTCCTTTTCAATTTGGAGAATAACTCCATCAAACTTTTACAGTTAGGTTTTTGTACTTATTTGTTCAAGAAAAGTGCATGGATTCTAAAATGTGAGCTACAGTTATAGACCGAGAGCCCAGGGCCCCCAGACCTAAGTCATTTTGGCAAGGATGAAATGTACGTGATTAGTTTCGGTTTTCATTTACTTTTAGTGTATGCATACCCGTTAGAGTGGACCGACGGCCAATTTACAGGTATCGGGTGCAAAAAGTAAGTAAAATATAAGTTAACCTAAGTCATTTTGGCAAGGCTGAATTTTACATATGTTTTAGAAAATAATGTTAAAAGTGCATAATAAATTTCCTAGACACTTTCCGTGGGCCGATATTTCTCCCAGACGCTTTAAACGTCTTCATCAAGCTCAGACTTTGTCAATCACATCTAGCGGCGTGAGATGGCGCTACAACCGTTCTCGGACATCAAGGAAGGGAAGTTAAGCAAAAAAGAACTATGTGTCTAAGCAATAAAAACGAGGGAAAAATATCGTTTCGATTTAATTAAATTTTTTAAATTAGAAAATAAATTAATAAACAAGTTACAATAGCTGTTAAGCTTGCAACATTTTCATATCTCCAATGATCAAGCACACAAACCGGAATATAAGTCAATCAACCAACCATATCTCCAATCGATACATAGTTCTTTTTTGCTTAACTTCCCTTCCTTGATGTCCGAGAACGGTTGTAGCGCCATCTCACGCCGCTAGATGTGATTGACAAAGTCTGAGCTTGATGAAGACGTTTAAAGCGTCTGGGAGAAATATCGGCCCACGGAAAGTGTCTAGGAAATTTATTATGCACTTTTAACATTATTTTCTAAAACATATGTAAAATTCAGCCTTGCCAAAATGACTTAGGTTAACTTATATTTTACTTACTTTTTGCACCCGATACCTGTAAATTGGCCGTCGGTCCACTCTAACGGGTATGCATACACTAAAAGTAAATGAAAACCGAACCTAATCACGTACATTTCATCCTTGCCAAAATGACTTAGGTCTGGGGGCCCTGGGCTCTCACTCTATTAAAATGTAACATGCATTTTTACTGAAAATCACGAAAAAATTTCAAATTATTGCATTCAACATTAAAAAAAAACTATAAATAGTAGACCTTATTCCATGCACAATTTTGTGTACCATATATATAAGAACACAGGTTAAAAATATTAAAAATTCGAACTTAATTAGCGAAAAAGCCTTAGGCATTTATTAAACACAAGAATTGAAAAACGCGAAACAGAGAAGAAAAATTTGAAAGCAGACGAAATACGAATTCAAACTAATAGGAATGACCCCAGAAAATATTGAATGACCCCAGAAATATTGAATGAACGCGTTTACATGAGCCATCGAATCCATGGATTGAAGAGGAAACTCAGCAAATTTTTTTCCTCTGGGGGAGGGGGGGGATTTTCTCCCATACAGAACCGGAATTGCAGGGTTCATTGGGAGGTTTCGCAAACCCTCCAATGAAAGAGGGTTTGATGTTTTATACCATGGATTCTGCAAGGACTATCATTTGGGTTAGAAATCCAGCTCGACCTCGTTTTCCCCTAATGGGGATTTTGGCATTCCATATATTAGATGGCTCATGTGTAAACGCGCCTAATAAGGGTTTCGAGAAATTCGCACGTGCACAAAGGGTAGCTGAAATAAAACTCATTTGGATATGGGCTGTGCGCCCTGTGGTCAGAGTCTCGATCTCCGGATCCGAACGTCCCGAGATCGAGGCCTGCCCAATCCCTGCATCCAAAAGAACCCACCGAGTATATGCGGAGTACGTGCTCGTTAAATCTGTTGGGTCCGAAAATCCTGTGGGCGGTCATTGCGCCGTTTCCTAAGGGTACAGGTCCCTGGAGACTATTTTCCTATCTTTTAGGGACATGTCTAAATTGTGAAGGTGGCGCGTGACAGATGGCAGCTTCTGTCACGTATGTGCGTGTCTGCGTGTGAGTGTGTTGTGTCTGTATTACTTGACGAAGGTTTGTAAGCGGGTCTCTGACCAAGCACACAAACCTTAAAATATATGTTTTCCAACCAAAGAGCCAACTGATTTGGATTTAAAGGTTTCGCTGAAATTCGGTATTCGAAAATAAAATACTACCGAAACAATTCGGTAAGCGAATTCCCATTATACCCTGTCGGACGTCACAATAAGATTTTCAAACAAATCGCGCATGCCCCACGGGTATCTGTCATCAAACATTATTAGGTTATTAGGTTGTATAGAAATTTCGTTATTGGGTATACACTCTTAAAATAAAAGAGTGAAATCCACTCCTTTAGAAGAAGTGCATTTTCGACACTGGAAAGGAGTGAATATTAACTCCTAAATCGCTCGTAATCGCCCTAAAATCGCTCCTAATCTTCTTAAAACCGCTCGTTTGTTGTTAAGACTGTTGGAGGTTTAACAAAACAAAAGAGTGAAATCCACTCATATAGGGGAAGTGCATTTTCGACACCGTAAGGAGTGAAAATTAACTCAGGCTGAGTTAAAATAGCTCGTTTTTTTAAGAGTGTATACTTACTTTAAAATGTAATGATTTAAAAAGTGTTAATCGAGAGACATTTAGTGTTACACACCCTTAATGTTATCCACTTATTTCTGTTCAAACGTCATTGATTAAAAAAACGTAACTTCTTCCAGGCTTTTCTAAAACTCTGTCTAAATACAATTAATAAAATAGGACATTTATTAATTTAATCGCTCCCGGCTGTCTATTTCTAGCCTCCTTTAAGAGCTTTAACACAGACAATAACGCCTTGTAATTTAGAACCGTGGTCAAGTGACGAGGTCGACATCTGAACTGGCACCCAACTGGACATCGAGCGACATCTTACGCTAACACCGTTGGGACTTTGGACTCCACATACCACATATTTAACGAGCACGTCTGTCCCCGTTTACACTCGGGGAATGCCATAATTATAAGTCGATTTTCATTTTTGAAAACAAATACCAGTCTATAGATATTGAACTCTGGGACTCGGTATGAGAGGCTATATGCACACTCTTAAAACAAAAGAGTGAAATCCACTCCTGTAGGATAAGTGCATTTTCGACAAAGGAAAGGAGTGAAAATTAACTCAGACTGAGTTAAATTCACTCGTTTGGAGTGATCATGTCGGAGGTTTAACACAAAGGAGTGAAATCCACTCATATAGGAGAAGTGCATTTTCGACACTGGAAAGGAGTGAAAAGTAACCCAGACTGAGTTAAAATTGCTTGTTTGTTTTAAAAGGTAAGATCTAAAAAGAAATAAACCATGTATCTTAAGAAAAAACAAGAAAGACATATTTTTAATCTAAATATCGAGGTAGGGTTATAACGGACTACATTTACGTAGGCAGTGACGCTGGATTGTGCGATACAATGGGCAATGCCGTTTACGTAATGAAGCGTGATAATGAATTCATAAAAGCAGCTTGTTGAGCAAGCGGAGGCTAGAGAAATGTTGATGTGATTGGTGAGAAAAAAGTGAGGTTGTGTTTGAAAAAATCGCTAAACTTATTTCATAGTACGAAGAAATAAATACTGCCGGGCAAAAACCAATATACAATATTGATTTTTTTTGTCAAAAATAAAATCGATTTAATTACGGGGATCTTGGAACAGACGTGATCGTTAAATCTGGGGAGTTCAAAGTGCGCCAACGACGACGTTAGCGTACGATCTCGCTCGAAGTTCCGTTGGGTGTCTGCTCTAGTGTCAACTCTTCAACTGATCAGGGTTCTAAGTTACGAGGCGTAATTGGCTATGCTAAAGCTCTCAAAGGGGAGTGGAAATAGCCAACCGGAAACTATTTGATTGCCAAATTTCAAAGTGGCGCCAAAGAAATCGCCACGAGTATGTTTGGGCGCATGGCGAATGCACTCCTTTCTTCACACTTGGTAAACACTTATTGCATTCGTTTTGACTCGGTCAGCACAATCTCCCATCTTACTCTAATCTGAACGCTCGAGTTTCAGGGTCAGAATATGAAGGTCCTGATCTTGTAAGAATCTGCATTGATTGAAAGAAGAAATGGCTTGGGAGAGAGAGACTTGATTGAATTATAAGACGTTTTATCGGTTATTAAACTTGGGAGAATGAAGGCTAACTTCGCGTAACTCTCTCAAAATGTTATTTTCATACATTAACAAAGAGGTAATAAAACCGTGCGCTATCGCACACTTTCTAAGGAAGACACTAGTTAAAAACTAAGAGAGAATTTTGTTCCAGCGGCTCCGGCGCGGCAAAATAATTGTGTAGAATAGAACAGTAGAATATAACTCCAATTATCCGAACCTTAGCCGATTATCCGAATTTCAATGAAAATTCCACCCGGCCTATCACATTGCCTATATTTTCTTTTGGCAAGACATCCAACAGAGACAAACTGCAACAGATAGGCCGGGTATAAAAGTATATAATTAGCATATAAACGTTTTTATTAACTGTACCAGATTTCACATTATTTACTCATCTGCGATCTGCCATATAAAAAAGCAATTTATTGATTGCACCTTCTCTCCCTGGTTGATTCCAATTATCCGAATGTGGTTACCCAAGTCAAAATTTATGCTAGCACTAGCATAAAAATAATGCTTGTTTTTGCTGTGTTTGATATGTTTCTTACTGTGTTTTTGTTGCAATATGATTGAGATGTCCACCAAAGTTTGCTACTTTGAGACTCGGGACCCAGAATCTGCGAATAAAAAACATGGAGTCCCCAATAATAAGCAATATTGAACAAACCCTCATGAATGTACCAAAAGAATGGAGAAAGAATGACTTAAAGTCAACATGGAATCTGGTTTTAAATCATTCGAAATGCAGTGAAATAACTTATTCAATGAGTTTGCTGAACAGTGTTTTCTGTTAATCTAACTCATGCAAGAAGGGCGAAAGATTTTGTAGGTCTGAACAAGGTAATGCAAACAAGGTGCTCCATATATGTTATGTTTGGTTTTCCATACCCATCAAACACTATTATAACTTTTCCATAAATTATGCTGACATTGTACAAGTACTTCCTTGTGACATCCCCAAATGTTGTACAAGTGTTCCAGAGAAATTAATACGCCATTATCGAGAACATAACAAATACTTTGTTGGGCACAAGGAGACTATTGAATTTTATTGTTATTAATGGAATCTACAGTCTACACTCTTAAAACGAACGAGAGATTTTAACTCAGTCTGAGTTAGTTATCACTTCTCCAGTGTCGAAAATGCACTTCTCCTATGGGAGAGGATCCTTTGTATGTTAAACCTGCGGCATGATCAAAACGAGTGATTTTAACTCTGTCTGAGTTAAGGTATCCGACTACGTTTGACACTTATTTTTTAATTAAATTTTGATACTTATATATTTTATGTATTTTTTTGTTCACCAACACAACTAATAATAATAAGGTAAATAAGGTATCCGACTAAGTTTGACACTTATTTTTTTAATTAAATTTTAATACTTATATTTTATGTATTTTTTTTGTTCACCAACACAACTAATAATAATAATAATAAGTCACTATTTTTATATTAAAAAAATATATTTTGTGCAATTTAAGATTTTGTAAGTAAATTTTGATGTTTTTTGCCTTTACGATAGACCTTATAACTAAAAAAATATTTAAGATTTTTTAAAAATAATAATAAATTAATAAATCTTAATTTCATACCTAGGGAATAGACTACAATTAGATATTTATTGCACCAATAAAAGTTATAAGTTGTCGAAGCTAAGTTAAAGATTTTTATCAACTTTTTTTTCTGCCATTTTTGATAGTAAGTGTTATAATTTTTATAATATTGCTTGAAATTACTATTCTGTAGTCTATTCCCTCGATGATAGTATAACAAATATGCACAAAAAATTTGAGAACATTCGGTTAAGTACTTTTTTGTGAAGCATGGTTTGTCTAGAAGAAAATGTTCAAAACTTTCATTTTGCACAAAATCAATTTAAAGTTTGAAGTTACATTTAAATAGCAGGAAAGCCTTCTTTTTGGTACGCAAGACATTCTTCATCTTCAAGTTTCATATTTTTAATTATTCTTGTAGATCGCAATTTTCTACTAGTGGTCTTTTCTAAAGGATTTGAATGCCGTTTTCGCAAATAAAGTATTAATGGAGTACCAATGGAGTTCTAAAATATTTGCCACACAAACAAAATAAAGAGAGTTTTAGAATCTTAAAGAGTGGTGCCTTATTTTAAGATAATAAAAAATGGCTGTTTTTTGCCGAAAAATACGATTTCAACGTAGTCGGATACCTTAATATCCACTCCTTTCCATTGTCGAAAATGCACTTCTCCTACTGGAGTGGATTTCACTCTTTTGTTTTAAGAGTGTACCTCGTTTCATATTTATAAAAACATAAATGTAAAAATTATAAAATTAAGAATCGTTTACAGGTTATTCTTGGGCTAATATTTACTTCACTACTGATAAAACACTTCATGGAATCTTCCGATAATCTATTTGCTGATTTCGCAGATAATTTGTTATCTTATAAAAAAATAAATGACAAAAATGAGTCATGACATCATAAGAATATATAAAGTAAAAATTACGTAACTATTTCAAATGACGTCTGACATTAAAAAAATGTATAAAATCTAACCTTTTATGGTCTTCCCAAATAATTTAATATCGTTTTGTCGTACAAACAAGTCTCGCTGTGCTATCGAGTGTCAAAAAATCAAAAAAAAAAAAAAAATCAGGTATTTTGACTTTGGTACACCAGGGTCTTCGACTCGGAGGGCTCGAACTGGCAATCTAAGAGATGTCTGTCCAACACTCTACCAGCCAAGCTGTCCCGGAATAATACAAAGGCCCTTTGGTTTGGAGACCCGTGGTCAAATGGGCTCATTCTCCCTTAAGGGGCAATGGGAGAGCTGGACCATAGGTTTCCGAAGCAAAGTGCATCAGTGTTAATCCAATGGAGAAAAAAATATTTTCTCTGCCGCATTTCTCCGGCTATATTGAATATTTTTACAAACGGATTTTTTTATGTGATAAATGTAGATGACTTATAGGTCCCAACAATATCATTTTTTGAAATGGGTTCTTTCTTATTTTTTAATAATAGTATGAATTAAATTCTTTTTTAATTTTCAATAAATAATTTTACAAAAAGTATTCGAAGCAGTTTTAAATAGTGGGGTTATGGAGACCTGTAAGTTATCAAAACATTTATTATTTTAAAAAACAGTTTGTAAAAATATTTAATGCAGCCGTAGAAATGTGGGAGAGAAAATATTTTTTTCTTCATTGGATTAACACTGAGGCACTTTACTTTGGAGACCAGCGGTCAATCGGGCTCATTCGCCCTCAAGTCCTCTCTCTCATGTTTTTATGTTTTCTAGATGCTTTTTGCGCTAAAACAAAACATAATTTATGGTCATTGATCGTTTTAGTTGCTCATTGTTTTCATTTAACAGGCAATCAGTTCCAGATAATTGTAAGACGCCAGCTCCGGCAGGCTCCAGCCGACAGGCAGGTAATGTAATCGTTTCCGGCTGCCTATTTCTAGCCTCCAACAGGAGCTTTAACACAGCCAATAACGTCTCGTAATTTAGAACCATGGTCAAGTGACGAGATCGACACCTGAGCGGGCACCCAACGGAAACTTCGAGCGACATCGTACGCTGACGCCGTCGGGACTTAAGACTCCACAGATTTAACGAGCACGTCTGTCCCAGTGTACTCGGGCCCATCCGTCACGAGTTGGATTTTTTTCTACTCTTTCCAGTACAGATATCCGATTTATAGGATGACTGGTAGTAAGTGGGATTCGAACTGCCGACAGGCTTTATACAGGTAATGGTAGTGTAATCGTTTCCGGCTTCCTATTTCTCCTCTAGGCTCCTTTAAGAGCTTTAACACAGCCAATAACGCCTCGTAATTTAGAACCCTTGTCAAGTGACGAGATCGACACCTGAGCGGGCACCCAACGGAACTTCGAGCGACATAGTACGCTGACGCCGTCGGGACTCCATATTTAAGTCTCACGTCTGTCCCATTGTACTCGGACCCATCCGTCACGAGTTAGATTTTTCTACTCTTTCCAGTACAGATATCCGATTTAAGGCTGATATTTAACCACTCGGCCACGGACGAGCCGGCTTTTTACTGTGAAGTTCAAAGTCCCGACGGTGTTAGCCTGCAATTTCGCTCGAAGTCCAGTTGGGTGCCAGCTCAGGTGTCGACCACATCACTTGATCGTTGTTCTAAATTGCGAGGGTTGTGTTTAAGCTTCTTGAAGGATATAAAAATAGACATCCGGAAGCGTTTAACCTATAGGATCTATCTATCGTTTAACCTACAGGATCTAACCTATCAGCATGTTGTAACTTGGCAATTTTAAAGCTTCATGGGAGCTAGAAATAGACAGCCTGAAAACGTTTAATCCAACATAATCAGCTGGTTGGCCGACTAGGGGGTTGACTGTCAGGGATTTGGTCAACCAGTCGGAAGGACTCGGGATCGGATCCTGGTATGTGCAGGGATATTTGTGTTATGGGTTTGTCTGTATTTGTCCTGAGAATATTGCGGCATAGCATAAGCGCATGACGGAGTCAACAATAGTTTGCTTTCCTGCTCAGGAGTCGACCTCGTCAACTATCCGAGGTTCTAAATAACGAGGCGAAATTGGCTGCGTTAAAGCTCTTAAAAGTGGCTAGAAATAGAGAAATAGACAGACGGAAAACTTACACCTTACCTAACCATATAAAAAAAACGACGTTTTCCGTCACTTGACCAGGGTTATAAAGTACGAGACGAAATTGGCTCTGTTAAAGCTCCATGAAGACTGGCTATAGACTATAGACAGCCGGAAAACGTACAACCAAGCCGTTATCGCTGTTGTCCCCTCAAGGAGCCGCCCCGGTGGCGCAATCGTTAGGACTCTAGCCATTGGAGCTGCTGGGGTCGGGTTCGAATTCCGGTCTGGCATGGATGTTTGTGTCAATAAATGTTGTTATTTGTCTATGTGTTATTCCTTTCATTGTGACTGTAAAAATTCTTTCTGAGTCTGTTCCACTTGACGAAAGCTTATAAGCGGCTCTCTGAAAAAGCGCACAAGCTGGAATATATATGTACCATACCATACCATCCCCTCAAGGACAAATTAGGCACACCTCTTTATGTTGAAAAAGCAACTTAATATCGTAAAAAATCTGCCATATCAATAACATTCCGATATAGCATCCAATAGCGGCTCTACACAGTGTATCTAATTTATGGTCTTTTAGTCTACGATTGAGACTACACAAATAGTTCATCTATTTCCCATTAAGGCCGGTAATTGCGAGCGTGTCTTTTAACGATGCCGTAATGAGGCTCTGTCGGTAACGGAGCAAGGTCAATGTCAAGATCTCCCCGATATTGGAATTACAGAGAGAAATAGTCTACGGATTTTTTCAAGAGTTTAGTTCTTGTCTTTTAGGTTTTTATGACACACATTAACTCTTTCAGTCCCAGTGATGCCATTTGGCATCATCACTTTCAATATTTTTTTCAAAATGTTTATGTCCCGCTATGACATCCAAACACACATCATTCGATTTTTCACACTTTGTTCTATCAGACAATATTTTACATTAATCTCAATAGAGGTCTTAACTACTATTTTTTTTAATTTAGAAAATAGTCAACAAGCGTTTCTCCTGATTTTTGATAAGTTCACTTCAGTTCCACTTATTTAAAGCACAATTTAAACTATTTCATTTAAAATAATTACTAATTTTTTTTTTAATAATATGGTCAGATACCTTAAAATATATAACTCGAAGTGTTTTTTAGGTACTATATTTTTTTTTTATTTTGTTGTTTTCCACAGTTAAAAAATGTTGGCATTGTTTCAAAAACCATATAAAAAATTTTAAAGAATTTTTTTTTCTTATGGAATTCGTATATTTGACCTAAAATAAGCTTATTTTGTGAATATCAGATGTTTCTGTATTGTAGTAAATTTTTGGGACTGAAAGGGTTAATTGGCGATATTGAAGGATATTCACCGCACTGTCATGTAATCAAGTTAGTAAGTATAAAAAGCCGGGATAGCCTGCTTGGTAGAGTCCCTTAGGGTGTCAGTTCAAATCCTGAAGACCTATACGTAAATGGTGACACAGGTGCACGTTAAAGGCCGTCCTATAGTTAAACTCATGGTTTCTTTGTACAGAAGCCGCGACCATGGGCGGAGCTATAAAACGCGCGAGACAATCAGATGAAGACTAAATAAAACGGCTAAAATTTTATTTTCATCTGATTGCTTCATGCGTTTTATAGCTCCGCCCATGGTCGTGGCTTCTGTGCAAGGAAACTATGAGTTTAACTATAGTCACTAAGTTCCCATCCAAAATAATAAATCTGGGAATGACAAACTAATTCTGGGTATCATATATGATCGGATTCTGTCTTTTTGGCCTCCTTTTAAAAAAAATTAGAAGGATCCACTTACGGTCGGTAGTGCTGCCCTCTATCGCGTTGCACTCAAACAATGAAATTGCATAAAACTTGTGACGGTAGACTCGAACAAGGGACTTGTACTATAGTAGGCTCGAATGAGGGAGCGTGGTAGTGGTGCTGCCCTTTATCTTGCCGCATTAGGAAACAATGAACTCTTCGGCTCTGCGTTGAGGATACCACCGCATCCTTTAAGGTATTTCAGAAGCATACTTAAAAAAGGAATTGTCCTGGTATAAGCAAGCCTCTGGTGAAACAATAACCCAGCTACAAAAAACCAAACATCCAATATACAGGCCTCTCCGTGGCCGAGTGGTTAAAGGCATGAGCCTCAGGATTCAACCTTCTCAGGTTCGAATCTCACTTACTACCAGTCATCCTACAAATCGGATATCTGTACTGGAAATAGTAGAAAAAATCCAACTCGTGACGGATGGGACAGACGTGCTCGTTGCATCTGTGGAGTCCAAAGTCCCGACGGCGTCAGCGTACGATGTCACTCGAAGTTCCGTTGGGTGCCCGCTCAGGTGTCGACCTCGTCACTTGACCAGGGTTCTAAATTACGAGACGTTATTGGCTGTGTTAAAGCTCCTGACGGAGGCTAGAAATAGGCAGCCGGAAACGATTACATTACCTTACATTACCTTCCAATATACAACTGTGCCCGAGTAGCCTAGTAGGCTTGATCACAGCCCGTTACGCTAACAGTCTGCGCTGCGCACTGTACCCAGTACGAGCTCGATTCCCGCTTTCGCCCTGGGATTACTTTCTCTCTCTGCCTTAGTGAAAATGCTGTCTGATGTCTGTTTTACTTGGCGAAGGTTTATAAGGGTCTCTGATCAAGCACACAAGCCCGAAATTACATATACCAACCTACCTACCTCCAATCTACAGCAGACCTCAAAGTGCTGAGAACAGATTAGAAAGAACATAGGGCTTGTTCTTTGTCATCCCCTATTGCATAGTTGATAGTTTTATTCGGAATCGCAAGAAATCGCGATATTTCTTGGTGTTCAATGACTTTCAAGTTCATTGCCAGAACACTCGCGTGGAACGAGGGTTACAACTTGCTTCAGATTATCAACAAATAAATTTCTAAAATTAGTAATATACAGTAGAACTATCCAAAGCGGTGCTGATCATCCGATATACACTGAGAAAAAAATTCTGTAAACATACAGAAATTTTTTTAGTAATGTTACGGAAATAACCAATTTTACAAAAAAAGTTTTTGTAATTCTGAACAGAAATCTTCAATTCTGAAGTTACAAAAAAAACTTCTAGTATTTGCAATTTGTTTCAACCAATCATGTGCTTCTACATGAAAAGTCACGCGCATCGCCACTAAAGTTTGGTTAGGTTAGGTTTGAATTATCGTCGCACTAGAGCTACACGAACTAAAGTTTGGCCTCGATTGTGATTCAAGACCAATCGCTACTTTAAATTTATAACTTTGTTGATTGTTTCAAATGAATTTCACTTCTCATTTCCTCAAGTTCTGTGTGGCGGCATAGTACAGTTGGCAGAGCGTTGGATTGGACATCTAAAGGTTCCAGGTTCGATCCCGGGTTTCGGCAGTCTGCAATTCCTCGGTATTATAGTGGTCAGTAACCCCGTCTGTCACTCGGGAGACCGGGGTTTGATTCCACGCCGGGAAAGCGGACATTTTGTTTTTTTCTTTGCAATTGCACGGAAAATGTGGTATCCATAAAATGTTCTTGTATAGTTATTACTTGTATGGGATACATAAAATAGTCCTGTAAATCTACATGATATAAACATGTAATGTTAACTAAAATATATTATGTGTTTTTACAGCACTATTTTTAGTAATTATTTACTAGAAATTTTCTACACTGAGAAAAAAATACTGTAAACATGCAAAAAAATTTTTAGTAATGTTACAGAAATAACTAATTTTACAAAAAAAGTTTTTGTAATTCTGAACAGAAATCTTCATTTCTGAAGTTACAAAATAATTTCTAGTATTTTACCCTCGATCTTGATTTGGATAGCCCTCGTGCGAGAATAATTCAAACCTAACCTAATCTAATCGATCGTGATTCAATTAGCCAATCGCCATTTTAAATTCATACTTTAGTTGGTTGTTTCAAATGAATTTAACTTCTAATTTCCTAGTGATCTATGTGCCGAAATAGCACAGTTGGGAAAGCGTCAGTCTGATCATCTAAAGGTTCCTGGTTCGATCCCGGGTTTCGGTCGTCTGCTATTCCTCGGTATTATAGTGGTCAGTACCCCCGCCTGTCATGCGGGAGACCGAGGTTCGATCCCACGTAGTAGGAAAGTAGACATTTTGCTTTTCTTTGGAATTGCACGGAAAATGATGGTATCCATAAAATTTTCTTGCATAGTTACTGAAACATTACACATAAAATAGTCCTGTAAATCTACATGATATAACATGTAATGCTAACAAAAATATATTATGTGTTTTTACAGCACTATTTTTAGTAATTATTTACTAGAAATTTTCTAGGAAAAGTTTTTTACAAAAAAATGTTTTGTAATGGTTACAGATTTTTTTTCACAGTGTAGGAACAGTTTTTTACAAACAAAAATTTTGTAATGGTTACAGATTTTTTTTCACAGTGTAGGGAATAGGGTCTCTGGGCCAAAGAGTTCTATAGTAGGGCGGTAGAGGAACGACTCGTACTGAGCTGTCATCGGCAGCCATGGCTCAGTACGGATACCGAATAGAGAGGCAAAAGTGCTAGTTAATTTATAATTTTGACACTGAGAAAGGAAGTACACTCAGGGCAAAGGCGGGAAACGAGCCCGCACCCGTTACAGCGCGCGGACTGTAAGCGTTATGGCTGTCGATCCAAACCACTCGGCCACCCTATATTGTCTCCGTGTTGGGCCATGGTGCGGTTGGTAGGTTCAGTCTCTACCCTACTATAGAACTCTTTCCTCTTAGCAGCACTTCAAGATCGGCGAACTTGTTTCGAATTTTTGTTGTAGAAATCGAACCAATTTCAAAAAGAGGTAATATCGAGCCCTGAAAGCCAGCTACATTTATCATATAAAAATGCTTTTGTAAAAATGTTCAATACAGTAAAGTGGCTTATAAAATTATTTTTTTCCCCACTAGAATGAAATAGGTTAAAATAAACTTTTCTTTCTATATGCAAGCTGACTTCAACACATGATTTTGACCAATCAACAACATAGCAAGAAGTTGGCATTTTAAAATTTTAACAATTAAAATATTCTTAGAAAACTCATTTTCGAATGCCAAAACAAAAGTAATTCCAGACAACAAATGAAAACAAGACCGTTGGAGTTGTTGCCTTTCTACGGCGAGAAACAAGCCCATTACTGTTTTGAATTCCCTTAATTAACCTCTTAAGGCATATGTGCCTACCTTGAAAATGGCAACTTTTGAGAATTTTCATATTTTTTTATTGTTTTACAAACAAGCCCCTATTATTTATCTTTCAAAAACAGTTGAGATTTTTAATCTACTATATTTGAATCAAAAGTTATGTCAAATATTTCCGAATGGTTGTCAAATATTCAAAAAGTTATCAAGTATTTCCTACACCAAAAAAAAACCTTCGTAAAAGTAAACAAACGCCAATCTCAAAAAGAAAAAAAACTATTTATTTTATAAAAAAAAAGTCATTATGAGAATTGTGGCTAAAAAAGCCGTGATATAAAATGAATGCCAATCTCTTGTGTAAAACTTCCTGGTCATAATAAATAGTATAATTTAAGTTTTGCTGCTATAAAAAAATTGCATTCTTTGAGGTTGGTGCCCATCTTGATCCCGGTAAAAAAAATTAAATCACGCAAATGAACTTGAATTACTAAATCAGAATAATGAAGGATACTTAAAAAAAACTTTAACAAATGTATGATCTCAATACAATTATATAGAGATATAGAGGGTGGTTAAGATGGGGCACCAACCTCAAACAGTGCAATTTTTTTATAGCAGCAAAACCTAAATTATACTATTTATTATGACCAGGAAGTTTTACACAAGAGATTGGCATTCATTTTATATCACGGCTTTTTTAGCCACAATTCTCATAATGACTTTTTTTTTTATAAAATACTAGGGGGCTACGCCCCCTGCTCGCTAACGCTCGCCAACCCCCGGAATTGCTGCGCAATTCCATTGGCCGCTTCGCGGCCGGCAGGGGGCTTCGCCCCCTGCTCGCAACCCTCCGACAACCCCCGAGAATTACTACGCAGTGTCTGTGTTTGCTCCACAACGAAACATGCAAGACTATTAAGAGGATACTGCTAATGCAGGAATGCTCATGTGTAAGACCTGCTCGCCAAATCGGGCGATACGCGCGACAAGATTGGCTCGCAACACAAAGAGGTTAACACCTGGATGTGGGTAGCAGATGACGAACTTTTAACAAATAGTTTAGTTTTGAGAATTTGTCTGTAGGGGGCTTCGCCCGCTGCGCAATCTCTCTCTGCTGAGAGGCTAGGGACCTCAGAATTGTCACACCGGCACCCAACGAAGTGGTCCCCTGAGGGTCAAAATAATTTTGGAAAAAGCAAGAAGTGGAATAAGAACACAATCCGTTGGGTCTGTTTCGACAAAAGGTGCCTAATACTTGACTATGCACACCTTTCCACACCACCCATGAGGTAGTGTGCTCGGCTCGCTTTCTTTTTACGTGGTTTCGCCAGTAGCCCTAATCCACGATGAAGGATTGTAACCCAAAAAAATAACTTGGGGCTTGTGCACCCAATCAGTTGAGGCGTTCGCCTGTCTATTTTGGAGATATATAAAAATATGTATAAAAAGATGAAGACCATGGGTCGCCACTCCAGTACTTACGAAAAGTGAGAAGATGGAACAGAGGAAAACTATGCCATTGTGGCTCAATCAAAATAAGATGAAACAGCGAAAAAAAATACATGGGAGAAATCTCTAAGAGTATTAATAATTGAAGCACTAAGCTTCAAGACATAAGGATAATAGAGAAGATTACATTGTGTACTCGACCAAGGTCAAGCGTCTCATGGGATGCCGGAAAGGCTAATGAAAATGTTACGAGTGAGCTTTTCAACTACACTAACTATACATTTGATGGAGAAACAAGGGCGGAACAGAGAACCGAATTTCACAGTCGATCAAGCAGGATGGGTCAGGGAAAGTTATTCCACAGAAGGTCAAGCTGGATCAAGGGCTCCTGATATATATCCATCAGAAGGGTTCAGTGAAGCACGTCCAATTGCTCAAACAGTATGGGACAGAGACTACAGAGAACCGCAACATCTGCTTCTTCCACCAGTGTGGGACATAGAGCCTAAACCTCTACTTCCTCTACCGGTATGGGACAGAGACTACAGAGAACCTCTACTTCCTCTTAAAGAGCCTAAACCTCTACTTCCTTTACCGGTATGGGACATAGAGCCTAAACCTCTACTTCCTTTACCGGTATGGGACAGAGACTACAGAGAACCTCTACTTCCTCTATGGGACAGTGAGTCTAGACCCCTACTTCCTTTACCAGTATGGGGCAGGCAATCGAATTGGGATGTTGACTCCGAACAAACTGGATGGACCATCAAAAGAAATCCTAATGCAGATCGATCAAGATGGAACAGATTGAAATCATGTGGGTCAATCAAGATGAGAATAAAAAATAAATTTAAGCATAATTCAAACTGATTAAAATATTATGTGTGAAATTATATTCATCTCTGCAGCATCACCACATTTATTATTGATATAGAACACAGGTAAACTATTACATTGTGGCTTTTTTAATTGATATGATTGATTTGATTTTTGATTGATTTTATGGGATTTGGAGGCAACAGGACTACCTTCTCTAGAGAAGTGATAAGATGGAACAGAGGGAAACTATGCCATTGCGGCTCAATCAAAATAAGATGAAACAGCGAAAAAAATACATGTGAGAAATCTCTAAGAGTATTAATAATTGAAGCACTAAGCTTCAAGACATAAGGATAATAGAGAAGATTTCATTGTGTACTCGACCAAGGTCAAGCGTCTCATGGGATGCCGGAAAGGCTAATGAAAATGTTACGGGTGAGTGTTATAATGTGTTTATAATACAGGTTCCTGGAGACTATTTCCCTCCCCTTGAGGGACATCTCTAAATTGTGGAGGTGGCGCGTGATAGATGGCAGCATCTGTGAAGTATATGTGTGCATGTGAGTGTGTGTTGTGAAAGTTTTACTTGACGAAGGATTATAAGCGGCTCTCTGAGCAAGCACATCACCACATTTAATATTTATATGGAACACAGGGAAACTATCCCATTGTGGCTCAATCAAGATGGGACAACAAAATAAATTGAAACGTGGATGATGAATAAATATAAACTTTTAAAAGTTCCATAACAAGTAGCCAGAAGATTATTTAGTTATTACTTAACTTTTATTAGTTATTACTATACTAATTTGTTGTGATTATTCATAATTTTCTATGCTGATCTTCATCTTGTGAAGAACGCAAAATAGCTACCTTAGTTTTTATGGGATTTGGAGACAACAGGACTACCTTCTCTAGAGAAGTTATAAGATGGAACAGAGGGAAACTGTGCCATTGTGGCTCAATCAAATTGAGGAAACAAACAACGAAACAAATACATGGGTGATATCTCTAAGAGTATTGAGAAAAACCCAATGGACCGATAGCATATTTATCTTTGATAGCAATGAAGAGGAAAGAATTTGAAAATAAAAGTGAGAACAGAGGGAAACTGTGCCATTGTGGCTCAATCCTAACAAATTGTTAAATAAAAATCATAAAACGAACAAACCGCTGCGCAATCTCTCTCTGCTGAGAGGCTAGGGACCTCGGGATTGCCACACCCGCACCCAACAATGTGGGCCCCCTGAGGGTCAAAATTATTTTGGAAAAAGCAAGAAGTGGAATAAGAACACAAGTCCTTGGGTCTGTTTCGACAAAAGGTGACTAATACTTGACTATGCACACCTTTCCGAACCACCCATGAGGTAGTGTGCTAGGCTCGTTTTGTTTTTACGTGGTATCGCCAGTAGCCCTATTCCACGATAAAGGTTTTTAACCCAAAAAAAATAACTTGGGGCTTGTGCACCCGATCAGTTAAGGCGTTTGCCTTTCATGCGTTAGCTCCCAAGTTCGAGAGTTGGAAAACAAATACAACTACACAAATCAAACAAAAAGAACTAAAAAAATATATTATTCAAACATCAAAAGATCTACATAAGGATACACACAAATAATAAAAGAAAAAAATTGAGGACAATGCAATAGATACGCTAAACAAATACAGCCAAGCATTATGTAAACCTTATTAAGGAATTTTAAAGTCAAAAGAACAAAGCTGTAACATTTCTTTGTAAGCGACACACATCTGGAGAGTTCAAAATGGCACTGCGAATTAAAACTCTTAACCCTACAAAACAAGTTAGCTTGAGGATATTGCACCCAATGAGTTGAGGCGTTTGCCTGTTATGTTTTAGGTCCCACACCAGGAAAATAAATGACAGTAAATGATCTTTTAATTTCAGTGAGGCGTTCGCCTTTCATGCTTTAGCTCCGAGTACTTTGAAAGCAAATATAAATATAGATATTCAGAAATAAAAGAATTACTTTTTAAACATCCAAAAATGTACATAAGACTTCAAACAATAAATAAAGACAAACAATTGACAGCAAAGCAGTAAATAACAAATACAACACACCAATATGTAAACTTTATTAAAGAATGTCACAAAAATATTAATACATGTCACTATAATATTTCTTTATACACTATATTTGTAACACTTTGTTCTTCTTTAACAAAAATCTTGATGTTTTCTAGCGACACACATCTTGAGAGGGCTACATACAACTGTCCATGGGCAAAGATAGGACGATCGATATAAATGCCTACTCGTTGAAATGTCTGGCCTTGGGACTTGTTTATAGTTAGGGCGAAAGCAAGGCGAACAGGAAACTGTCTTCGGTATAAAACAAACGGTAGTTGTGAATCACCAATTGTGTTCAGCTGGATCCTAGGTATATCTACTACTGTCCCCTTTTTGTCTCCTGTAATTATTTTCAAAGTCAATACTCTTGTTTGAATTTTAAGAACCAATAAACGTGTTCCATTGCATAGCCCGTCAGCTATGCAGAGATTCCTGATCAGCATAACAATGCATCCAATTTTCAATTTCAACTTATGAGGTGGCATTCCGGGCGGCGTAAGTGAATGAAGGTACTCGTCAGAGTATCGCAAAGTCGCTTCTTCTTCTCTTGCATCACTTTTATCAATTCCACCTAAGGTTGCCTTGTCTATACTGTAACTAATTTGTTGTTCACCTGGTATTTTGGACAGTATCTTTTCATTCATACGATTTACTTCATCATTCTGAGGGGCTAATATAATACGATTTATGAGGTCATTCGACATGTCTTCTACGTCTTCGAAAAACCAAGCCGCCAAATCTGCACACGCTAAAGATTCGTCCACAGCAAGTTCTTCAAGTTCCCCATTGCCAAACTGCAACAACCAGTCAGCAAAGTGTCCTGCTCCGTTTGCCACCCGCATGTTTACTTTGAGATGATGAATTTCAAAGAGTTTCCAGAGGTATGAGGATTTTATGCACTCCGAGACAATTTGACCTCTGGTAGCCTTTTTAACTACGGGCAACACCTGCCTAAAATCTCCTCCTAATATGAATGTTTTTCCGCCAAAAGGTAGGCTGTTATTCATCACATCCTTCAGAGTACGATCGATGATCTCGAGAGCTTTTCTGGGTATCATGCTTGCTTCGTCCCATATTACGACATCGACTTCCTGCAGCCGGCGCTTGTCGCGAGGCTTTGTAAAGCAAATGCCCTCCTCGGTTAGTTGAATAGGCAAGTTGAAGAAACGATGTGATGTTGTCCCGCACGGCAGAAGAATCGAAGCAATTCCAGTCCAAGCTACGCAGGCAGTTTTCTTGTTCATGGCCAGGAGTCTGTGATAAATTGCATTGTACAGAAAGGTTTTGCCAGTTCCACCCGGACCATCGATGAAAAAGCATCGAGCGGGCCGTTCACACTCGCCTGAAATGCTGTCAATGACCCTCTTGTAAACGCGAAGCTGGTCCTCATTAAACTTTTCCACTATGTCGTTGCATTTTTGTGAATGGCTTCCAATATCAATGCACTCGACGGGAGAAGTGGAAATATCTGGTTTGGCGAGTCCGAAATCTTCACAAGTCCTGTTCTCAGAGTTGAGCATGGCTTCAATGTCGCAAAGAGCTCCCATGCTTGTGCCTCCACAATCTACCATCTCCATTTCAAAACGCTCCCACAGTTGCCTGGCATCTGAAGGTTCATCCCCAATTAAGTAGTAAGCAAAAAATCTCCGCATCTGCTTGGGCATCAATGTCTTCGCTGCTTCTTCCAATACAGCAATCGCTTCATCGGAGCACTCCGTTAATCCCATGGCAATCGCAGCTTCTCTGAATGTTTTATGAATAACATTGTCATGCGTTCTTAGATCTTCGTAGCAAGTGGCACCACGAATTCTGTTGAGAATTAACTTCAAATGAAACCTTTCAGAATCCCTGGGTGATACACTTACGAGGCGTCCAACTACTTTACATTTTCTTGTTCGAATGACCCATTTCTTGTCTTTTGCCCTCCATGAGTAACTGTTGGGCAAATCGCCATACAGAATTTCTCTTGCAGAAGAATCGTGCTTGTTGAGATCGAACCATCCTAGCAACATGGTCTTCTGTTCCTTACGCACAGCTTCTTCTTCTTGTCCTTCTTGGAACGTAACAAACTGCTGGCCGTCCAAATGCACAGGAAGCCGTATTACACTGTGACTCCTATCGTGTAAGGGTACTTCGTTTAACCTCCAAGCAGCTTCCATTGGCCCTACATAACGACTGTCCACATACTTCTTCACCTCGTCTTTCTCCTCATTTTTCATCTCCATTCTAGCCCGATCATGACCTTTGTGAATGTACTTGTGGATGTATTTTATCGCCATTTCAGAAGAACAATACTCGACGTTGAGGTGACAATCATATTTCTTTAAGAGGTATGGGTTGTGCGGCACCACCATTCTGTTGTCCACATACTGCACCATTCCATTGTGCCTGGCATGGTAGGCGTACATCTGATCTGTGTTATCTCTTCGCCTGTACTTGGGGAACCCATCTCCAGTCATATCAGTCTCCTCGCAAAATGGTTTTGGGAAATTCTTGGAACACAACTTCTTCTCTGCGTCCCAACACATCAATCCATCCACATGAGGACCATGCAACATGTGGCGTAACTGGTAGTAACGAAGAGAGGAATCTGTCTCGCTCAACTCTGCTGTGATGAATCTGTCCACATCTTTAGGCTGGAGGAGTTTGCAGTCTGTGCGGAGAGCCGCTAGGATATGAGCATGAGGAAGACCCCGTTTCTGGAATTCAATGGTATAAACGTAGTTGACAACGGGTCCCAGTACATTCTTCTCAATCAAATCCTTGATCAGTTGCTTAACTTTCGTTCCAAAAATATTCGTCACAATGGTGGGTATATCGTTGACTGTCGTACCTTTGATGAAATACTTCTTCAACACGCTAGTTATTTCAGTCCACCTGGGATTGCACGTCATTGTAATAAAGAAATCCGGTCTTCCTATCTTCCGACAAATGGCCATTGAGTCTTGATAAAGTTGCTGCAAACATCTTGGAGAACCTATATAGGTTGCAGGAAGAATGACTGCCGTGCCAAGTCGAACCTCATCTGCTGCATTCAACGCATTCTTCTCAACGTGGTCTACTATCCCTTGATAACACTCGGTACGTAATGCACCTTGGTTGTGTCGAATAAAGTCCAGACGTTGTCGCTCGACCAAAACGTAGCAGTTTATAATATACTGCTGAGTCAATCGTCCCGCATTCAACAAGGGATTGAAAGGTTCATCGGGGCGTAGAGCCAAGCGATGACCATAATACTGAACGGGGGAAATTTTTTTCCCTTTTGTTGTTTTCATATTGTAGGACCATCCAAAATCGCCGTGCGGAAACAAAATAGGAAACGTCATGGGATCAGAGTGCTGGCTGGATTGTTTCAGTATACTTGTCTCGCGGTTACCCTCTTGCTTGGGGTATACTTTCAAATCTACGCTCGGAACGGAACCGTTTTTCGAGTCGATTATCATTGCCACTTCGGATGTTGTAGGACGGTTGTACCTTCTTTTGTCATCAAATTCAAATTTCACAAAGTGCAACACAAATTCTTCTCCATGGATAGTCATATCACGCAGCATCTTATACTTTTCCGCATATGGATTTATTTGGCGCATCAATCTTTCAAGGCGTATGTTCAAATGAGGTCGATCAAAATCGATCCGCAGCTTTGAAGCTGCTTCAACATCATCGTATATGTAGATTTGTCCATTTCTAGGTGCATTTTCCCTGACATTTTCAAGAGACGTAGTGGCATGGTGATAGACCTGCCCTTGTATTTTTATAAGAGGTGGTCCTCTTTGCACTTCTTCTATGTGGGCTCCAAAAGTAGCAAAGGCAAAGGAGAAGTTGTATGCTCTAATCCTCTGTCTGAAATGCTGTGCATCTACGCATGTGCTAGTCAACAAATCCTGCAGCTCAGGAGGATACTCATGAAGCGGGGGAAGTTTCACCTGGCCATTGTGGCAGCAACTGTGCACACATCTTCCCTTCTGTTCAGTGAAACGAACAGCGCCACAATGCACACATTTAACTTTCATTTCGCCCATGGCAGACTTCTTTACATTTCCAAAAGCGCCACTTGTTATGTCACCAGCTGCTGTCTTCTTTGTTACACGTGTTTTCCGAATAGTAGTGCCAATTACTCTGTCTTCCACAAAATCATCTAGAGTTTCAGCTATTTCCATGTTGTCTTCTTCACTTACCTTATTAGTGCAAACAATACCTTGAGATGTTAAAGGTTGCCCAGATGTAAAGTGCCCTTGCGTTGAGTTTTGCTTCATTGACGACTGTTGCCTCAGATCTTGTCCTTTTTTTTCTGACATGTGATGACCCACATCATAAATTTGTGTGGAATCATCACTAAGTCCAACTTCATAAATTTGAGTAGAATTATCAGAAAGACTTGCATCATGATTTTGCGTAGATAGTTTTTCTTCTGTTATTTCCTGCGTGTTGTGTTTCTTTGTCTGCTCCTTCCATTTTTTTCTCATTTCCGACAATTGATTTCTCAGGTTTCGTTTTCTTTGTTTTTCTGTTTCTCTCCATTGTTCTTGTGAAACTTGCAGTAAATCTTTTCCTTTTTTTTCTGACATGTGATGATCCACATCATAAATTTGCGTGGAATCATCACTAAGTCCAACTTCATAAATTTGAGTAGTATTATCAGAAAGACTTGCATCATGATTTTGCGTGGATAGTTTTTCTTCTGTTATTTCCTGCGTGTTGTGTTTCTTTGTCTGCTCCTTCCATTTTTGTCTCATTTCCGACAATTGATTTCTCATGTTCCCTTTTTTTGGTTTTTCTGGTTCTCTCCGTTGTTCTTGTGAAACTTGCAGTAAATCTTTTCCTTTTTTTTCTGACATGTGATGATCCACATCATAAATTTGCGTGGAATCATCACTAAGTCCAACTTCATAAATTTGAGTAGTATTATCAGAAAGACTTGCATCATGAATTTGCGTGGATAGTTTTTCTTCTGTTATTTCCTGCGTGTTGTGTTTCTTTGTCTGCTCCTTCCATTTTTTTCTCATTTCCGACAATTGATTTCTCAGGTTTCGTTTTCTTTGTTTTTCTGTTTCTCTCCATTGTTCTTGTGAAACTTGCAGTAAATCTTTTCCTTTTTTTTCTGACATGTGATGATCCACATCATAAATTTGCGTGGAATCATCACTAAGTCCAACTTCATAAATTTGAGTAGTATTATCAGAAAGACTTGCATCATGATTTTGCGTGGATAGTTTTTCTTCTGTTATTTCCTGCGTGTTGTGTTTCTTTGTCTGCTCCTTCCATTTTTGTCTCATTTCCGACAATTGATTTCTCATGTTCCCTTTTTTTGGTTTTTCTGGTTCTCTCCGTTGTTCTTGTGAAACTTGCAGTAAATCTTTTCCTTTTTTTTCTGACATGTGATGATCCACATCATAAATTTGCGTGGAATCATCACTAAGTCCAACTTCATAAATTTGAGTAGTATTATCAGAAAGACTTGCATCATGAATTTGCGTGGATAGTTTTTCTTCTGTTATTTCCTGCGTGTTGTGTTTCTTTGTCTGCTCCTTCCATTTTTGTCTCATTTCCGACAATTGATTTCTCATGTTCCCTTTTTTTGGTTTTTCTGGTTCTCTCCTTTGTTTTTTTGCAACTTGATGACCCACGTCATAAGTTAGCGTCGATTCTTTACATTCACATATTTCCTGTGTCTGGCGATAAGTTTGTGTTGATTCTTTTTCTTGTGTTAATTCCTGCGTCTTGCGTTTCTGTGTCTGCTCCTTCCATTTTTGTCTCATTTCCGACAATTGACTTCTCAGGTTTCCTTTTCTTTGTTTTTCTGGTTCTCTCTGTTGTTCTTGTGAAACTTGCAGTAAATTGTCGGAAGTACTGCTTTCGACTGGTAAAAACACATCGTAGTGACCCGAAACATCCAACCCAGTGAAACGAAGACGCCTGGCAGGTCCTCTGTGTGTATTGCTGCCTTCAAATATAGCTTGTAGTTTCCCTCCCCGATATACCTCTAACGTTAAAAACAAAATTTCTGCTGCCGCCATCAATTCGGCTGCAGATCCGTATGTCGTCAATTGATTCATATCGGCAGCGTAAGAATACCCGTCAATGTACTGATCGCCTTCTTGGTTACACGTATAAACCCCAAGTCGTTCCCAATTTTTAACTATATGATTGACGACCCATAATCTTATATCCCCCGAATGCCCTAAGTGACCATACACCAGGTGAGATAAACAATGAAATAAGCACGACCCATCTCCCGGCATGGGGACAATGTAATGAGGCTCATACGCACCATTACCAACAGATAAAATTTCTACTTCAAAAAACATTTTTTTTTTTCAGTTTATATATATATGTATTATAATATACGACACATTAGATTACTTATAACTTACACGATCTGAAAGAAAATTTAATGTTAGTGCAAAACTTCAGTTGTATTATATATTTTATATAATCTAAATTATAACTAAATATTTAATGTAAATTCAAAATGATGCTTTTTGTTTCAATCAATTCGAGTAATAAATAGAACTAATAAAAGAATAGAAATAGAAAAAAAGAAATTTTTTATTTTTATATAAAATTTTTTTAATTTTTTATTTTTATAGCCACTTTTTCATTACAATGACAGTGATTGCGCCCTCTAGAAGGGAGATTGTAGGCTTTACAGCCCTTTTTAGTTTGCGCTGTAGCATGGTTTCAGACAGACAGACCGTTCATAAATAACCTAGAATTGTCATTAGATAAGATAATAATAAACTGTCGCGTAACTGAATACTATGAATACAAATATATTCATATGACAACATAAAGTACAGAAAATGTAATTTTATTACAGTCATTGCGCCCTCTAGAAGGAAGATTGCAGGCTTTATAGCCCATTACCCAGCTCGCCAGAAGAGACAGTCGCAAGAGACACACAAAGGACGACACAAACACATAGACAAATAACAACCCCCCCATTTATTGACAAACACAACCATCCATGCCTTTGCCGGGATTCGAACCCGAGCCCAGCAGCTCCAGAAACTTTTTTTTTCAAATTAGGAAATTTCAGAATGTATTATTTTTTTTTTTTTCAGAGGAAAAGAACAGACTGGCTACAGATTCAAATTTTAAATAATTTGTGGTGCTAGCAAATTCGAACGATCTAGTATGACGAACTATTTCTACCAAAGTGAACAGTTCTGATCTTTAATTCTGATATGTCATATCTCGTATGCTAACTTTTTGTAATATGTTAATTCTGATTTTTGATTCTGTATATAAGCGTGTACTGCATATGTGCCGGCAGTCTCGCTCAGTCTTGTGCTTACCAAAGTCTAAGCTTAGCACTGTGCCCTAAGCACAGTTTAGATTTTTCTTTTATTTATTTGTTTCTTTTAATAAATTATACATTTGTTCCTGTTCGTAACTGGCCTTATTTCAACGTTCAACACTTTAAGTTAAATTAACCTTCTGATCTATAGTCATGTAGAAAGTACTGATTAGTAACCCATCAGCAAAAATCTACAGTGGTGACACCGGCCGTTGAACTTCGTCAGAAAGACAGTCGTCGGAAATACGTCGAACTTCGGACTTCATCGAGAAGGATTATGCTGTACCGTATGCAACTTCAAAGACTGGTTCCAGCATACGCTCACTGCCTTCAAGCCCAAGCAGTAAAGCCAATAGTGTCCTGTAGACGTCGACAAGTGCGTCTGGCTCCGGTACTCAAGAAGCAAACTGGCACGTGCTGGACTTGGCAATTTCCGGTGAGTGGTTAATTGGGTGGTTTTGACACGGGACCAGTGCTTTTTTTTCGTAGTTTTCAATTTTTGGTATTATTGTTGTCTAAGCATGGCTAATCCCATCGTTTATAATTCAGTTGCTGCCGATATGGTAGCGTCAATGCAAAAACAGATCTCTGATCTGCAAGAAACCATAGCACGGCTTTCTAGGGATCGAGCTCGAGGCTATGACTCTGAACGTCCCCGTCATAGGTCTAATTCTCGTGGTCGGCAACGGTGTCCGGCAGCTACCCGCCGACACGCGATTTGTTGGTATCACTATCGCCACGGAGATAGAGCCCTCAATTGCAATAAGCCTTGTAGTTTTAGGGCACGGTCAGGCTCATCGGTGACGGCAACGGCAACCACGAATGAAAGCCAACTAATGAGTCGTCTTTTTATTTACGACAAGCATTCTGGCAAGCAATTCCTTGTCGATAGCGGCGCGTGTGTGTCGGTATATCCCAAAAGATTTGTTAAAGGGATAATGAAAAAGGACGACTTTTGTCTTTTTGCTGTAAATAACACACAAATTTCTACTTACGGTTCTGTTCGACTAACCCTTAATTTAAATTTACGTCGAGATTTTTCATGGAACTTTATTATTGCAGATGTTCAAACGCCTATTTTGGGAGCGGACTTTCTACAACATTTTGGACTCTTGATTGACGTTCGCAATCGACGCTTGATCGATAACGTAACTTCCTTAAGCACTTTAGGATTAGTTACGGGTACACCGTCTTTAGGTTTAAGCACAATAGCGGAAAACTTGCCTTACGCAGATTTGCTGAAAAAGTTTCCTGATATAACTAAACCTTGCATTAACCAAGCACCCAAAAAACATGCAGTTACACATTGCATAGTCACGAAAGGTCCACCAGTGTTTGCTAAAAGTAGGCGTTTGTCCCCCGATAAATTAGCAGCACTAAAAAAGGAATTTAAATCACTTTTAGAACAGGGCATCATCAGACCCTTGGACAGCTCATGGGCGAGTCCCATACACATGGTTCGCAAAAGTAACGGTGAATATAGAGTTTGTGGAGATTTCCGTAAACTTAACTCTATCACCGAACCAGATCGGTATCCCATAAGGCATATCCACGATTTTGCCTTAGAACTGGAAGGTAAAACCATATTTTCAAAACTAGATTTGATTAAAGCCTATCATCAAATCCCTATGGAACCTTCTGACGTTAAGAAAACTGCCGTAATTACACCAATTGGTTTATTTGAATACGTAAACATGTGTTTTGGACTAAGAAATGCAGCTCAAACCTTCCAAAGGTTCATAGACACAGTTTTAAGAGGACTTGACTGTTGCTACGCTTACTTGGACGACGTTCTTGTCGCTTCAAAAAGTGAGGATGAACACAAAGCTCACTTGGAGCAAATTTTCGAACGATTTTCCCAATACGGAGTAGTCCTAAATGTCAGCAAATGTCTATTCGCTGTTAACACTTTGTCTTTTTTAGGCTACCAAGTATCAGCAGAAGGCATTTCTCCTTTGCAAGAGAAAGTCGAGGTATTGCTAAAATACCCACTGCCCAAAACTGTCGATGAGCTCAGACGTTTCTTAGCTTTATTAAACTTCTACCATCGATTCATTCCACAAGCTGCCGAAAAACAGGCGTTATTGCACGATCTGACCAAAGGTAAGAAAAAACGCGACAAAACGCCAATCGTTTGGTCTGAAGAGACAACCAAGGCATTCGATGCTTGTAAAGAATCGATCTCGCAAGCAACACTTTTGGCACATCCTAAAGCAGATGCCGCATATTCTTTGATGGTAGATGCTTCGGAGATCGCTATAGGAGGTGTTTTGCAACAAACTTGCTCTAATGTGGTTCAGCCATTAGCATTTTTCTCTAGAAAACTAAATGCGGCAGAGAAAAATTACAGTACATACGATCGCGAGCTACTTGCTGCATACTGTGCTGTAAAGCATTTCCGACACATGTTGGAAGGTCGAAATTTTGTAATTTTTACGGACCATAAGCCCCTCACGTTTGCTTTCAAAAACGCTACAGAAAACTGTTCCCCTCGCCAACAGCGTTACTTGGAATTTTTGGGTCAGTTCACGACCAATTTCGTCTATTTGGAAGGTGATAAAAACTGCGTAGCTGACGCAATGTCACGCATATGCTCAATACAAGTTCCATCCAAAATAGATTACGAGGGCATGGCTAAAGCTCAGTCGGTTGACGAGGAAATCAAGCAGGTTTCAGATAGTGATACTGGTCTTGTGTTAAAGCACCTTGATTTCCCACAAACCGATGTAAAATTGCTGTGTGATGTTTCAACTGGAACTATCCGTCCTTATGTACCTAAACTCTTTCGCTTTCAAGTTTTTTCAGCGCTACACAACCTTGCCCATCCTGGAGTGAAAGCGTCCACCAAGCTACTGCGCGAGCGGTTCATCTGGAAGGAGATGGGCAGAGACATTGCTGAATGGTGCAAAGCTTGCTTGGAGTGCCAGAAGAACAAGGTCCACCGCCATACAAAATCTGCCATTGGTAACTATCCTCTTCCTAGTTGCAGATTCAGCCACGTCAACGTCGATGTGGTGGGTCCTCTACCGACTTCCTGTGGATTCTCCTACGTCTTGACCTGTGTAGACAGGTTCAGCCGCTGGCCGGAAGCTTTCCCGATGGTGGACCAGACTGCAGCGACCATCGCCGAAACATTCTTCGCAGGTTGGATATCCCGTTTTGGAGTCCCGGAATGCATCTCTACCGACCAGGGTAGAGCCTTCGAATCCGACCTCTGCGGTGCGCTAATGAAGTTCCTGGGGACCGAAAAGCTCCGAACCACCGCCTACAACCCAGCTTCCAACGGACTTGTCGAGCGATTCCACCGGCAACTAAAGCAAGCGATTAGATGCCAGGCAACTGACAAGTGGGTACAGGTACTACCAAGTGTCTTGCTAGGTATTCGAGCCTGTGTCAAGGAAGATCTAGGTGTCAGCGTGGCGGAAATGGTGTACGGCACAACGCTGCGACTACCAGGAGAGTTCTTTAGGTGTTCTTCTTCAGCGGATACTCCAACTCACGCTGATTTCGTGCATCGTTTGCGTGACACCATGCAGAAGCTCCAACCCACTCCACCGTCCAGACACTCTAAAACCGACGTGTTCGTTGCCAAGGACTTGTCGCAGTCTTCACACGTATTTGTGCGCCAAGACTGCGTCCGCAAACCTCTTCAGCAACCGTATGAAGGACCATACAAAGTGCTTCAGAGAAACACAAAGTTCTTCAAACTCGTTGTTAAAGGTAATGAAAAGAACATTTCGATCAATAGACTAAAACCAGCATTCTTCCTCACAGAAAATAGTCCCGATTCCTCTTCAGCACCACAAGCAATAGACTCAAAAACCTACACAACAAGAAGCGGCAGGAAAGTTCACTTTCGGCTACCCTAGAATTCGACTTGCGGGGGAGCCCTGTGGTGCTAGCAAATTCGAACGATCTAGTATGACGAACTATTTCTACCAAAGTGAACAGTTCTGATCTTTAATTCTGATATGTCATATCTCGTATGCTAACTTTTTGTAATATGTTAATTCTGATTTTTGATTCTGTATATAAGCGTGTACTGCATATGTGCCGGCAGTCTCGCTCAGTCTTGTGCTTACCAAAGTCTAAGCTTAGCACTGTGCCCTAAGCACAGTTTAGATTTTTCTTTTATTTATTTGTTTCTTTTAATAAATTATACATTTGTTCCTGTTCGTAACTGGCCTTATTTCAACGTTCAACACTTTAAGTTAAATTAACCTTCTGATCTATAGTCATGTAGAAAGTACTGATTAGTAACCCATCAGCAAAAATCTACAAATTGAAAACCCGAATTATGTAACGCAAGAGGTTAGTTCGACGAACCAAAAGTACCTACCTATAACTTTCGCGTAAATGAGTACAAATATATTCATATGACAACATAAAGTACAGAAATTATAATTTTATTTGAAAATTAATGGAATTACAGGTAAAATCCTACTTTTTGGTCAAAACTTTTCAACATTAATTAGCCGTCAGAAGTATTTTGCAAGCAATATTAGTGTAATAAATAAATGGGGTTGTTTCACGGAGGATCTGGCAGCAGCTTCACAGTCTCTCCTTCATTTTCTCGAATTACTTTTGTTTTGCAGACCAAAGTTATTTATATTCAGGTTAGTGTGCTTGGTCACCGAAAAAAACCTGAATATATCTCGACCAACGAACCTACCAAAACAAAAGTAATTCAAGAAAAATGAAAACAAGACTGCGAAGCTATTGCCAGATCCTCCATGATACATTTATCGTCGGTCAAATGACTAAATTACGAATGTGCTATACACAGGGACGAAAAAACTTTTTACTGTTAAGCCCAGTGTGTAAAATAAGCACGACAGCTAATCTCTAGAATTGGTATACATTCGTGGTTGTACCAGACTACATTCTTAGATTTTGTATTACAAATTTTCTGCAGCTTACACCTTTATTAAAGCAGATACGACAGTGATTGCGCCCTCTAGAAGGGAGATTGTAGGCTTTATAGCCCATTACCCAGCTCGCCAGAAGAGACAGTCGCAAGAGACACACAAAGGACGACACAAACACATAGACAAATAACAACCCCCCCATTTATTGACAAACACAACCATCCATGCCTTTGCCGGGATTCGAACCCGAGCCCAGCAGCTCCAGAAACTTTTTTTTTCAAATTAGGAAATTTCAGAATGTATTATTATTTTTTTTTTTCAGAGGAAAAGAACAGACTGGCTACAGATTCAAATTTTAAATAATTGAAAACCCGAATTATGTAACGCAAGAGGTTAGTTCGACGAACCAAAAGTACCTACCTATAACTTTCTCGTAAATGAGTACAAATATATTCATATGACAACATAAAGTACAGAAATTATAATTTTATTTGAAAATTAATGGAATTACAGGTAAAATCCTACTTTTTGGTCAAAACTTTTCAACATTAATTAGCCGTCAGAAGTATTTTGCAAGCAATATTAGTGTAATAAATAAATGGGGTTGTTTCACGGAGGATCTGGCAGCAGCTTCACAGTCTCTCCTTCATTTTCTCGAATTACTTTTGTTTTGCAGACCAAAGTTATTTATATTCAGGTTAGTGTGCTTGGTCACCGAAAAAAACCTGAATATATCTCGACCAACGAACCTACCAAAACAAAAGTAATTCAAGAAAAATGAAAACAAGACTGCGAAGCTATTGCCAGATCCTCCATGATACATTTATCGTCGGTCAAATGACTAAATTACGAATGTGCTATACACAGGGACGAAAAAACTTTTTACTGTTAAGCCCAGTGTGTAAAATAAGCACGACAGCTAATCTCTAGAATTGGTATACATTCGTGGTTGTACCAGACTACATTCTTAGATTTTGTATTACAAATTTTCTGCAGCTTACACCTTTATTAAAGCAGATACGACAGTGATTGCGCCCTCTAGAAGGGAGATTGTAGGCTTTATAGCCCATTACCCAGCTCGCCAGAAGAGACAGTCGCAAGAGACACACAAAGGACGACACAAACACATAGACAAATAACAACCCCCCCCCCCCATTTATTGACAAACACAACCATCCATGCCTTTGCCGGGATTCGAACCCGAGCCCAGCAGCTCCAGAAACTTTTTTTTTCAAATTAGGAAATTTCAGAATGTATTATTATTTTTTTTTTCAGAGGAAAAGAACAGACTGGCTACAGATTCAAATTTTAAATAATTGAAAACCCGAATTATGTAACGCAAGAGGTTAGTTCGACGAACCAAAAGTACCTACCTATAACTTTCGCGTAAATGAGTACAAATATATTCATATGACAACATAAAGTACAGAAAATATAATTTTATTACAATGACAGTGATTGCGCCCTCTAGAAAGGAGATTGTAGGCTTTATAGCCCATTACCCAGCTCGCCACAACAGACGCACAAAAGACGACAGAAACACATAGACAAATAACACAAAACATAGACAAACACAAGATCATTGCAAGCACTTAAATTCATGCCTTTGCCGGGATTCGAACCCGAGCACAGCCTAAAGTAGAAAGCTTTCTTTTTTAAAACATTTCAGAAAATTTTTTTAAAACAGCAACTTACCCATTTCTTGAAAAGTTTTTAAATCCATGCCTTTGCGGGGTTCCATTTATTACACAAATTGAATATGAAACAGAAGCAATCATTGAATTTTACATTTGTTGTTGTTGAAATACGAAAAAAAAATAATCACAAAGCGGTACGAAGAAAAAACTCAAATAAATAACAATAAAAATAAATAACAATAAGAATAAATAAAACAAAGCTAAATTACACAAATTTTTTTGATTGAAATTTTTAGTAACACTCCACTATCGCATATACGAAAATCCCACATAGGGTAAAAAAACGCACCAATGAGAATCCTACTTTGTAGTGACGTCACATTGCTTGGCGAGTTCTGAAACCGTTTCGTTTGGCGATATTTAAATAGGAGTTTCTATTCAGAATTCTACCGTATGTGGGAAATCTATGTGTGGGATTGTGGCTGCTGGTGGTGACTTATACCAATAGTGGGAAAACTTTGTTAAGCTTTTTTTTTTAGTTGAACTCAGTTTACTTATTTCTGAAAAGTACTCGCCCCACCAGTTGTTTTACTTTCAATTAACTTATTTGGTTTTCAAGGTAAATTTGTTTTAAAAAATTATAAATTCACCAAAAGTTAACTTTTTTTTTTTAAAAAAAAGTTGTGCATTATTTTTTGAGAGAACGAAAGTGTCCTGAAATACGGAGGTGTTTTTCTTTTCAATATATATATGTATATAAACCTAGCCATTCATGTTTTTTAAATTACATAAAAAAATAATATTTTATGGTATTCTGAACTAGGAAGAGGGCAACTTTAAACGTCAATGAAAATGCTACCGAAATTCATTTTTTTCTAATTTTTTTCATTCAACAGTAATACAAGGAATTAAAGATGCAAATTTATTATTATTTTTAGTATATAAAGGTTAAGTAAATGTATTAATTTTTCAAATATACAAAAAAAAAAAACAATAATTTTTTTTTTAACTTTAAACAAGTTCTATGATATACAGAAAGAATTGTTCCTTAATAAGTGCAAAAATTAAAAAAAAAAACCTTTCACAAATATGTGTTTTTAATTTAATTTTAAGTATAAAGTTTTCGATTAAGGGTTATAAACACACACATATCATTAATGAGTAATAAAGTGTCACTGTAGCTATGAATTTGCTACTACCAGCTGAAAAAATATATTTATTTATGCTAAGATTTAGAAGATAAACAGATCAAATTTCTATAATACATCCACAATAAACTGGTAAGGAAATATAAAGCCCTCAAAAAGATACATAGAGTAAAAGAATACGAAATAAAAAAATGTTGATACAAAAAAAAAGGTCAAGTAATCAAAGAAATTAAACAAGCAACACATTACGTAACACAACTCCATCACAGCAATACAGAAAAGAAGAAACACATGGAGTTGAAAACACACATTCCTATTTTCGCGCCTGTATCGCTATTTTGAAGCGTATTTTGCGTTCCTCATCTCGCCAAGCATTGCTTACGTCACTCTAAAGTAGATTCTCATTGGTCCGATTATTCTACCCTATGTGGGATTTTCGTATATGCTCCACTATCCAGAGCACGTTAAGCACAAAAAAAATGTTGATGTTGCCATTACAAGAAAAAAATGCAACTGTGATTTCAGTTGTAGTAATCAATGTGCGTATTAAAATAATTAAAAAAAATAATGTGAATTTTTGAATGATTGTTAAGCGACAATGATTGAAAAAAATATAAGTTTTCATTTTTGGTATCATTTAAAGTGAAATTACACCAATAAAACATTTTTCGAACACTATGTTTGGTTTGGTTGAAAACTTATAAATTTTGGTAGGCAAAATACAATTTTTGGCTTTTTTATTTTTTTTTAATTAAAAAACTAATTGGAATATTTTAAAAATATTTTGTGGAGATAAAATTTGGACCATTTTCTACGTTCCAAAAAAAAATTGGAGTTGTACTATAAGAATTGTGTCGTAGAGATTAAAAAATCATGACTGTAATTCCAAAAAAAAATAATAAAGTACCCATAACTTACGAACCGGCTATATATTGGGTATATATGCAATTAGCAATTTGTTCATAATAAGAAGTCTACAAAATACTAAAAATTCAGAAAAATCGTAGAAGCCAATTTTTTTTTATTTCAATTTAGGCTAAATACGCCTTTTTTGCCCTTTTACAAACTATTTTTTATTAAAAAAACTAATTTGAATTTTAAAAAAATGCCTTGCAGACAAAAAAACCTATACTCTTTTCTACATTTAGTAAAAAAATGGGAGAAAATTGGTGAAAATTGTGCCGCACAGATCAAAAAGCATGACTGTAAATAACAAAAAATAAAATAAAAAAAACCCATAACTTACAAACCGGATATATATTGGACATACATGCATTAGCAATTTGTTCATACATAAGAAGTCTACAAAATACTAAAAATTCAGAAAAATCGTAGAAGCCAATTTTTTTTTATTTCAATGTAGGCTAAAAACGCCTTTTTTGCCCTTTTACAAACTATTTTTTATTAAAAAAACTAATTTGAATTTTAAAAAAATGCTTTGCAGACAAAAAACCTATACTCTTTTCTACATTCAGTAAAAAAATGGGAGAAAATTGGTGAAAATTGTGCCGTACAGATCAAAAAGCATGACAGTAAATAACAAAAAATAAAATAAAAAAAACCCATAACTTACAAACCGGATATATATTGGACATACATGCATTAGCAATTTGTTCATACATAAGAAGTCTACAAAATACTAAAAATTCAGAAAAATCGTAGAAGCCAATTTTTTTTTATTTCAATGTAGGCTAAAAACGCCTTTTTTGCCCTTTTACAAACTATTTTTTATTAAAAAAACTAATTTGAATTTTAAAAAAATGCTTTGCAGACAAAAAACCTATACTCTTTTCTACATTCAGTAAAAAAATGGGAGAAAATTGGTGAAAATTGTGCCGTACAGATCAAAAAGCATGACAGTAAATAACAAAAAATAAAATAAAAAAAACCCATAACTTACAAACCGAATATATATTGAACATACATGTAATTAGTAATTTGTTCATACATAAGAAGTCTACAAAATACCAAAAATTCAGAAAAATCGTAGAAGCCAATTTTTTTTTTTTTCGATTTTAGTCAAAAAAAGCCCTTTTTTAATTTTTAATTAAAAAACTAATTGGATTTTTTTAAAATTATTTTGTGGACATGACACTTAAACCAATTGAGACCTTCAGTAAAAAAATTGGAGTTGTACTCCAAAAATTGCGCCGTACAGATCAAAAAAGCTTACTTTTTTTTAATATAGAGAGAGAGAGAAATAGTTTTTTTTCTTTTTGAGATTGGCGTTTGTTTACTTTTACGAAGGTTTTTTTTGGTGGATATCAGTAGTTTTTTTATTTATTTTATGAGATTCTTTTTAAGGTAGGGAGGATAACCAACATGTTTTATGAATTAGTTCAAAGGATACAAAGGCAATATGACTACAAAATAGAATACATAATTCCAATGCCTATGGAAAGTTGTATAACCACCGGGAACAATGCCGAAGGGAAGCTAAAGTGGTTCAGCATCAATATTGTAAATGGTGAAAGTGAACTGCACATCAATGAAATTAAATTAAAACGTCATCGTCATCTAGAAATAAATTTCTAGATGACTTTTTTTCCCTAATGGTGCTGAAACGCTGGCGTACAAGCCTTTGCAGACTCGGCATATTCCCCAGAACTGAAAGCCATTTTTTTGTGGCACCATCTAGGCGACTCTCGCTACCAATGACGCCCAAATTACAATGAATCTGTGCTCACTGTGGATGCCGAGATTAAGTTTTTCCGAGAGAACCCAGACTAACTGGGCCCTCCAGGGACCTTTTACATGCCACATAAGCATTTGACATGCGCGTCCAGAATTTTCCCATCCAGAAAATCCGACGACTCAGCCGAGGCTCGAACCCGCGATCACGAAGCGGACGCGTTTAACTTCTCAGTCACTGAGGACGTTTTTTCCCCGATCATTGTTTTCAACACATTTCGAGCTTACATCGCAGTTTTTATTTTTTGTTTACCGCAACCGTCTGCTATGCCTTGTTTCATACACTTTTGAAGACATATTTATTTAATTTTTTTTTCATTAAAACTAAAAAAATATAAAGCCTATTCAACGAAAAACAATAACCAAGCACAATTCTTAAAAAAAAAAACTAATTTTTTAACCTTTATAAAACCTTAAACCTTTATATAAAAAAAAGATTAATTTCTTGAATGGTATTGGTAACTGAATATGGCAACCAAATAGGCAAATATGATTGTTTACATTCATAAATCAATTAGTCCATCCATTCATTAACTCGCGTTAATCGTAAGTTTTCTAATAAAAATGCCAAAAAGTTTAAATGATGCATTTCGTTTATTAATTAGACATTTTTTTCAATTTGTTTATTTAGATATTTGGTTAATCATATATTTTACAAGCTGTTATAATCCCTCCAATAGTTAACGGCGCTGCTTACTGCTCTTCGCCGAAAATATAGCAAACCTTTGCGCGTTTTAGGAGATACATGGCTGCTAGGATGGCTTGTTTATCGTGCAACCATACCGCCAAAGGTAATATAGATTTTAATTAATTAAAAATAGAAAGAAGTATTTTTGAAACTTCAAACTTACGCAGAATGTGAATTGGGGCATTCTTAATCGTTTAGTAAAAACCGCTTCGAGATTCGTGGTCTAGTAATAGCTGTAGGTCTCAGCAAAAATTAGGTCAAAATTTGACTAAAACTGCTCGAAAGATTTCATTTTCGAAAATTTCCATATTTTTTTTCTCCGCTGTTTTTTATTCTAGAATAACCAAATTTTTTTATATAAAGTAATCTACGAAACCTCTCTACTGTATTTTTTAAGTTGTTCTAGGAAGCTTAGTTTTGCTGGTAAAAAATAAAATCGATTTCGCTGTTAACATGGCGAAATATTTCCTGTATATATACATAACTGCCGTTTGCCCTTGGCGTCATTTTGAGATTGGCGGGCGGAACGACCGTTCCGTCTGATAAAAATTGATTTTATCTGTATGTAAAATTTTTCCTTCAAAACTGAAAAATGCGCCTTGCAAAATATGGCACAAAATAGATATTAAGCCAACATTAGTTAAATCCCGTGTTTATGTGTCTGTAAAGGTGTACACAGTATATTACAATAGCAATTATCTGATTTCGAAGTACTTTAGGAAACTTTATACTGTTTTCTGAAGAACGGTACTTTTCAACAACTGTTTTTTTTTTTAAACCTGATCTCAAAAACTACTTAATGTAATGTAATAAAATTTTCATAGCATGTATATTATAACTTCATGTGTGTTTTGAAATGAGATCTAAGTAAAATAGTTAAAAGAATTTATTTTATGGACTTTTTAATATTAAAATTTCCTTTTAAAAAAATTCTATGAAAGTAGCTTTGACACAATGTAATTTCTAAAATATTAGGAGTTTTGCTTAAATCTCATTTCAAAACAAGTAAAAGGGTCTAATAAATGACTCTGCCAAATATTTAAGGAACAAATGAAATATTTTTTGTCTTATGGTGTTTTCCAAAACGCTTATTTTCAAGGCAAATTTCTTCAAAATTAGCATTTTTTTAAAAAAATAAACTTTTAATTTAACTTTTTGTGGTCAAATATTTCATTTAACATTATTATTCATCATTACCACTTAAAAAAATTGTTATTTTATTTTTTTTTAGAAAATTAGACATCTCAAGGTAGGGAGCTAGACCCGAGCAAGATCCTGCACGAATATTCTCAGGCTAAACATACTTTTCATACAAATATATGCTAAAAAGTATGTTTTGCAGAGAAATTTAAAAAAAAAAGATTTTTAATAGTTACTTACACTGTAAATAATTTTGGTGTATCTTCACACCAAATATGGTGGCAACAAAGTAGCCACCAAAAGTGGTGTAAGGAAACACCACCAGTAAATCGGTGTAATGAAACACCGATAATTGACAGGTGTGTAGAAACGCCACATTTGGTGGCTACTCTGTTGCCACCATTTTTGGTGTAATAAAACGCCACCAGGGATTTGGTGTACTTAAACACCTAATAACCTAACAGAGTGTTCTGGTTACTAATTTCATAATCAAAAAGATAAAATGGTTATTTTTAAAGAACACTTTTTGGTGTAAAATGATTTCTTACTAACCCCGAACAACAAACATTGTAATGTTAAAAAAAACTAATTTTGTGACGTGAGTTGATTTACTACTTGAGTTGAACTCAACGAGGATACCTTTATCCATACTACAAAAGACAAAATGAAAATGTACATATATTATAACATAACGCACACAAAATTAATGTTAAGAAATATTTAACGAAAATGAAAGATATCAATAGGGTGGCCAAGCATAGTTTAATTTGTTACTCAACCATCTATACAGAACTATAAAGTTGTGCAATTAACCTCATTTTAACTATTTTATAGTTTTTTCAAACAAAACGTAAATAAAATATCATTTATGAAAGTGTAATGATGATTTCATAATCGAAAAGTTAATCACTGTTATTATACTTGCATCACATTTCAATATATTTTAATCATATATACTCGCACAAAGATATAAACACAACCCTAATCTACTCGTTCCAACCAGAATTCCTAATGTTGTTTAAGTTTTAATTAAATTATTTAGTAGCATTTCATTTATCTTTATAAAGATTAAATATAATTGTTCCGCTTACTTTGAATTTTCAGCAAATACAAACACGATTGATCATCGTCAAAATCACCCTCATGCTGTTATTTAGGGCTAACTGAGTGTAAACACACAGACAATCATTAAAAAATAATAAATGCACGCTGAAATAAGTTTTCTATCTAGCTATTTTAAAACTAAGACTCAAACCATGCACGTCACCAATAAATTATCAAAACACAGCTCTAAATTTCCCGTTACAACCATAGAATTGCTAGATTCTCTCGATCTGTAACACCAAATTTGGTGCTTTGTTTTCAAAATGTTGTCGAAAGATGTTAGAAGACTACAGTTAATCAATTCTTGGTGTATGTTAACACCAATTTTTGTTTAAGTTTAAATAAAAACATTTTTGCGTGAATGATAACACCTATTTTGGTGCTGACACCACAAGTCGTGTATATTTACACCTTATTTAGCATTTCATAAACCCAAAACAAGGGTAATAAAACTCCCTTCTTTTTACAGTGTAGGGACACGCCTAACTCTAAAATTAATTTTTTTTTGCGCTGTACATGCAACAAAAAAGGCCTTATCACTTATTAAGTTAACAGATTACTTTAACATTGTTTTTAATGCAAAATGCCTTTAAAGTTAACTACTAAAAGAACGTTTTGAAAAGTTAAAAAAAAATTAAAATAATTTTTTCAGAACTCTAATATCATATTGACCCTCTTTCAACTTAATTTTTATAGAAATAAATGACTGATACCTGTAATCTAAGGCTGAAAACTGATATTTAGATTTTCTTCTATCGGACCAGGTCAATTTCGGAACTAATTAAAGTGTTAATTGTTTGTGAGTGGTTTTTAAAAAATGTCCCCAAAATGGGGATGCCAGGTCGCAAGAGGTTATACATAGCTGATGGTATTTACCAGTGGTGCGCGTGTCTATAAATAAATCCTCTTTACAGCACCTTTTATTGATTTGCTTGTCCTATAAATGGTAGAGATGATGAGATCATATTTTCGCAGTAGGGGAAAACCATATTACGTCCGTGACGTATTTCCAAGATATTACTCCCATTATATCTTTATTAGGTTAGCTAAGCACTAAAGTTTATCAGCACAAGCGCAGAGCAAAAGGAACATTGACAAAGAATATTTTTTGAAATTCCAACGAAATATATGGAGAGCATGCTTTTTAAAAAAAAAAAGTTTTGGACGTTAATGAACCTTATAAAATGGATATAATTCTTTGTAAGTGTATTGAGAAAGGAAGGCTGCTTAGCAGCGATTTTAACTTTATTAAAATATAACTCTAAAAGTATTCTGAAACTGTTAAAACCAAAAATTGTTTATATTATAATTTGAAAAATTTATATTGGCTGCGACAGTGAGTTTAGTTGAATTAAAAAAATACTGCAGTTTTGTTTGGTTAGATAGTTCAATGCACTTTAATAAAACGAGTTTGATTTAAAATACATAAATAAATCATTTGAGCCTTCAACTTGCGATAAATTTAAATAAATTTATTTTTGCGACATCGGTCAGTTTGAAATGACGTGAAATATATTTCTCTACGAGATTTTTTGTGTGTTGATATGAAATGTTTTCATTCTATTTAAAAGTGAGGGAATGTTACATATTTATTCTTTGAATTATAAATTAATTTTTGCAAACGATAAGTAATACATAATTATTGAATTTTCGAAATAAAATGAATGAAACTAGCAATTTAATATAGAATTAAGGCTGTGTTAGGCGCCTTTTTACCTCTTATTTATATTACATGTTTTGGCTCTATTTAAAAGAGAGGAGTATTATATATATATATTGATTTTTTAAATATAAATTAATTTTTGCAAACGATAATAATTATGGAATTTATTATTAAATAAATAATTATTGAATTTTTGAAATAAAATAATTGAAACTAGCCAAATTTAGCGTTTTAAGGTTTATAATAGAATTAATATTGTGTTTGCGGCGACATCATTCCTGTAGAACACAACTGTTGTGTGGAAGCGGGTTAAGTGACAGATTCTGTTACAAACCTACTTGTTATGTATTGCCATAACAAATATACTTAAGATTTAAAACTACATACTTGTCTTTTATCAATATTATGCTTCGTTTAAATACAAATTTATCCAAAATACGCAAAATATGCGTCACAAGTTTACTTGTCATATCTGTAATATCAACTTCCCAAACGAGTTGAAACGTTTCAAATGCTGCAAATTTCCTATCCGGTAGAGAACGACGTCATTCAATCGAACCCGTAGAATTTTTACAAATTTAAATACAGCAACTTTAAAAAAATTTAGGTCACAAACAGGTACAATTTATTTTAAAAAAATTTAGAATGTGCGTACTGTTAAAAGCTCAGAAACGCACAATGGAAATATGTAACAAATTATATAATTTTTTATATCAAATGATAGTTTTAGTTGATGCAAAGAGGACAACGTAGTTGTCATTTTGACCAATACGAAAGTACTAACTATCAACAAATTCTATTATGAATTCGTCATATCGGTAACGTTTCTAAAAAATTCTTTTTTTGCGATACTGCTACCGATTTTTCATAAACGTGTGCTTAAGGCGTTATGGCATAGTGTTCGCTATATTTCGAAATTCAAATAGATGATTGATACTAAAATTTAATTTCATCGTCATATCTGTACACTCTTGAAACAAAAGAGTGAAATCCACTCCTATAGGAGAAGTGCATTTTCGACACTGGAAAGGAGTGAATGTTAAATCAGACTGAGTTAAAATCGCTCGTTTGTTTTAAGAGTGTAACGCCGCTTCACATCTGTAAATTGGCTCTTTTCATAATATTGCCCCGTGCGTTTCTGTCTTAGATTGTAGTTTTTTTCAATGGGTCTGTAACATTGGCAGTCAAGCCTTTGGCAGACTGGGCATATTCAATAGAAACTGACAGTCATTTTTTGTGGCACCATCTAGGCGACTCTCGCTGCCAATTTTGACGCACAGATTGCAATGAATCTGAGCTCTCTGTGGACGGTGAAGTATGCCGAGATTTAATTTTGCCGAGCGAACCCAAGCCAAAAGGGCCCTCCAGGGATCTTTTACATACCACATAATCATATGACACGTTTAACCTCTCAGCCACTGAGCCGCTGGATTGTAGTTTAGAAAAAGGATTCACGAACAACTAATAAGTGAAGAGTACACGGGAAGAACCACTTGATTTTTTAGTAGTTTTACCTTATGTGTCTGCATGGCGGACATTGGCGAGCTGAAGCCGGTTTTTCCTTTGGTTCTTCATTTGCGGTACAAACGTGTTACTTGTGTCTACTAATCTCTCGCGTGAATCAGGGTTGCCGCGAAAGAAAAACAAAGCGAGTCACCTGTTTCTGTACACCAGTTTAGGCGATTTATCGCTATCATCCCCAAAGAGGAAAGCCTTCTACGAAATCAAGTGGTTCTTCCCGTGTACTCTTCAAGTCTGTGAATGAATAAATTTTTAAAAAAACTTACAATTCATTTTCGAAAAAATATCTTGGAATATTTCCAGCAACCCTTCTTCTGCGACAACCTTGACTAGTTCGATAAACTTGCGGGTGGATCTAAGAAAAAAATCAGACAGCCGCTATACCAAAACCGACCTTAAGTATGCAGTAGAGAAATGTACTAGGCGGAGGAACTGCGTAAACAACGCTGCTGGCGCCGAAATTTCGCCTGCTCCAATTGGTTGCTCCTTTGACCCTGATATTCGTGCGCCCTGTTACGTCAAAATCGAAGGGGAAATATTTAAAATTACACTCTAACTAAAGCTAAAATAATAAATTTATGTCTTGAAATAACAAATAAATTTGTTTATTGAATGAGAAATACCTTTTTGTATTCGATTCTCGCCCTCGAAAATGAGAACTATTTACCCTTTTTCTCGCAGAACATTTGCATACTGCAAACTTAAGGTCGGTTTTGGTGTAGCTCCACAAAATATATAAACTCTCTGGACGATGAACCCTAATTAGTATGGTGCAAAGCTCACCGCAACATATAGTCTATATAAGTATGTTACAACTTTATCGAGGCCTTTAATACTTGAAGGGTGGTGGCCAGATCTTCAGTGAATTGTATTCTTGTTCCTGGAAATTTCGTGGGAGAATTTTTTTTGCTTTTACAAAGGAAAAAACGGTGAGCTAATATCGGTATTTTAAACATATTTTTATATCAATATATTGTTGCCTAGCCTAATTCGGTTGTTATAGATTGTGTTATTTAGTTCGAATTCGGTCTCTTGTTCGAATAATTTGAAATGTGCACTCGAATTCAATATTGAAAATGATAAGTTGTGCATATTTGTATGTTTGTTAAATGTTAAATTAACAAATCAAAGTAATCTAAATAGCATTCAACGCAACAATAGAAGAGAGAGAATAGATGGAGAATTTTTTGTTGTTGCTTTTACAAAGGAAAAAACGGTGAGCTAATATCGGTATTTTAAACATATTTTTATATCAATATATTGTTGCCTAGCCTAATTCGGTTGTTATAGATTGTGTTATTTAGTTCGAATTCGCTGTTTTGTTCGAATAATTTGAAATGTGTACTTGAATTAAAAATTTAGAGCGATAAGTTGTGCATGTTTGTATGTTTGTTAATTGTGAAATTAATTTTCAAATCAAAGTAATCTAATTAGTATGGTGCAAAGCTCACCGCAACATATAGTCTATATAAGTATGTTACAACTTTATAGAGGCCTTTAATACTTGAAGGGTGGTGGCCAGATCTTCAGTGTATTGTATTCATTTTCCAGGAAATTTCGTGGGAGAATTTTTTTTTTCTTTTACAAAGGAAAAAAACGGTGAGCTAATATTGGTATTTCAAATATTTTTAATTCAAAGTATTGTTGCATAATTTGGTTGATTGCGTCATTTAGTTCGAATTCGGTCTCCTGTTCGAATAATTTAACCTGTGTACTTGAATTCAAAATTTCGAATGATAAGTTGTGTATGTTTGTATGTTTGTTAAATGTTAAATTAATTTTCAATCAAGTAATCTAATTAGCATGGCACAAAGCTCACCGCAACATATATAGTCTATATAAGTATGTTACAACTTTATAGAGGCCTTTAATACTTGAAGGGTGGTGGCCAGATCTTCAGTGAATTGTATTCTTGTTCAAGGAAATTCCGTGGGAGAATTTTTTTGTTGTTGCTTTTACAAAGGAAAAAAACGGTGAGCTAATATTGATATTTCAAATGTTTTTAATTCAAAGTATTGTTGCATAATTTGGTTGATTGTGTCATTTAGTTCGAATAATTTGAAGCGTGTACTTGAATTCAAAATTTCGAATGATAAGTTGTGCATATTTGTATGTTTGTTAAATGTTAAATTAATTTTCAAATCAAAGTAATCTAATTAGCATGGCACAAAGCTCAACGCAACATATAGTCTACATAAGTATGCTACAACTTTATAGTGGTCTTTTATACTTGAAGGGTGGTGGCCAGATCTTCAGTGAATTGCATTCTTGTTCCAGGAAATTTCGTGGGACAATTTTTTTTTGCTTTTGCAAAGGAAAAAAAACGGTGAGCTAATATTGATGAAAATATTTTTAATTCAATGTATTGTTGCATAATTTGGTTGATTGTGTCATTTAGTTCGAATTCGGTCTCTTGCTCGAATAATTTGAAATGTGTACTTGAATTAAAAATTTAGAATGATAAGTTGTGCATATTTGTATGTTTGTTAATTGTGAAATTAATTTTCAACCAAAGTAATCTGATTAGTATAGTAGCAAAGCTCACCGCAACATATTGTCTATATAAGTATGTTACAACTTTATAGAGGCCTTTAATACTTGAAGGGTGGTGGCTATTCATCTTCAGTGAGTTGAATTCTTGTTCCAGGAAATTTCGTGGGAGAATTTTTTTTGCTTTTACAAAGGAAAAAAACGGTGAGCTAATATTGGTATTTTAAATATTTTAATTCAAAGTATATTTTAAATATATTTTAATTCAAAGTATTGTTGCATAATTTGGTTATTATAGATTGCGTCATTTAGTTCGAATTCGCTGTTTTGTTCGAATAATTTGAAATGTGTACTTGAATTAAAAATTTAGAGCGATAAGTTGTGCATGTTTGTATGTTTGTTAAATGTTAAATTAATTTTCAATCAAGTAATCTAATTATTATGGCGCAAAGCTCACCGCAACATATATAGTCTATATAAGTATGTTACAACTTTATAGAGGCCTTTAATACTTGAAGGGTGGTGGCCAGATCTTCAGTGAATTGTATTCTTTTTCCAGAAAATTTCGTGGGAGATTTTTTTTTTTTTTGCTTTCACAAAGGAAAAAAAAAAACGGTGAGCTAATATTGATATTTCAAATGTTTTTAATTCAAAGTATTGTTGCATAATTTGGTTGATTGTGACATTTAGTTCGAATTCGGTCTCTTGCTCGAATAATTTGAAATGTGTACCTGAATTAAAAATTTAGAGCGATAAGTTGTGCATGTTTGTATGTTTGTTAAATGTTAAATTAATTTTCAACCAAAGTAATCTGATTAGTATAGTAGCAAAGCTCACCTCTCAACATATGGTCTACATTAGTATGTTACAACTTCATAGTGGCCTTTAATACTTAATTAGTGGTGGCTTATACATCTTCAGGTGAATTGTATCCCTCCTCCCCAGGAAATTTCATGGGAAGATTTTTTTTTTCGTTTACAAAGGAATAAACCAGTGAATTTTCTAAGATTTTTTCACTGGGCGACATTGCATGTAAAAAGTTTTTTTTTTTTTTTTTTTGGGGGGGGGGGGTCGTCATTTCAAGATAAACCCCTAGTGAGTGCAACTTGATGTCTTTGATTGCGAAAAAATAATTTTTAAAAAATAGATACTGCATAAGCTTCAAATGCACTCTAAGCATTATTTAAAATACTATAAGTAAAGAAATAAATAGTTGTATGAATGAGAGAGAAAATGTATTAACTAAATATTCATTGCATTTAAACTTTCTATTTATACCATTTCTAGCCAGAATGTAAGCTTCGAAAAGACTCTCTTCCCCCATACCTTCACTGGGTTTTCTACGAAAAGGGGGAACATCGCTTGTCTAATCCTAGCACGCTTGAGGTTTACAATCAAAACCGTTAGTATTTCCCCATGTAAGGGTGGGGGAAAAAACAAAACAGCTATGAATCATCCTTTTTCCAAGAAAACCGTACTCGTGGATGGGGGAGGAAATGCTTCCCAAGCTTACATTCTAAATAGACCAACTATAACAATATCCTCTATAGCTTGAATAGTACTTCCATTTCATAAATTTTCTTTAAAAATAAAAAAAAATAAAACAAAGAAATAAGCTTATTAAAATCTGTTACTTTTACTATTTTACAATATTATCTAAATTATCCTGAATAACATTTCTACAATATATTTTCTTGAAGAATAAAACTCCTTAAAAAAATTAAAATTTGACGATAACAAAACTAAGGATGGGAATAGTTTGTATAAATGAGAGAAAAAAAAATGTACAACTCAAAAATGTACTTATATTTTCGTGAGGAATGATTGCAAATTTTTACTTGTGGATCCCTGAAAAAACTCATTAAATTCGATTATAGAATATACAAAAATATTATATACAGTTTTCTTCTGCAAAAAACTTTTTGACGAAGTTCCTGTCGCGATATAATTGTGATTCAGGCTCTTTGTACCGTTCTTTTTTTTTTTTTTGGGGGGGGGGGGGGTGGCCAGAGTAAAATTTTAATTAGCCTTTTTACTTATTTTTTGAAAGTAAGTTTGATGATTGAAATTAATTAATTTGCAAAATTATGCAACAAAATTTATTTTTTCAAATTACGGATCTAAGGACATATACAGTAGATGACATTAGTGAATGTACAGAAGTGTAATGTTTAATTTTTACACTAAGATTACTTTTTTTAAAAAATATCTTTATTTTGATGTTACAATAATAACAAATGTAAATGAAGTGCTGCATAACTATGTTTCAAACAATATTTTTCCAAAGCAAATGTTTACAAAAATGGGTGGTTATTTAAGTAAGTAATAAATAAATTTCATTTAAATTGCCCAAACTAAGATTTTTTGTTATTTAGCGGAACAATATGAACAATACATGTTCCGAATTAAGGCATTGTCTCTGAAAATCCAGATTCCGAATTATTTATAAATGAATTTTCTTAATATTTTGTTGCTTATGAGTTAATAAATTAACCCTGATTGATAATAAATTAACCCTGATTGATTAAAATAACATTTGCATGTTTGTTTTTTACATTCAAGAGTTAAACATGAAGTTCTAAATGAACTAAAATGAAACTATAAAAACTTGAATTTCAATGCTAATCCAATGGGATATTCGTCGACAAATAGTAGTTTTATGTCCATCCTATCGTACAGACAGACGGAAAAAAGTATGAAAGTTGTGTCTCTGAGGTCATACCTTTCTAACAACAATGGAATTTTTAAGATCGGATGTATAGGACCGATTTTGGAAAGGGGGTACGGACGGACATCAACCTCATGTTAATACTTACTTTTTCAATTTTTTAATTCTTTCGAATTAAAAGAAAAAGTAGGCTAAAAATAGAGTGAAACTATGGTCTTTTTTTTTTTTTTTGAAGTTATTTAACCATATTTGTTTTATTACATATTAAATAGTTCCAATAGGAACTAATTGGTCTTATGATACCTGCCGTTACAAACACTAAAAAAACTCAATCTTAGATTTATGTGCATTTGAAACAATCCGACCCTAGGTACACATATCGTCCCTATATTTATTTTATTGTTTACAATTGACTATGAATATTTTAAATTATATAAAGAAATAAAAAACGAATTCATATGGCAATAAATTATTTGTGGAATAATATCTTAAATAAAATGTCGAGTTTAATTTTTTAACGAATTCAAGTATTTGGATGTAATAGTAAGTTAGAGTAGTGCGTGAAACACTAATAAATATTTTTGTAGAAACTACATGAGTCTAGCAAACAAAAAAATATTAAAATCTACATTCTTCTTCAAGCTTTATTGTTGCAATATAATTGTTTCTTAAAATCATATGTAATTTTACCTATTATTCGAAGCAACCACATTTAAAAATTTCACATATCTCCCCCTTCTTCATCCTCAAACGTTTATACCACTTTTAAACACCAAAGCTAGAAAAAAATACATAAAAACGTACCTTAAAACAGAAATATCCAACATCAGTAGTCGAAATTTAAGTTAGAATAAGTTCGGAGCAAAATTTTGTGTGTTTACTTTAGAAGCCAATGTTGTACAATGACATCTGATCTAAGATCTACTGACCACCCACCCTCAGTTGGCCAAGTTCCCAAGCTTTTCCAGGGACTTTTACGATGTTTCTCAGATCAGAAACTTTTGCCAAAGATAGTAGCTATGATCCCCTTCCTAGAAAATCCCTTTTACTTTTGTACCAAGCCAATTAAAAACCTTATCTTCTAACGCAATAAATTCTCCTCTATCGGGGAGGATGTACAGGGCCTGCCACATGAACTAACACCATGATAGCGCCCACACTAAAGGGGTAGGGGGAAAAAAACTTTTGGATGGGGGAAACATCTTGGTTGCTGAAAGGTTTTTGTGTTTAGTCACTCACACAGGCTCACAGGGTTGTAATGAAAGAGCAATATCTGATAAACAACAACTGGCTACAACTTGCCCATTTTTTCCAAATGCTTTTTTTAGACACAATTTATGAAATAACGGATGGGATTTTTGGGAAATTTACTTTTTTTCAATGTCGCCCAGTGATTTGATTTTCATATTACTAGGCGACATTTTCCTTTCACTGGGCGACATTAGTGTCGCCCAGTCACTATGTTAAAAAATTCACTGGAATAAACGGTGAGATACTATTGAAAATTTAAATATTTTTAATTAAAAGTATTGTTGCATGATTTAGTTTTATGGATAGCATCATTTTAATCGAATTCATTATTTGAAATGTCTACTTGAATTCAGATAGACAAGTTGTGAATATTTGTATGTTCATTAAGCGTGAATATTTAAAGTAATTTTCGATCAAAGTAATCTAATTAGTATGGTGCAAAGCTCACCTTAACATACAGTCTATATAAGTATGGTATATAAGTATGGTATATAAGTAGTTATATAGTTGATATAAGTATAATGGTAGCAGTGGCCGTTAATACTTGATTGGCATTGCCTGGATCAATAGTGAATTGTATTGAATCGAACTGTTTTATACGACATTTTGCGTATATACTTCCACACTCTCCCGTCGAATAACATTGAAAAGGAAATAATTCGCGCGGAAATGCTATTCTTTTTTTTTTAATGCTGCAGCTTCTAAGCGACCTTTCATGTAAGAATCGTATACATCACGTAAAAGTTCCGTATCGAAAGTTTTCCAGGAAAAAGTGCCCATTCTTTAGACACAGTCAAAGGGCGAGGAAAATAAAATTCTATGTTCTCGATGTCGTTTTTTTGTGTTCGAATGATATAGTTACACGTATGTGGAGGGCAAAATGTCGTAAAGCTTTTTTAGAGGAAAAAATATTGTAAACAGCTTTGTCTCGATTTGAATCGTGAAATTTATTGATATCTTTTAAATCCGAATGACATTTCCTTTAACATTTAATTCGCTGAACGTAAAATGGAGTTGTGCCCAAAAGAGAATTTCCTCAGAGCTTTTTCCCCTTCAGATTTTAGTAATAAATGAACAGCATATGGAAATATTCCTAAAAGCATTATTTTTTTTTTACAGTTAGCTGTTTGTTTGTTTTTAACTTGTTGTGTTAGATTGCTTACCTGCCTCATGTTTTAAAAATGGAACACACATTTTGTGATGAAAATGAATTTGTAAATTAACTATTAAACGCTTATTTCTTTCGTGGTAATTTTAATAGTAATTGGAAAGAATTTCAACGTATGGTGGTCAAGGTTTAACAACAAAAGTTTTACAAAATGATTGAGACATTTTGAAATTTCCTTACCTACTAAGAAAGATATAAACTGCTTTTGACGACATGCAACACGCGTTACGCCACAAATTTTCGCGAAATAATATCGGTGCGTAGACTGGATCCAAAGATAAAGAAAAAAAAACTTTTTGGGGTCATTTATGGTTCATTGTAAGAACCAGGGGACATGTCCTCATCCTTCAGTGACTTCAGATTAGATTTAAAAAAAAATCTTCTAAATAATTCGATACCATGTTTTGAGGGGCTGAAGTGTAATAAAGAAGTTCAAAATGTTAATTAAATATTTTTAAAATTCTATCCCAAAATTCTGAAATATCCGCAAGAAGATTCCATGAAATGTAGGGTGATAGATTCATCAAGTGGTTTCAGAAATATTTGCAGTGGTTTTGATTTTTATGAAAAAAAAACCCTACATTATTAGCAATTTAAAAAATAGAAGTGAAAAGATAAGTTGTTTGTCAAATGGAATTTTTGTTGTAATTGACCCTCCTAAAAAGTGTCAACCAGTCTATTAGAACATCAGTTTTTAATGCTCTAAAATAAAATTAAAGGGTGCTACCAGTCATCAGATTAAGTTTAAAAAGCCATCTTGCTTATTTTTTTAAATTGTAGATGTTTGATTATTTTAGTGTTGCTGTACATTTTTCTGTTTGTGACTTCTTCATATGGCTATATCCCTTGTCGACTGCGTGGATTGAATTATTTATGAAACAACAATACTTTTTAAAAAAACTTATAACAGTGAAACCTCTAAGAGTGACCACCATCCTCTCGTTCTCTAATAAATCGGTCGTAAATGGAAGTTAGTAACTCCTAGAGCACAACAAGTGAATTAGCACAAAAGTTAAACATCATTTTACAGCGTATTAAACCTTAAAAAATTACAAAAATATATTTCATTAGATTTATTAGTTAGAAAATAATACATAAAAAATTATACATACTTACTTTTGAACTAACTGTAGTACCAGGGGTGCCTAAGGGGGGGGGCAGCGACGCAGACTGCATCATTGAAATTTTAGGGGGGGGTCGAAAAAATTAGAAAATTTTCAATGTAAATGTAAATGGTCTATTTTGTCTAAGATACCACTCTGACAAATACTTGTTCTTTATAATCATCTCCCCCCCCAGACTTCAAGGGGGGGGGGGCATAACCTCCCCCCCCCCCCCTACCTTCACAAATCAAAAATGGTAACCAAAATCCTAAAGAACATTACAGAAAGAAGATCATAGATAATAGAATATGGCGTAATCCTAACGAATCTTTCTGACATTTATTACCCATAAAAAACCCATCACTTCTAAAGCAGAAACAAAGCACGATACTCGCCGCCAACCAAATAAGAAACGGCAGGGATGGCGGTTTTTCAGAAAAACCGGTGTTTTACAACGGAGGTCCATCCCTAAAATGTTTCAAATAAGGGTGGTATGTATTAAGCAGCTGCCTTACTGTCTGTAGTCTGTATAACACATATACAACAAATAGAATTCGATTAAATGATGACTCCTGCATATTTATTTTCAACCAATGACATTCGTGCAATTTTCCCGCTTAGAAGTGGTGTTTTAAGTTATAAGTTTTTCGGTAGATATTGATTTCGAAATGGAGGGGAAGCATCAAAGATACCTTTATTAAATGCATCTATTTGATATAAAATGCACTGTACTATAAATACTCCAAGAGCTTATTTTGAAGTGCTATGGAAGTGATTCTGGTAAGATTTTCGTAATTATATAATTTGAATATTTTAATCTTATTGTTAACCCTCTGAAAAAGCAAATTGCCAGAAATGTAAACTTGTTTTCACTGCTTGTGATTTAAATTAAAATTTTAACTGTAAATTTAATTTCTCAATTAAAAAATTATATTTCTGTAGTAGGTGGTTATAAGCCTTTGTGGACTCCCCCGTGCTTTAAATTTGGAATTGAATAAAATTATAAATTTTTTAAAAATTATATGTGTTGCTGGTAAAACAGACATTTGACGGGTTGGTTGGTTGTTAGACATATATTTTCAGGCTTGTGTTGCTTGGTCAGAGACCCTCTTATAAACCTTCTTGACGAGTTTATTGTTTATACGTCGGTTTCCTTCAGAAGGTTAGGCAAATAAAGAAAGGATATTAAAGAATTTTAAAGGATACAAATACTGAGAAGTTAATGATATTTGATATTACCAGCAAGGCGGGACCATACAGTTAGTTAAATATATAAAATTACACACCTTGGTTGGAATACGGTAGAGTGGCGGGATTTTTTTTACCAGATTTCCCTCTTCACCAGCAAGAATTTGAATTTCGATATCAGCTTTCAAGAAATTAGATTTTTAAAATGTTACCCCACTCCTCCTTCCCTTCATTAAGCACTAGACATATTAATAATTTTTATTATCGATTTCTAGATATTTATTTGGAGAATACTATAAAATTACATCTTGAGGTTGAAGCTGTCTTTAGACGTAGCCTCCTAAACCGCAAGGAAGGAACGGGCTAATTAAACTTGCATTATTAGTAATTTCATTGAATGAAATCCTTAATTTGATAAATTAAGCACTTAAAACTCTAACTAAAGGAATCGCAACAAAAATCTTTAACAATATGCAAAATGATAATTCAATTTGAAGAGGTCCCGGCGTTGAAGAAAGCAATGTGCTGACAATTATTTCTCATAAACATTTCTTAATCGCTGTTATAGCTGACATAATAAATATTCCGAATTTTGTATAACACTTCTTTGAATGAATGACCTTCGGATATGAATTTAGTTAAGTAGTTCAGTTCAAGTTTTACGGTAAGAATTTTTTTAATTTTTAATTTTAATTACAGTAATTAAAAAATAATAACTTTTTAAAGTGAAACTATATCTGTAAAAATTATAAAATAATTCTAATTTGTTTAATGATGCCAATTGTGTTGCAATAGATAAAAAGCGAAGAGTGCATTTTTTGCATTAAGAATTGAAGGGAGGAAGGAATTGGAAGCTGTTTTTAATTGGATCACGTGTAGGGGTATTTTTATGGATTAAAAATATATATAATTACATAAATTTTGAGCGGAACTTTTACCGATTACTAAGATTCCCGATAGCTTTTGATGTAAAGAAAATTTATTTAAAGGAAAATTAAAAATAAGTTGTAATTCCATATTATAAAAGGTATTAAAAATGTGCGTCCATTTTTCAATATGGGCAACTCTGCGTTGACGTTGACCTATCAGTAGAAAAATATTCAAGAACTAGGCCAGTACTTGGGTTTTATTTCTTAGGACCAAGTTACTATAAATTTCATGTATCCATCGTAACGATTCCTATTTTTCACAGTATGGTGTAAATTACTTAGGTAGGTACTCCTCTGTAAAATCGAGAGCGTTTTTTTTTTGGGGGGGGGGGGGATTCAAGAAATTCTAGGGGGGGTGCGTCATTGTCTCTGGGGGGGATCGGCACCTCTGTGTAGTACATATGCTAAAAAATAATACACAAACTCATTTTAACGAACTCTTGTATGTACTAATTAAACATTTTTAATGTAAGAAAAAAAAACTGTTTAATTTTTTTCCCCGATTTTTTTTTCAAATTCCTTCATTGACAAGTGTTGGAAAAGATAATGTATCATGAAATGGGATTTGAAACTGGTCGTTTGGAAAATGAAAATAGGAATAATCGGTGCGTGTACGATCGTAGAGTTTTCACTGTATTACTATTGCAATCTTCATTTATGTGGCTATCACCTAAACATTTTTTTATTCTTAAAATCAAAATTGACAACGCATGATCTATTACATTAGTAGATAAGATTGTTTCTGAAGTGGACGCATTTTGTAATTGAAAATAATTCGAATTAGAATGTTTTCCTTTTTAATTAACAAAACTTGTTTTTATTTGTTTCAAAATACATAAAATTGCAATAATTAATTGTAAAATCGTATTTACGAGATCATGATTGTCCACTCTGTGGACACTATCGTCTACATTAAGTTGAGACACTAATTATTAAAATGTGTAATTACTCGTTAAAAATAAACGAACGTAATTACTCATTGTCTGCACATGCGAACAAAATGTTTAATTTTTTGGATGATTTAATACTAAACTATTATATGCAACTAATATGTAACAAGACGTCGATAAATCAGTTTTTAATGATTTTTTTTAAAAATCTAAATTATTTGAAGCTAATTAAAGTCCAATTAAGTATTTTAATTTTTTAATGGAAAGTATAAATTTTTTTTCGTTTTGTAAACCAGATATAATTGGAAATTGATAAAAAAATCGAATCACAAAACAAGCTTTGAACATTACTATAGATAGGAAAGTTGTTGGTTAAATTATTTAAACAATTTCTTTGATTTTCCAAATTCAAATTGAAAAATAGCTATCGAACAAACTATAGATAATGTTAAAGTCTAATATACTTCAACCCTCTATTTCTATTGCATACTGTTGCCATATGGCAACAAGCAATATAACCCACTTTATTCGATTAAAGTAGAGCTCCCTCTCAACAAATCGGCATTTTTTCATTTATTAAATTCCATTTTGAAGTTTTAGTTACTAATAACCCTCAAAGAGGGCAGTAGTAAAATTTCATTCAAAATTAAAGAGTGAAGTTATTAACTATTGTGAAATTACGTCTTTGGCAGTATTCAAAGTGTAATAATTTGCGTACACTAAATACAAACAAATTGTTTTGAAAAAATAATTATAGTTAAAGAGGGTTATTTTAAAATATATTTAGTAGTTTTCTAATCATTCTCATTAAAATTGGAATTATATTTTTTTGGGATGAAAGAAATTCATGCATTACAGGGTTAAAAAATTTAATTTTAGTTATAAAAAGCTTTAAATAAAAATAACTCATCATTTCTTACATTTATTTTTCTTTTAAGTGTCCTATCACCATAATTTGTTGTGAAATATACATTAAAGTAATAACATTAAACTTTTAATTCGATACTTAAATTACTTAAGTTCAAAATAATTTCGTTTTCTTCCAAAGCCATATCAGAGATACTTTATAGCATTTTTAAATGTTAGAGACCTAAACACTTAAAAATATTGTAAAATATTTAAAACTACGTTTCATCAAAACATCCGATTTAAAATTTTAAAACCTCGTAGAATAAAAAAAAAAAAATAGCTGAGTTTATTTTCAACTAAATTTTCAATAGGGTGATCGCAGGTGATCGGCTTATGCATCGTTCTTCATATAGCATGTTTGTAGCGTGAATGCACTGTTAAAAAAAATTACTGAAATTGAAGGAAAAAGCCCGGCAGCTGAGTTGCCGGGCTTTTCCCGTTCCGTTCAGTATTTTCCCGTTAGGAAGTTCCATTTCTTATTTCTCCGTTATTAAAATTTTCCATTTTGAATTTTCCCGTATATTTACAGAAGTTCCGTTTCTTATTTCTCTGCTATTAAAATTTTCCATTTTGCATTTTACTGTGTATTTCAGGAAGTCAATTTTTTATTTCTCCGTTATTAAAATTTTCCATTTTGTACAGGGTGGCCCAAAAGTAGCCTAAAAGTTAATGTTGTACTATTGGTAAGAACTTTGGCTTATTTAGAACTGGTATTTGACATAGTCGTGCTTAGTTTTGTTGGTTGGCTAAAATAAAGTCGTAACTAAAGTATCGTTCTTACCAATGGTACAACACTAACTGTTAAGCTACTTTTGGGAGATCCTGTATTTTCCCGCGTATCCACCGTTGAATATAAAAATAAATTTAAAACCAATCCATTATCTACAGTATAATATAAATGTCAAAATTACATATTTTTTTCAAACTTAGAAGAAACTATTTTAAAAGGCAACAAACTGTTAAATATTAAATTATAGTAATTTAGCACTTTGACTTTACATATTAAAATTACTTTGAAAGAAAAACAGCAAGTTTCAAAAATGTAATGCATCAAAATACAAAAAATTTAATTTATCTTTCTATGTAAAACGTTCTTGATTAATAACCAGAATTTAAGACACAAATTATGCATCGTAAAAATAATACTTTTAACTATAAAGAAGTAGAGATTAAAGTTTTCCATACTGTTTTTCGTTTTTAACAAGTAATAACTAAATAATTTTATAATAAGATACGTATCGGTTGAATGAAGAAACCAAAGCAATTCATAGAAAACATTTTTATTTCAACAGAAGAAAGTATTACATTTACACTTACCTTGATTAAATTTTTAAACAAAATAATCCAAACATTTCCAACAAAAAAATGTAGTTTCACAATTTCCAACACACATATTTTAAAAACACTTTGAGCTTGGTATATGAAAGTTGAATATTACGTCTGTGAAAAACATCGAATGTGAGAACATCGAATGTGAGAATATCGAACCAAGCAATGCGACTATAGAGTATAGGACACGGTTAACCATAGGACACTTACCTTAATAATTTTTTAAACATAATAATCCAAATAATTCCAACAAAAACATGTAGTTTCACTATTTCTAGCACACATATTTTTAAAATACACTTTGCGTGGCATTAAGTTTGAAATTATAGTATATTTAAGTGATAAGACCTCGAAATAATACAGCGAAAACCACGGTTTCCTTTTGTAGAATAACGAAAGTAATGAGCAGATGCTTGACACCCGGCTTTTCACTGCAGTATAACTTCGAACATGTTTATTTTCCTTTCTTCAGTTAGACATCATCTGTAGTCATAATAGACAACAAATTCTAATTCCGATTTCAGCTGCCGGTAAAAAGTCGTAGCAAAATGTAATGCTTTAAAATCATCCTTTTTAAGTTGGCTCGAAACATTATCTCACAACTTTTTACAGTTTTTAATATGTATTTTAATCCATATTCTATCACTTGCCGATTCTGTCGAAATCATCGAGAGAAAACGAAAAAAAAAAAGAATTATTCTTTTTACATAAAAGAGGAGTTGAGCAGTAAAATGCAATCTTCACAAGTTTTTCCAGACGATTTAAAAATATTTAAAGTTGCTTTAAAAAACTCTTTTTAATTATTTAATGTGTTCTAATCGTATTTTCAGCAAGAACTGTTTGCTTAACATATTGTTTGCATTTTTATTATACGATTTTTATCAAACTGTTTGATAGAAATTTGCGAAAACAAAGCATTCTTTGACTGCGCTAAAGCTCAATTCAAGAACGTAGTGTAAATTGGACTGAAAAGCAGCTGCAATAGTAAACAATAGTTATAATTTTGTTCTATCTTTATAATACTTACATATTCTAATAAAGACAATCAGTTTTGCTATTAAGAACATGCAATTTATGTTCTAAAAGGCAAAATTTAATATTCGAGTTGCTTGTACACGTGCTATGGATTTTTATGTTTAGGCCTAAACTTCAATAAGCAGCCATTGTTTGTAATACTTCTCGTCTAAAAACGGGAAAATTCCGTTTCCGCTCTTTACGGACATTTTCCGTTCGGTTTATGAACATTTCCCGTTTTTAGAAGGAAAAAAACCGTTTTCAGAAGAAACAAACCCGTTTTCAGTCGTTACGGGAAAGTTCCGTTAAAATCAGTAATTTTTTCTCCTGAAATTTCAGGGTTTTTTTAACAGTGTGTTATCAGTATCAAGAAAGGACTATATAGATTACTTCTTATAAAACATTTTTTTAATGTTTGTGTTTTTTTTTTAAGAAATGTTTTTGTCTATATTGGGTTCTTCATGATGGTAAAATTTGCAAAACAAAGGTTTTGTCCTGACATTTTTAGATTTTATAACACCTTCGAGGGTGATGCTTATTTTACTTTTCATGTATTTACTTTTTCAATTATTTATTTTTGAAACACTTAAAATTTTATAGAAAAAGGTTTAAGAGTTTTTGATTAAACTATTATAATAAAATTCCTTAAATTGTATTTATGTGACCTAAAGTAGTCAAATGTTAACTTCACACACATGTACAAAACGCTTGAAATACATAAGTTTTAGTTTTTCACTCATTTTTTTTTAAAAAAATCGAAAAAATGAGCTTTAATTACACTATACTAATTTATTATTATAAGAACAATTTTGTGAAAGCTTAAAAAACAAAACTTGAAAGTTTACCAAATTCTAACTACTGAGTATAATGAAAAAAGTCAGAAATGTGTGATGTTATGACGTTATTACGTTTTAAACGAGTAACGTTATAAAAATTTTTGAATATTAACTGTAGTAACTCAGGTAAAATACTTATTATGTTATCATATTATTTAAGTTATAAAAGGACATCTATTGAATAAATTCTAACTATATCTGCTGTTTTAAGTAGTTTAATTTATCTTTCTACAATCAATAATTAGTTTATACGGGAAATAAATTTCAAATTTTAGACTTTTGGCATCAATTGGAGAATAAAATAAAATTTAAATAGTACAAATAACATTTGTAGCCTACTTTTCTTTTTTTTTTTAATTCGAAAGAATTAAAAAAAATGGAAAAGTAGGTATTGACATGCTGTCGATGTCCGTCTGTCTGTCCGTACCCCCTTCCAAAATCGGTTCTATCCATCCTATCTTAAAAATTCGTTTCTAGTTAGAAAGCTATGACCTCATAGACCTAATACTTTTTGTCCGTCTGTCTGTACAATAGGACGGACATAAATCTACAATTTGTCGACGAATTTCCCATTGAATTAGCATTGATTTTTTAATTATTTATTATTTGTTTTACTAAGTAAGTGTCAAGTCATATTTTTTTGCGTACAATCCTGATAAGTTTTAATTTACATTTCTTGCCTAATAGCATTTTGGAGTAGTTTCATGTTTTTTCTTATAAAAAAAAATTTAATTTTTTGTAGAACTACAATTAAATCAAGCTGACAGTACGATACGTAATATTAATCTTATTTTAAGAAAATTAATGAAAATAATTGATTTTGGCTTTAAGAAGTTTAAATTATAGCTAAATGCTATGCTTAGTGAAATGTATTATGTGTATAAATTTTATGTAGAAACTTTTGTAGATGACACTTACTGTTATAGACCTGTTGCTCAACGATAAGAATTTCAGCATTTAAGTAACAGAAAAGTCTATCTTAGTTCTTTTACAACTTATTTTTTTTCTTTAATATGACATAAATAAGGATATCACATAAATGCATATTTTTTAACAGAGGATTTAATTAATAATTGTCGCTATAAGCAAGTTGTTATAACATTACATTCTATGGCAATTTAAGAGATTGATCATTAAACACGTTATAAATGAGTTGTTGTAGTAAAAGCAGTCGTTATAACCGAGTTTGATTATAACGAGGAAGAACTAATATAAATAAAATACTGTTCTTTTTTTCACATCATATTTGTCTGTCACGCTTGTAACGCGCTCTCCAATTCGATCAGATGAATGATCGAAGTAAGTGCTGAAGCTTTTTTTAGCATTTGATCCTTAAAATAGCAACAATGAATCACAATGACACTTGGTTTATCTATCGTAAGATTTGGTCTGGAATAAATTTTTTAGAGAGATAAAATAACCTGTTTGAGAAATATTCCTTTCATTTTCTTATCAATCAGTTTTTAAAATTTGTTCTGTCTTTTTTTTTGTGCCCACGTGTTTTGTTCGATAATTGTTAGAATTGGCATGAATTTCTCGAATTGGCATTATACAATTTTAGATGAATGTATATGAAATGTTTTAGGTATACGTTTTAATTAATAATGTTTAGGATATTTTTCGTATTAGAATCTGGAATTTTCAGTTTTCACAAGGGTTCGAAATAAACATTTAATATAAACATAATTTATCATAAATTTAAAAAAAAAACATGACTCCCCCCACCTAAATTTCTCAAAATATTTCAAAGTATTTTTTGCATTTTGTATCCATAAAAACAATAATGAATCTTTTCTTTTAAAAAAATTGCAACTAGCAAAATTCTTTTTAGTAATAAATTTGGTTTATTTTTTTTAAAATAACTACAGATTTTCATTAATGATAAACTAAAAATCGTTAAAAAAATATAATCGTTTGGTTGGTGTTTGATTTGGCGATGGTTTCATTCAACAATATTTTAAAATATCGATTTTAAACCCAAGCACTGAATAAAAATATTACAATAACTCAATAGAAAACCCGCTTGTTCCGTTCAATAAAAAAATACCGTGACTTGGCGTCAAATTTCTACATTCGATTTGGCGAATTCGGATGACTAATTGTATAGAATTAATAAATTTTGGTTGACTATTAAATTGTATCGAAGGGTGATTTAGCAATGGTCTCGTTAGCCAATATTTTCAAACAATGATTTAAAAAAATTCCCAAACACTAGGAAAAAAAATTCATTGATTCAACCAAAACCCCGCCGGTCCTAAAGAAATTCTGTGATTTAAAAAAAAAAAAGTCCGTGACTTGGCGTCAAAATTCCACATTCAATTTGGCGAATTCTATATCCATTTCGCGAACAATTCAACATTCTCTTTTGTGTTCGCGCCATGGCAGGATCGCGTGGCCAAGTAGTGACCGCAAAGCGCATCGCCACTCCATTGGCCATGCGCGCACCACGTGACGCGTGGGGCGATGCGAACGGCGCGATCCTATTGGCCGCCGACCGGCTCGGACCATCGTAGCGGTAGAGATGCTTTTGCATCTGGGAGCAAATATCAAATGATGCTGTCACACACCGGCTGTCATATTTAAGAAAACGTTCGAAGAAGTTAGTCATAGTTTATTTAATTTAGAAAGGTGTGTTGTGGTGTTATTTATTGGAAGACGTTCACGGATTTTGGATTTTCATCGTGTTAAGTAAGAATTAAATTTTAGTTCAGAAAATTGATTTTTTTTTATTGATTTTGATTTGTTAAAAATATTGTGTTTTGACCTGTCAAAATATTATATTCAGCTTTTACGTATTTTAAAGCGATCGAAACTTCAATTTTCTGTGGGTAAAAGATCTTATTTTGTTAAAAAAAATATTGATTTCGTTTTTCATGGTAATGTAAAAATTATTTTTCAGCTGGTCAAAAATGTAAATTAATTTTGTTATAAAACCTTCACCGATTTTAAAAAATAATTGTTTGTTGCTTTTTAATAGAATATGTTATTCTTAAAATTTAATTTTTAAAAAGACATCGTAAGTTTAGCATATTTTTTTATTGCACCAGGTTTTCTATACTGTATTTAAATTTTTGTAATATATAGCATTTTTACAAATTTATATTGCGCGGTTTTTCATTTTTAATTGCTTATTTAAAGAAAATTAAAATAGTGTATTTAAAAGGTAATTACTGACTTTCTACTTGGTAATCATTCAAAAGCTATTAACCACGGATTTGTGTTGTGTGTATTTAAGATTCATTAGCGTTCAAACGTTTACCTAAATGACTTTTTCATGGCTTCTCATTCACTAATTATTTAATCATTAGTGTATGTTACAGGTTAATTACTTTTAGATTTATATAATTACTCTAAGTTTGTTCGATATTACATTTTACTTGATCTTTTTTCTCGATCATTACTATTCTTTTTTTCTAAATAAAAGAAAAATACTTTGGAATTCTGTTTCTGGTTAAAATAACAGTACAAAAAGTAAAATAAAAATGTTAGTATGTTAGTTATAATGATCGACTTAATATTTGAATCTACTACATTTTATGTTGTAATTCATCTTTAATGTATTCATCTTTTTGATAAGAAGATAGATAATAATTCATTTTATGCTAGATTTTAAAACTTTGTTTTAAAGTGTTACTGTTGTACTAAGCTTTTGGTAAAATACCTTACAATGATTTTTCAATTAAATTTGGATACAACAGATTTACTTTTTGCTGTCAATTTCGAATAGATTTTATAATTTTTTTTGTTCTCCATTTTTTTAAAAAAAAATAAGTTTAAGTTTGTTACGCTATTTGTAGTTAAATTAGAACAATGGGGAGCTGTACTCAGGTGTTGATTGTTCTCTGATTGTGGTTTAAAATTACGAGTCTATGTCTCGGATCTTTCTTATCGTTTATCGATCTTATTTTCAGGAACAAATGTTTTCTAAAACCCATTTATAACACAAATAAGATTTTCCAAATCTCGCTTTAGTCCATCAAGTTTGCAAAACCAATGTTTAATATTCGTGTATTTATTGGCTGTGTTAAATGTTAAAACCGTCGGGTTCAAGGTAACGGCAGTCGGTAAAAAAAGTTCTAATAATAGCAAAAACCACAAACAAGTGCTATTTGAGTTTTTAGATTTTATATCTTGAGTACTAACACTGCATTGAAATTTGTGTAGTGATGGAATTCCACTCGTATTGTGAAATGAAAATTCATTAGGTAAGCTTCTTTTCTTTCAAATTTTCTTTTTTATATGTTTTTATGAGTTTGAATTAAAAAAAAAACTGCAAAAGATAATTATTGTTAATCTTTCAGAATTTATATCGCTGAGAAACCAATCCGACACAGTTAACTTTAAAACTAGTTTTAGTAAATAGTTTGTTTGGCTGAACTGTTAAGTTTTACCCCTATTGAAGGCTTTTGTTCTATTGGGACTGGTTAAAACATATTAATAAATAGTAATGTTAAAAAAGAAAAACTTCTATATTTTTTCTAACATGATACTTTTCTCTGTAGATTTTTTTATTATAATAATAATTAGGTGATCAGGCATATTGATTTTGGCAATGCAGTTTAGCTAGTTCGTTATTCAATTATCTAGCTATCAAAATTGTTCAAACAGTCTAACTTTATTATTTTTTTATAGTTTTTTAAAAACATCATTGTAAATATTTTATGATTTATGAAAATTTAATGATGATTTCATAGTTGAAAAGTTAATCTATGAAACACATCTGCTCAGTCTAATATTAATAATAAAAAATTGCCGGTGAAGCTTAAAACTAATGAAATGTAATAGGGATGGTGTAAAAGTTAATTGATATGAAATTGTGAGCTTTTCAAAATTTATTGTACTGGCCTATTTTTCCCAGAATTGAGTTCAGTCTTTCTAAAGATAGAAATTTTACTGTATATCTAGTTATTTCTAGTTCTCTGATTAAAATGTAACGAAAAAAAGTATTTTTTAACCTTTTTAACTGCCGCTTAACTCCTAAACCTAATTGTTTTTTAGTCAAATAAATATTTAATTGGATGTAATTGGATGACACAGGAACCAGCAGTAGGGTTGACTAACCAGTGAATGAACGTTTAAGGAGCTGTGTTCGCCAGTGAATTAACACCAGGACATAATGACCAGGACAACCAACCATATGTCAGATAGCTTCCTACTAGATGGGAGGAAGTCAGTGTTGCCAATCCATATAGTGGAATGATATTCAATCCTTATTTTTTTAATTATATTTACCAAATGCTCATTCACTGGTCAGTCTACCCTATCCAATTGATGATCAATGTTTTGATATTTTTTTCAAAATAACACCCAAGCTATATTTTAATTATTTAATTTTTTTGTGACATATTAGAATCCTATTATTAAATAGCCTAACAAGTATTTTATTTTTTCTTTAGGATTTACCAACAAAAAATGCCACTCTAACGAGAATGCGACTGGGAAATGTTACTATGAGCTATCCTCAGTTGATTTTTCGTCAGAGATGCATTTTTCAGTACCCCACCATCGAATCAACAATTGCTAGCTGATGTTCACTTTTGATTGGATCAGTGCCAGATTTAAAGTTTGCCGCCTTTTGCCATCAGCTACTTTTTCTTGACTAATTTTTTTCTCTCTACATAATAGAATCATCTACTATGATGATTTGGGTGTGATCCATTATGATCACGGATTTAGGATCTATAATGATCAAATCAAAAGCCAAATAATAGGTTTATTTTTTAAACTTTTTTAATATTTGTCTTTCAAATCAGGGGGAGAGAGTGCAATTTGTTGAGAGTGCTCGCAGCTACCATGTTTACTACTAAATATTAGTGCTGAATAGAGTACTTTACTTACATAATATATTTTAGAATGTTCACCTAAATAATGGAAACATTTACATAGTCATTGAAATAGCAATAACTAATAGTCTTTTTTTTCCAGTACCTCATTGCTGCTTACTGCTATGTAAAGTTCACCGGTCTGTTAAGAAGCAAAACGTAATTTATTCTCACCATGGAAAGTGAAATTATTATCACTGGCGTGTCCGGGAGGTTTCCGGAATCGGACAGTGTGGCTGAGTTTGCTGATAACCTCTACAACAAGGTGGATCTTCTCACAGAAGACAACAGGAGATGGGAACCAGGTAAAACAAGTAGTTCTAAAAGAGCTAAAATTTTCCTACTTTCCTGTTACTTAAGGGAAGTCGGATGGTTGTATCTCACCCATGTTAATTTTACTAACTTTAGGAACGTTTTTTTCTCAGGAACTATATGAGTTATCATTTTGATATTTTTATAGTTTGTTCCTTATATCTTCTTTGATTTAAACTGAGGATATTTCACAGAATAAAAAAAAACTTAAAGGGTGATTTTTTAAAAATATCAATAAGTATTAAAAGAAACCCCAAAAATCAGATTTAAATTTATATAACTTTAATTTAAGCAGGTATATATTTAAAAACTTTTTTTGGCTATGAATGCTATTTAAATAGTTAATAACACAACAATAATATATATATTTTTTAAATTCTGATAAAGGTCTTGTTAAATATTCTTATATTTCTCTCTGGCACATTTTGCATTAAAATATATTCGGATTTTAAATCTTACTTTTCTTCTTCTTATTAGGTCTGTATGGCCTGCCACGGAAAATGGGCCAGTTAAAAGATATCAGCAAGTTCGACAACCAGTTCTTTGGAGTGCACAACAAACAGGCCCATCAGCTGGACCCCCAAGCCAGAATACTCCTTGAACTGACGCATGAATCAATTGTAGATGCAGGTAATTGGTGGTTACCTTTAGTTAACAAATACAAAAATTTAATTCCTTATCATTTTCCAGTAGCTACCGAGATTCTTCTTAAAATCTTCCACTCTCTTTGAATACACAACATATTCTGGTATAGCATTCCACTCATTGACGACTCTATTGTAAAAATAATGTTTCCTTGCCTCCCTTTTAAAGCATGAATTATTCAATTTCTGACCATGTCCTTGGGTCCGGCTATTTAGGGTAAAACCTAAGCCCGCGATTTAAGGTAAAATACTACTTATTTAATGATTTGACCTGTTTACAATGACTATTCGTATATATCGCCCATAAACATTCTGTCCCTTGTAAAATGTACATTTATATAATATCTAAAATGTTTTATAAGGATTTTTTTTATTTTATTTTAAATTTCATTTTTACTTATTAGTTTCATATTACTGCATAAAAATTAAGTATTATAATAGCACACAGGGTTAATATTTATTTAACTAATGTAATTTTATAACTTGGTTTAATAATATGAGTATTTAATACATATTTTTTTAAGACTTTCTATGATTGATATTCATTTTTATTTATAACGTTATTTTTATAACATCAGTCCTTTGAATGACGCTATAATCAGGTGTACTGTATAAGCAAAACTGATCCCTAAAACTTAAAAACAATAAATGCAGGGTTGCCAGTGGCGACTAAAAGGAGACTATTTGCTACTATTTTCGACCCTCGGCGACTATTGCGACTTTTTAGACAAAATCAAGCCAAAAGCGACTATTTTCAGCATTTTGTCAACTATTTTCAAGGATAGGCGACTTTTTCGATTTTTTTTCCTCCAATTTTAAAACTTATTTTTTTAAGCATTTTTCCTCGAAAAATCTCCGAATTACCGCAATTGCATTCCCAGAATGGTAAAATTTCTTCTATCGTGTAATCACCGGAGCTTCGTGGTATTACGATCGCTTTAGCACCGGTATGTTAGGATCCCCGAAGTTTCGGGATATTATAGGATCGCCGGAGTTTCTGGATATTAGAATTTCTTTTGCTTCACGATACTTAAATCGTTGGAATATCGGGTTATTAAAATCGCCGGAGTTTTGGGTTGTTAAAATCGCCGGAGTTTCGTGATGTTAAAATCGCCGGAGTTTCGGGATGTTAAAATCGCCGGAGTTTCGGGATGTTAAAATCGCCGGAGTTTCGGGGTGTTAAAATCGCCGGAGTTTCGGGATGTTAAAATCGCCGGAGTTTCGGCATGTTAAAATCGCCGGAGTTTCGGGATGTTAAAATCGCCGGAAGTTCGGGATATTAAAATTGCCGGAAGTTCGGGATATTAAAATTGCCGGAAGTTCGGGATATTAAAATTGCCGGAAGTTCGGGATATTAAAATTGCCGGAAGTTCGGGATATTAAAATTGCCGGAAGTTCGGGATATTAAAATTGCTGGAAGTTCGGGATATTAAATTTCGCAGGAGATTCAGAATATTAAAATCGCCAGAGTTGTGGGATATTGAGATCGCCGGAAATTCGGGATATAAGGATCGCCGAAGTTTCGGGATATTAATATCGGCAGAGTTTCGGGATATTAAAATCGCCGGAGTTTCGGGATATTAAAATCGCCGGAGTTTCGGGATATTAAAATCGCCGGAGTTTCGGGATATTAAAATCGCTGGAGTTTCGGGATATTAAAATCGCCGGAGTTTTAGGATAGTGGGGTTTCAGAAGTTTCGTGCTGGTGGTAGAATGACCAGATTTTTTTAAAAATATTAATGCTAAAAATGTTGATTTCGACTCACTCATGTGAAGTATACCTAGAAAAAATATGAAAAGGTTTAGTACATTTGGTTACATTATCTTGTATAAAATGTATGAATTGAATAGATTTTAGTCTATTACTGTCATTTTTTTAAAATTATGTTTTGCTACTGAATTATTTGCTGGAAATTCTGTACATTTTGTAATAAATAACATTTAAGCCTTTCGATCTTATCGAAACAGGAAGGAAATGACATTAAAATGTTGTACTGTACTGCAAAAAGCATGTCTGGTTCAGGTTCGAAATTATGGTTGCTAGTCGCAAATCCTACAATTTTGCAAATTGAAAAAATTAGTTATTGCAGCTAAAGTTTTCTGAAATGTCACTATCAACTTTTTAAAATAAATTCCAAAGATCTTGCCGAAAATTATCTTTAAGTTGCAATTTGAAACAATATGAAATTTGTCAAAATTCTGTATACTGTGATCCTTAAATCGCAAAACTCTGGGGATAAGCAATGGATTACTCCGTTCATAAAGGTTGTGTTGGGTGCCTATTCAGGTGTTGGCTCGTCACCTGACTGTGGTTCTAAAATACGACGCCCGTGACCAATAGCCCAATGACCAATAACCAATGACCAATAGCCCGTGACCAATTTTAACATCCCGAAACTCCGTCGATTTTAACTAGTGCAACGATAATTCAAAACCCAACCTAACCGTTCATAAAATCTAGAAACTGGCGAGCGTTGTTTGTATTTCCTAAAATTTAAGAACCCCAGCTCTCCTGAAATTGCAAAACTCCAGTGATCCAAAAAAATGGGCACTGGCTCTTTTTAGTTAGTAGCATGAATTGCTCCTAAATTTTTGCATCCAATTTCTAACACTTGTCTGGTCACCTTAGATGGTGGAAGCGTTGATGTTTTGCAAGATTTCGGGAATAACGTATGGTTTTGTGACAATAAGAATCTATATTTTTTAACAATTGGATTGCAGATCTCGGTTGTCATTACTCTTATTAAATTAGTAAAACTAGTTCATTAACTGAAGAGCAAAAACAATTCCTATTGTTTTGGACTTTTCTAGGGAATGTAAAAAAAATATTGTAGAGTTTGACTTCATGTTTATACACTGATCAGCTCTAAGGCACATTCTTTTAACTATAAATACAAAATTGGTGTCAGATTGGTCTTTTCTGATTTTAGGCTTATTAAGTAAACTTAAACTGACGAGCAACCTTGTTTAGGTTTTAAAAAGTACCTGATTAAAAATTAAGCTATTCTTAAAACTTTTTTTTTTTTAATTTTTGATTCATTTGACATGCTAATACTCTTTTGAGTTGTGTATAGCTGTTGTAATTTAAGTTGCGATAGTTAAGTTGTTCTCAGTTGTATTTTAATTAATTTTTTAGAATACATTATTTTATTTATTTTTTGAAATTGTTAAATGGCTGCACTGATGTATATTTTATTTGCAAATTATTGAAAAGAAATTCTAACTAATCTAATTACTATTTCTATTAAAATAATTAATCCAAATTGGTATTCAATTTCGTTAACCTGTTTTTTTATGGCAAAAGTAAAAATAATGCAAAAAACGATTTAAATTTAATATGTATTAAATGATTTAAAGTAATTTTAAGGTAAATGAAAGGAAATTATAATTTTTTGTATATTATAATTTATATATTTTTTGTCTTTTTATAAGGGTATCTATTTTAAATTGGTCAGGTCAATGGAATCAAATGTGCTTTTTGTGTTTAAACTCATTTAAGTTATAAATTCCACATCAACCTTGTTTCAAAACTCTTTCATAATCAAAAACCTGAAAGAGAACCATCAGTTAATTTCCTTGGACACTTTTCAATTCCTTGAGGTTTGTTAAATTGTATGTCTAAAAACTTATATGGCTTAGAGTTGCTCAAGGATGCAATCAAAGTTAAATCCATATACGATGATTGAAGATTTAACTTTGATCCACACCGCTTTAATTCTGTTACCTAAATTTGGTGACGGAAAAAAAAACTTGCATTTTTGAAAATCAATGAGAAAGGTTATTTGAATCTTTTCATTTAAATATAAAAACTGTTTAAAAAAAACAATGAACATTAATTGTAAATTCTTTAGCTTTTTAATTATACATAGCGTATTTAAATTTTAGGCAACTATTTTTGCTACTTTTTTGATAATCAGGAGACTATTTTTGCTACTATTTTGAAAGTTCTAGGCTACTAAAGCAACTATTTTTTTTCCTAAATTTGACTGACAACCCTGTAAATGAGAAGATAAAGAGCTTTATCTGCTGTTATTTAAAACAAATTTTTTTCGTGAACTATTTCTCAGTGTTTTTTAAGAATTTATATTTATTTTGCTCTAACTTTCAGTTTATTAACTAATTTAATAAACTTTTTTTTCGCTTCTTCAGGATATGATCCAGAAGAACTGCGAGGAAAGAACATTGGTGTTTTTATTGGTAACTGTTCCTCTGAAAGTGATGAATTTTTCACCAAAGACCACAACAAGATCAATGGCTATGCTATGACAGGATGCTGTCGTGCCATGTTTGCAAACCGTATTTCATACACGTTTGATTTTAAAGGTAAGTAGTGTTTTTTTCTCCATTTAAACTTGAAAAATATGTTTGCATATATCTTCATATTATTCTATATTACATTGGATGTAGTCTATTTTAACCCATTCATCTCTAGGTAGAACTAACAAAATACTGCTGTATTTTATTTGAAAATAAAAAGTTAATGAATATATTTTTTAATTCAAAAATGATAATTTAAAAAATATTTAGTCATAAAATTTAATGCTTATATTAGGCTAGGATTTCTTACAATCTTATAAAGTTTTCGAAAATAAGTCTTACATTTAAGCATTAAAAACTAATGAATATGTACCTTAAAGAAGGTTTTTATTCCAAATTATTTTTTTTGTTCTTTTTTTTTTAACGTATATATAACTTATTTTCAATGTTAAATTTTCTTTCAAAAAAAAAAAATCATAAATGTATTTTTATAATTGCAATAGGGAGAATTGTAGGAAAAATTGTTGGGTGAGAATGTAGAAGTAGAATGGTCTTGAGTTGGGGTATTTTTATAATGGCAAGTTATATCAGTATGTTTATTATTAAACCATCTGTTGAAATTTGGGGGAAAATGCTGAATTGTAGGGGAATGAATCAAATTGTAGGGAGAGAGGGTTGAAGTAGAATGTTCCTGATTTGGGGTATTGAAAATCTGGGGCACATTATAACTGTGCTTTATTACATGCCACATGTATAACAACAAACCACTCCTAGGTCCCAGTTTCCTAATGGATACAGCCTGTTCCTCTGGCGCCTTGGCTTTATATGAGGCTGTCTGTGCCCTTCAGAGAGGAGAGTGTGAGGCGGCCATTGTTGGAGGTGCGAATTTGACCCTGAGGCCGGGGACTGCCCTTCAGTTCTACAGGCTCAACATGCTTTCGGATGACGGGTGCTGCAAGTCCTTCGATGCAGCCTGTGAGTATTGAGTTTGGGTTTCTGCATAGTACTCTGCAATTTAAACAGTGATAAGTGTTTTCATTAACCGTCTAATGCATGAATTTTTTTTCCGTCCAGAAAATATGTCTCTTTACTCATACATTATGGGAAAAATACTGAAATTTTTTTTAACTGCATTAGAATTCAAATAATTTCAGTTTTTAATTTTTTTTCCCATCTGATAAAAACCAACTACAAAATGGCAATTTTGATAATTATGACAAGAAAACTACTGAATATATTTTTAAAAAAAATCATCTTTTACTATAATTATTTTTTCAAAATAATTTATTTGTATTTAGTACTATTATTATTGGTACTTTGAATACTGCCATAGACGTAATTTCGCAACAGTTAATAACCTCACTTTTAATTTTGTATACACTTATACTTCTGTCACTTATGAGGATTATTAGTAGCTAAAACTTCAAAATGGAATGTAATAGATGAAAAAGCACAAATTTGTCGAGATTGAGCTCTACTTTAATAGAATAAAGTGGATTATGTTACTTGTTCCCAAACGACAACAGTATGTATGCATTAGAGGTTTAACTTATTTATTGTAACTTTTAATTCTGAAAAGGCAAAAAAGTGTTATAATTTCAGATAATTGTGGTTCTAAATTATGAGGCATGTCCCTAATAGCCCTTGTGCAGTTCTAGTGTAGCGATAATTCAAACTGACCCTAACCCTTATAATTAAGTCTTTAAGGAGTAGGCAAATGTTGAAAAGTCTAGTTTTCATTGCAGAGATTTAGACTTAGATAATCAACTCCATAATTAGATTTGTTTAAAAAAACTTTTAGGTAATTTTAATCAACAGGTTGGTATGTCTGTATAACTTGGATGCTAATGAATCGACTAAAGTATGCTTCGAAACAAAGAAATTAATCAAGCCCATTTAATTATAATGATTATCTTAAAATATAAAAGCAAGATTTTTTTTGGGGGGGCTGATAAAGGGTACTTGCCTTGTACTGCTTTACATTATAGCACACTAGTATGCCAGCTTAACATACTAGAAATAGCTAAATAGTATTATCCTCAGTGTTTGGTCTGCATATTTAAGAAGGCCTCAATAGATTTTTTAAATACTTATTTTTGTAAGTATTTATTAAATCTAGAGGAAAGCTTTTCTTAACAATGTTTCATATATTTAAATCCATTCGAAATATTGGTTAAACTTGTTTTTTTTATTATCTCAGGCAATGGATATGGAAGGAGTGAAGCCATTGTCACATTATTTCTGCAAAAAGCAGATGTTGCACGAAGGAAATATGCAACTATTGTACATGTCAAAACGAATACTGATGGATTCAAGGAACAAGGTATATTTAAAAAATGTTTATCATTTGCTATTTTTAAGATATATAGTAGATAAGATTAGTGGTTTGTTAAAGCAAAAGCTTCGATAGGAACAGTATAAATAAAATAATAGTTGCAAGTAAACTGTGTATCACAGTAGTAAACTTATCAAACTTTGAATGTTGTTAAAAAATATTTGTTTCTTAATTTTTCTTATAAAATGATCCCATGGAATTTTTTTTAACACTTTTGGAAAGGTGGAAACATTGCTTTTCATTTATTGTAAAAACAATCATTCTAATTTTTGCAATACTACAAATGATGTCGGTACTCTTTCAAGCATTTAATGACAAAAATCTTCCAACTTTTGTCTGGAAGGAACACCTAACAAAATATTTAAAATCGCTAAGTAAAACACTATACTATTCTTTTATTTATGGGGATTCGAATATTACACCATTTGAATTAATCTAAATTGTGAATACTTTTTATGCTATATTTAATTATTGGTCAGTGGGAAACTTTTGCTGGTGAATGCGGGTAACTTTGGTCCACGATGTAACAATTTCTTTATAGAACTTTGCACTTTCTTGCCAACAGTCGTTAGTGAGTTAACTATAATAGATCGACATCAAAGGGCCTTAGAAATGTTAAGAGTTAGAAAACCTAACTAGTAACATTCCAAACAAATTACGTGCCAAAAATGAACCAATAATTGAATCGGTGAGTGCAGAAACAACGTTAGACACAAATTTCCAATTTTTCAGGAAGGAGAAAAAACGTTATAACTCCTCCTCTATTCTGCACTCAACAATCGAAACAAACGTCCTGTATTTACGGAACTACTCAACAGACTAACATAGTTTTTGCACCCAACACGCATCTTGCCTTTCTACGCTTATTTTCATTGAAAAAGACTTTTCTGATTTTTTTGACTAAAGTGGTTTCTGCATTCACCGATTCAATTGTTAAGTTAACTCCTCAATATCCCTTTTAATCTTTTCTTCCCAGGTGTGACCTATCCATCTGCTGCCATGCAAAAACAACTTATCAAAGAAGTATATGAGGAATGCAAGTTGGACCCACTCAAAGTATCCTTTGTGGAAGCCCACGGAACCGGGACACCCGTGGGAGACCCAATTGAGATATCGGCCATCTCTGACATTTTCTGCTCTGGAAGGGAGGAACCCCTATTGGTCGGATCAGTTAAGAGTAACATGGGGCATTCTGAGCCCACTTCTGGTAAGTTTATCATTGAACTCTGTTTGGTTTTTGTAAGATTAAACTACTTTATTGAATTGTATGTATAGTAGACACCTTTTTAACCGGCTAAAATAGGGCTGAGGGTAAACAAAAGTGAATTTAATTGAGGATTAGATATACAATTGATCGTACACTTGTTAATTGAAGATATGTGCCTTATAAGATAAATCTACAATGGAAATAATGAATAATTTTATTCCTTTTTTTTAACCCTCTGAGGAACAGAAGTATAAACCCGCCACATGATTTTCAAGTTTTCCAGCAACAAACTTATATTTAACAAATTTATAAATTTAATATTTTTATTAAATTTTAAAATTTGAAGCATGATAAAGCGATTTATAACCCTATTAGAGAAATATATTTTTTTATAAATTTAAAAAATTGAATTTTCAATTAATTAAAATTTCTCTTATTTAAATCAGTGAAAACAAGTTTACACTTCACCCAATTTGCTTATCCCTGAGAGAGTTAAGCATTATAAGTAAGTTACATTATTAAAAAACAGTAACTTTTTTATTGAATCCTAAACATTTGGCTATGTCCCCCATGGGCTGGAGAGAGCCCAGATGGTTAGGCACTTGCCTAGCATGCGAAAGGTCCCAAGTTTGGGTCCGTGGCCAAAATAACTGCCAAACTATAAACAGCCTGGGCAGCAAAAAATGCCTGACTAATATTATCCATGTAAAGGGAGTGCATGTTAAAATATGCTACAAAGTCCCTACTCTAAATACAATGTCGCTGTTAACGGTTGCGTTGGGTGTCTGCTCAGGTGTCGGCTCGTCACTTGACTGGGGTTCTAAAACACGACGCCCGTTGCCACTAGCCCTCGAGTAGCTCTAGAGCGAAGATAATTCAAACTAAACTATGTCTCCCATTTTTACCATTTAGTTTAAGATTGGCAATTAACCTTGCAATTAAATCACTAAACATGACCTTTCCCTTTTTCAGGACTCTGCAGTGTGGTCAAAGTCCTTCTCGGCATGGAGAACGGGCTCATCCCCCCCAACCTACACTACTACAACCCCAACCCCAACATTCAAGCTCTCGTCGAAGGTCGAGTCAAGGTCGTCACCAACCCAACCCCTTGGTCAGGGGGATACGCGGCCCTGAGCTGTTTCGGCTTTGGCGGCGTAAACGTACATGCCGTTCTCAAATCCAACACGGACGATAGCAAGCCTATCAAAACGGAGGACAATGCCATACCACAGCTGGCGTTGTACAACGGACGTACCGAGGAGGGAGTCAAGTTTTTGTTCGATTACTTGGACACGACTTTGCCGCCAAGGGACTTTTTCGCGCTCCTGCACAAGTCGGCTTTCACTTCGGCCCAGGGGAAGCCGTTCCGCGGGTATAAGTTGCTCGTGAAAGATGAGGAGGTGGCTGATATAAAGGTAAATTTTGTTGGTTTCAAATGCAATGATTTGTTGTATCCTGTTTAGTTTGATTATTAGTTTTGTGTGTTATTTTTATTTAAAAAAAAATCCGTTGCATATAAAGCTCTAGATTAGCGGTCGCCAGTCGCCAACTGGAGACTATTACATCAAAAGTGGCTACCTAAAAATCGAACCCCAGTCGCCAAAAGTGGCGATCATAATTTTTAATTTTTGTTCAACAAATAACTAATACTGAAGCTGCATGTCTAAAATAATAATAAGTCGGCTTCCATGAGACGTAAATAGAACTGGGCGACGGAAATCTCAAATGCAAATTTGATTTTTAAATCTTTACGATCACGGCAATTTACAAGTGATTGATTTACATCTGATTAAGATCTCAACTATTCCTTTAAACAATTCTGATACGAGAAAATTTCATGAACAATCGTGGCGATTCGAATTTTCTCCTTCTAAGAATGGCCAATCACATAATACTTACATATTTGGTATGATCCTTTTTTTTAATGTCAAACTTTTCATATAAAAAATTTCTTTAATAAAATTGTGTTTTGTGGAAAATCGCAGTTTATTTTTGTCGTATATACTTAAATTTGAAGCGGGCTACTAAAATCCAAATGTGGCTACCATTTTTTTTTCAGTCTGGTAGCCACTGGCTACTATTAAAAATTCCCAGTCTAGAGCATTAGTTGCATATTTCGAAAGGCTCCTATTAAACTCGTTCAGTAACAATAAATGCCAATGAGCCATATTTTTTAAAAATGTAATTTCGTTTTATAATATTTAAGATTGACTTATAATATGATTTTTTTTGTAGAATATCAGAATGTTATTGGCTAGAATTGAGACAGTTTATATATTTTTGTTTTAAAACTTTGTATATAGATATTTAAATAATTAATAATTATTATTTTTCATCATTATTTAATGGTTTAATAAACATTTTAAAATTGATTTACAAACTTATAACTTTTGATTTATACTTTATCGTGTACAATGGCTTGCATTTTTAAAGCTTTTAATTTATAAACATATGATTTTCCCTTCACATTTTCTTTTTCTTTATTTTTTGTTGCCAAAATTCAGCTTATTTACCTATATAGGATTTCACTACAGACTGATCATTACTACCTTAAAAATTTTTCCAAAGGGAGTATCGAGGGAAATTTTTATATTTAATGGAGGGAATAACACAGACACAAAAATCTAAATTTTGTTCAAAAACGTCAGCATGTTCTTCTACTATACCCGGTCTATCCTGAATGTAAGCTTCAAAAGCATTTTCTTCCCCCACCCCGCATGTGGTTTTCTTCGAAACTGCATGAACTTGTTTTTCCCCACCCTAAAAGTTTTTAATGTCAACCTCACCTCAAATGCGTGGTTATGGAAACGAATCACCCCCCGTTTTCTAGAAAACCAATCAAAGGGATGGGAGAAGAAAGCGTGTTCAAAGCTTGCCTAGTAAATATACAAGGTATAAGCCCTCCAATTTCTCAAAGAGCTACACTTATGTTCCAGAAAGTGGTTTCCGACAAGCGCCCCCTCTGGTACATCTTCTCCGGCATGGGCACCCAGTGGCCCTGCATGGCCAAGCAGCTGATGAACCTGGAAGTCTTCGCCAGCTCCATCCGGGCCTCGGCCCAAGTTCTCAAACCGTACGGTCTCGATCTCATCGACTTGGTTACGAATGGCGTGAAGGACACTTCAAATGCTAGGAGTATCATTCCCGCCTTCGTGTCCATCGCTGCTGTTCAGGTGAGTTGTGCTTTTTTTTAAAGTTTCCAAAGTTAACCCTCTCAGTCCCCGGTTGCGTTGGGTGCCTATTCAGGTGCCGGCTCGTCACTTTACTGTGGCTCTAAAATACGACGCCCGTCACCAATAGCCCTCCTGTAGCTCTAGTGTGAGGTTAATTCAAACCAAACCTTTCAGTCCCAGTGATGCGATTTGGCATCATTATGTTTCAGATAATAATTTAAAGAAATAATAGGGCTGACATCTATTGGGATTAATTAAAAATATTTTCTAAAGAAAAAAGTTTGAAGAATCGAATGATGTGCTTTTTGATATCATAAATGGCTATAGACGATCAGGGAATGCCAAATTTGTCATTGGGACTGAAAGGGTTAATTATGGAGAAATCATTGTGTTTTAAATGCAGTTTATAAGCTGGTTTGAACAGTGTTGACAGCATGAAGGCCCTATAAAAATTCTCCATCTCTGATTAGAGTGTTGTTGTTGTCGTGTGCCTCCAAGCATAGCCTGGAAGACTGAAACAGTGTAATAGCTTCCGTTGGCACATGGCTTTGAGCACCCATTACTCACAAATTATATATTTTTTCACCCATTACTCACAAATTATATATTTTTCACATAAAGCTACGTATTTCCGTAAATTTTTTAACCTTTCATTAGGAACTACACATCTTTAAAAAACGCACTTAGAACTGTAAATTAAATCTAAAATTATGAGTTATCACGTAGCCATTCTACTGTAAAATTTTGCAATTCTTTTTAAACAATCGAAACTTTTCACATTTCAGGTTGCGCTTGTTGATGTCCTGAACAAGATTGGCTTGAAACCCGATGGCGTGATTGGCCACAGTGTTGGCGAGTTGGGCTGCGCCTATGCAGATGGTAGCTTCACCGCTGAGCAGATGTTACTGGCTGCATACTGGAGAGGCAAGGCAGTAGAGGAATCTAATCTAGAAGAAGGTGCCATGGCTGCTCTAGGTAGGTTCTAGAATATAGGTTTTTTTAAGGGCGAATGAGCCCAATTGACTGGGGGTCTCCAAACCCAACTTCCTCTCTCTAATCAATTAAACAGACTAAAATTATTTGCGTGTTATTAATTTTTTTGCATATATTTCTATCCCTGCACATTAGAAAACTTTCTCAATTGTGTAATTTAATCAAAACCATGTTTTGGGTTGCTCTAAAGCTTAATGAAATTTTAATTTTCAAGTGAACACAAATCAGGGAACTTGTCTAACTAATCCAAATAGGTGTTGCATTTTACTTTCAATGTTCTATATGAAATGTAAGGCAATGAAAGTCTTGTGATGGGGTCAAAAAAAGAATGTGAATTTTTGTGTTTTCTGCACTTTTTAAGATGGTTCTGATAATTTTTTTTTTTTAAATATCGGTCTGTCTGAAATCACCCTACAGCTTGAACTAATAAGAGCTATGGATTACAAATGTTGTGTGCGAGCTCCTAGTACTTGTTGGATGCCATGGTACAGAATATGCCCATAGAGAATTGTGTATGAGTAAGGGTTGCTACTATATATTTTTTTAGGTTTTAAAGCTATTGCTGAAAGCCAAAAAGAAGCACAGACTTAAATTTCGTACATGAGTTCCTAGAACCTGTCGGACATCATTCTAAGGTTCTTGAGAAAATCATGTCTGCACAATTTATGCTGCTATTGAATTTTCTTAAATTTTAAAAGTTATTGAAATTTCTGATGGGGCATAATATATAATGACCTTTAAATGTATTATTTTATTGAGCAGGGATTGAAAGTTTTAACTACATACTTATAAATACAGTATTCCATAACAAAATCCCCCCCCCCCCACCATTAGGCATGACCTGGTCTCAAGCCAACAAGTGTTGTCCGAAAGACATCTTTCCCTCGTGCCACAACGCAGAAGATTCGGTCACCATATCCGGCCCGAAAGACAGCGTCAAGGTGTTTGTGGATGCCCTCAAAGCAGAGAATGTGTTTGCCAGAGAGGTCGACAGCTGTGGCTATGCATTCCACAGTCAGTACATCCATCCGGCTGCTGGGAAACTGCAGGCTGCCCTGGAAAAGGTAGACATATTGTTTGCGATTAATACTAAGTACAAAAGGTTATTATAATTCTATAAGTTTCTCACTCAATGAAATTTTTTTTTTTTCTGTGGTGTTAATGTTGTGGACAATTCAATGCCTTCTTCATAAGTCAACCCCCCTTTTTTAAGGAGATATTTTGTCTTACATTTCTCGGCCTTTAGGTGAGTATATGCCCTTTTTATTAAAGACTGGTTAGAAATATGGGTTAGAAAATATCAATAAAAAAAAATAATTCAACAATTATTATTTTAGCGATTTGTTTCTTTCAACAAATGTGTTTCTTTCAGTTCTACAGTTAAGCTACTGTAGAACAGAAGGAAACGAAGTGTTGAATTTTTATTTGATAGACATCTGATATTTTCTAACCTATATTTCTAATCAGTCTTTAATAAATGGTGTATATTCTCACGCAGGGCCGGATTTAGATTTTATGCGCCCCTAGGCCCGTGTTTTTTTTTGTTTGTTTGTTTTTTTTTGTCGCCCACTCTTCACACCATCGTAAAGGAGGGAGATATTAGACCTTAGAAAGGTCTTTGTGAAAATAATTTTGTATTTTATTCTTATTCATCGTGAAGTAAAATTAATGAAATAAAATAATGAGAGAATCAACTGTTTCTAAATTTTGGTAAGCTATAAATAAATAGGATGAGTTATTAAATTTTTTAAAACCATTTAATACTCAATATAAACTTGCAGATTTTGCGCCCCTCATCATGGTGCGCCCCTAGGCCCGGGCCTATGGGGCCTATTGGTAAATCCGGCCCTGTTCTCACGTTTGGGCTGAGAAATGTAAGACAAAATAACTCCTAAAAAAAAAAAAGGTTTAGCTTATATACTAGGCATTAAATTGTCCATAATATTAATATCGCAGAAAAAAAATTGCTTCCATCATGTCTAGATATCAATGATATTTCAATAATTTCTTGTACTTGAACTTTTCGGGAGAAATCCTTGAATGTGTGTCCATTAAAAAGTTTGATTTGTTTCCTAACAAGAGTATAAACCATGATTAATACTTCAGCCTTGAGATGGGCTTAAGAGGCAGACACGTTTAACCTCTCAGCCACTGAGCCGCTGAAATAATAATTGAAACTTTGACAATAGTTTCACATTTTTATTCGTTTGACAGGTGATCCCCAACCCTAAACCCAGATCCAGCCTTTGGGTCAGCTCCTCTTTCAAAGAGGAGGAATGGGAGGACCCATCCGCCAAACTTTCCAGCGCCTCTTACTTCGTCCACAACCTGGTATCACCAGTCCTGTTCCACGAGGCCTTGCACCACGTACCAAAGGACGCCATTGTGGTGGAAATTGCACCACACCACCTGCTACAGGCCATTCTGAAGAGGGTGATAGGACCAGATGCTGAGTACATTGGCCTGATGAAGAGGAAAGTGGATAATACTGTACATCTGCTGTCTAGTCTTGGAAGGTAAGGATAAATACCTTTTAAGTACTTGGTTTGGTATTATGCTGAAATCATTTAATTTTCTAGATGAATTAATTGCAATTTTTTGTAAAATGAAATTTTTTTCCTTATATTTTATGTTGGAAACAATATGTCTCATTTCATGAGCCACATTAGGCATTGACTTTTGTCGTTGAAAGTTAAAAAAAAACCCTGCTGTTAGGACTGAAACAATTAAAAAATAAGACTTTCTTGCTTTTTCCATTGAGTGGATCTTTACTTGTGATCTTAGTAAACTAATACATTAAAGATGTAATTTATTATTGTAGACTAAATTCAATGGGATGAAACCTCCAATGAATTAGCTGGCCCTGTATCTATAATATACTTTGGATAATGCGATTTTAACAATTACACCCTTCATTTAATAATCCTTAATTTTGTATATAGTTTCTGCATGTTTTACCACTTATTTCCATATGCTCCATAACTATATAAATTTTCCATCTAAATTAAACATATGTCCCTAAACTCTTATCCCAATCCTTATCTGTCGGTATCAAGATGTTTCACCAGTTCAAAACTACTAAATTTATGTCTAAAGTATTATTTTAACTATTACTACTATTTACTAGTACTATAGCAATTTTTGTATCTAAATTAAACTTCCATCCCCCAGACTCTACACTGCGGGTCTGAACCCCGACATCGAAAAACTCTACCCTTCCGTCCCCTTGCCTGTAGCCAAGGGCACCCCTATGATATCTTCCCTCATAAAATGGGACCACTCTGAGAGCTGGCTCGTTGCCAAATGGGACACCGACACCGACCAATCGCAGATGATCGTCGAAGTGAACGTCGGACCTGAAGAATCGCCTGATCACTACCTACTGGGCCACTGCATCGATGGGAGAGTGCTGTACCCGGGTACTGGGTACCTCGTACTTGCATGGAAGGCACTGGCCGAAAAGAAGGGGAAGGAGATGGGAGCTTTGGCTGTTAATTTCGAGGAGGTGAAGATTCATCGTGCGACGGTCTTATCCAAAACAGGTATATTTTTTATTCACAAGTATTTGATGTTTAATTCAGAAGGTACTTTATTTGTGTTTAAAGGAACATTGTATTTTAGTTTGTTAATAAAACAGTCTAATAGTTTAGTGCTTAAGTTAAATATTATTAGTTATTTTTTGTAAGTTCAGAGAAAGAAATTCAGCATGCTTGTTATTTTAATATAAACCTGATTTCACACAATCATTTAAACAATATTCTGTGAGTGCTGTAGATTTAATGTGTCAGCACTTCTTTAAATGCTAGTTAATCTCATACTCTTCTTTAAATGTTAATAAGTTGTTTTAAAGTTAAAATTGTTAGTACAAAATATGCTTTTCTATGAATTTTCTTTATTTTTTGTGTGGAATGTACTGAAGGTGTTTGAAGATACATTTAATTTTGGATTTTGACTTTTTTTTAATGTATTGGATTTTAATAGCTTAACTTAGTGCTTGAGTAAATAGTTTTATTTAATGATATTGGTTATTTTTGTTTTGTAAGCTCAGAGAAACTTAACATGTTTGTAATTTGAATATAAACCAGATTTCATATAATTGTTTAAATAATATCCTGCTAGAGCTAGTTCTTTAAATTTAAGTAATGTCAATGCTACTTTTAAAATGAGTTAATTTCCTACTCTTACTTAAACTTCATTAATTTATGTTATTTAAAACTTACAATTGTTGATGTAAGGCAAGGTTTTTTAAAAAATTGTATACTGAAGAACCCTTCATTAAATTTCATTCACTGGTGATTTTAGAATGGAAAATAAATCATGCATATTCTTTTCATCAACCTCATTTTATTTTATTCTGTTTCCAGCCTCCACCAAATTCCTTGTCGACATCACAACATCAGGAGGAGAGTTTGAGATTTCGGAAGGTGGAATGACCGTCTGCACTGGCAGAATCTATTCGCCCGAAGAAGAGGCGAAGCACGATTATGTGCCTCTGCTGAAGACAGACGATCTGCCAAGTTTGGAACTGGATTCCAACGACATTTACAAAGAATTGAAGCTTAGGGGATACGACTACGGACCCACTTTCCAGGGCGTAACTGCGTCTGATTTGGATGGTGAGGAATTTCTATTTGTTCTTTTATTCATAAGACAATTGAATGGGTAAATGTTAAAAGGATGTCAAGTTCACATTAAGATTTCTATGCACATTTCTTGTTTCACTTATAGAGGAATGAGACTGAGTGACTGTGGGTCTCCTAACAAAGGTGCCTCTATGTTAATTCAATAGAAAAAGAAAATTAGTTTCTCTGGTTGTGTTGAAAATATTTTTACAGATTGGTTTGAAGACCCATGACCATTCGGCCTCACTCGCTGGCCGTTAAATGGAGAGTGTTGGTAGAAAATTGTAAAATGGCTTGATTTCTTTTAGTGACTGAATTGTGTTCGGGCTTGTTCTTAAATTTTAAAATTATGAGTTATGCCTGATTCAACTTAGCCAAAGCTGGCTCATGCTATTAAACATCAACCAAACATTCATGTGTAGTTAATATTTGGCTTAAAATTGTCGCTTAGTTTATGTGTCTTGAATATTCATAACAGTATCAGCCACTAAAAAAATTTGAATTGAATTTCAAAAGTTTAATAAAAATTAAAACAAAAAGTTACTTGACCTCCAAATTTTATATTCGCTTGGATATAAACTATCTATGTTTAACATGAATAGCTTCTTTTAGTTATTCACAAGTGCTACTATGTTTAAAATTCAATCAGTTAAATAAATATTATTTTAGGTGATAAGGGACTTTTGAAATGGTCTGGAGATTGGGTGGTGTTCCTAGATACGCTGCTGCAGTTCTCCATTCTGGGTTCACCTAAGAGGGCTCTGTGTTTGCCGACCCGAATCCAGAGCTTGAAAATCGACCCTGTTCTGCACAAAACTGCGGTTGAAGACAGTTTGGAGACTCTGAAAGGTAAACATCTCAAATTAAAACCTTCACCTTAATTAACCTGAAATTAAACTTTTTATGTATCAGTAGTTGTGGAGAATATTTGGACAGCAGTAATCTTGTTAACCTATAAGTAAAGATTAGAAATAAAAATGTTATTATTAAATTAGTCTTTAAAAAAAGTATGCTTAGTTTATTTGAAATATTATTATTTTGAAAAATTTAATATGCAAGGGAATTATTACTAAAAGAAATGATTTAATAATTAAAATATCTTATGGTTATTGTATAGTTATGATTCACATTACCTATAATTATTATTCATGTAATTAGATACAATATCTGTAATTTTATAGGTATTCCTATTATTCATGATAAGAACACCAAAAGATGCATTGCTGGAGGTGTAGAGCTGAAAAACTTAAAAGCCAGTTTTGCACCACGACACCAGGGCAAGCAAATTCCATTGCTGGAAGAATACCACTTTGTTCCATACAATGATACCAAAGTCATCACCCAATCGGAACAAGAAACTCTGGACATTTACATTCATGTGTGTTCCTCGGTCGCCAAAATGATCATGGAGCTGTCCGGAAAGAACGGAGAGCAGGTGTGCACCATCATGAATGGGTTCAAAGAAGCGGACGATGCACTGATTGCCAACTACTTAAAGTCCTACACAGACAACCACGTGTTGCTGAAGTCGCTGTGTGGAATCATGAACACTGCCACCAGCAAGGATCTGACGCGTCAGGTGAAGAACTTCGTCAATAACTATCTGTTGGAAAGGGACAATGACGTGCTGTCTCGCACCATGCTCAAAGAAAATCCGATTCGTCCTCTGATAGATGTCGTCATCGAGAACTCTGCCTCGAGGAAGCTGAAGATCGCGGAAGTTTGCGACTCCGCGTCGCCTTTCAGCGCGAGCATCAGCGAGTTTGTGCAAACAATGGGGGTGCTCAATGTGAACTACACGATCGCCCATTCCCAGTCGGACATCATGGAGAAGGACAAGCTCCCGGCGGGGAAATTCGAGGTGAAGCCCTGGGACGTTAAGGCCGCCCCGGATTTGAAAGACGTGGACCTCTTCGTCATGAAGTTCCTGAACTGTTCCAGCGAGGAGCACAAGAAGGTTCTGGAGGATGCCACCGCAGCTGTCAAGGACAACGGGTTCCTGGCCCTGCTGGTTAGAACGAAACTGGTTCCGGCTGAACTGTTCCTCTCCGCGGTTGGGGAGACTGAAATCCCCATCCACTCGGAGAAAGACCTCGAGAAGACCTTCAGGGATCTCAAACTACAGGTCATCTCCAAGAAAACGGATTCCCTGACTTCGACCCTCTACCTGCTGAGGAGGGCTGCAGAAACCACATTCGAGGATGTCGTCATTCCAGTCGTTGAGAACAAGTACGAGAAGTGGGTCGATGAGTTGAGGGAGAAGATGGTGGATGCCTCTGCTGCTGATAGTAAGAAGAGGTTGTGGCTGGTGAGCGAGGGAACCAGCAGTTCTGGAATCGTCGGGCTTGTCAATTGTCTGCGCCAGGAGCCCGGTGGATCTAGCATCAGGTGAGCATTTAAATTGTTAACTTCTTTGGAAATTTTACAAAAATGTAAGCAACTCTACTAATTCAATTAAATATTTAGGTATAAAAATAATAATGTAATGAAAAATATATTAATAATATAATATAAATGAAATAATATTATTATTTTTTATTATATTAATATTAAGTAATAAAAATAATATTAAATAAAATAATATTATATAATAAAAATGTTATTTATATATGGTAAAAAAATAAAATATTCTATTTAAAAAATAGCTATTTATAATAATCTGATTTTTTTAAAAACTGTAACTACACTCTTTATTATCGATAAAGTATTAATACCTTTAACTACCTTTGTTTTTTGACGATGCTAAGGTCTAAGTTTGGTTTAAAATGCAGTAAAGTATTAACATAAAAACTAAAAAAAAATTGATGTATTTCTGACCCATTAAAAACTCATTGTAAGAATTGTAGAAATATTTTCTAGTTTCATTTTTATATGTATTTATATACAAAATATTTGTAATTTATTCCAATTATAAAACCTTTTTTTCTTGCCTTGTAGATGTGTATTTACCACCAAAGGAACTAAAAAATTACCAGAATTCAGCCTAAAGAATAAATATTATCAAGATGTATTTGATAAGAATCTTGCCATGAATGTGTTTAAAAAAGATGCCTGGGGAACTTACAGACATTTACAAATGCCAAATGGTAAGTTAACCCTAAAAAAATGAATTAAAGTTTAAGGTATACTTGAATGCTATGTAAATTGGATGCATAATCAAGCAATTATGCTTCTAAAAGAGTCATAATATATTCAAACACTAAATTAAATATTATTTGCAAACAAATACTATTCCATTAATATAAATCGCTACTTTATAAATATCACTACTAAAACATATTTGGCTCATTACAATTGTATTATTAGAATCCCCTTAATACAATAGAAGATAAACTAATAAATTAAAGTCTCTTCAAAACTTTTAGGTAATTATTTAATACAATACAAATTATGTCCCCCCCCTATTAAAAAAGTATCTCTGGTGTTTAATTATGTCTTAACAGATAACATTTTCATTACATAACCGCTACTGGTTGACTTTATAAAAAGACAACCAAACCTAATAATTTTAATAATAGTTTTAAATTTATGTGTTTTTCTTTTGTTTTTGCATAGATCAAGGCACAGTAGACACCAAGCATGCCTACTTGAATGTGCTAACACGTGGCGATCTCTCAAGTCTCGTATGGGTGGACTCTCCCCTCAAGTTTTTGAAGAAACCAGTGGACACAGTGCTCTGCCAAGTGTACTACGCACCATTGAATTTCAGAGATGTCATGTTGGCTAGTGGAAAGCTGCCACCAGACGCCATACCCGGTTAGTGATGCTCTTTTGAATTAGTTTGCTCTCATGATCATATGTTAAATGATGATTGATTATTCATTTAGTAATATTTATTTGTTTTAGTGATTAATATGTTAAATTTAATAGTATTTTTTGGTATTTAATACTCTAAGGGATGCAGGTGTCTAAACTAGTCACCTGACTGTAAGGTTTCCAGTTTTTTATATATGATTTTACTTATAAATTTTATGGTTTGCCTAAATTTTATAAATTTTAAGTATGGGGGAGTTATTAATTATCATCTGTAGCAAAAATATAATTAAATATGTTTAGTTAAAGATTATTTTAGTTTATGCAGTAAAAACAATTTTACACTTCTGTCAATTAGCTTATCCACCAGAGAGTTGAATAGAATTTTCAAATATCATCTCACAAGGAATTGTAATTTCTTTCTTACATTTGCCTGGTTGCTTTTTGAAAAAATATATTTTAGCCGAAATCAAAACTACATAATACAGTCGAGTACATTTTTATTTTTGGTTTGAAAATTTACATTTTAGAGTATCTGATTATATTCAAATTTCCAATTCCTTTCTTTGTAAAATTCTTTTGTAAGGTTTATTTTGTAAATAATGGTATTTCAAATTGTGGTTTTAAATTACGACGCCTCTGCCAATAGCCCTAGTGTAGCTCTAGTACGACAATAATTCAATCTAAACTAAATCACCCTAACTCCTTTTCCTAGGGGACCTGGCCCTACAAGACTGCATCCTTGGCCTTGAGTTCTCCGGTCGCCTTGACGACGGACAAAGAGTCATGGGACTAGTGGCCGCTAAAGGCCTTGCCACATCTGTCGCGGCAGACCCCAAATTCGTATGGCAAGTTCCCGATAGCTGGACCCTAGAAGAGGCATCCACCGTTCCCGTAGCTTATTCCACCGCGTATTACGCGCTGGTCATCCGCGGGAATTTACGGAAGGGAGAGAAGGTCTTGATTCATTCCGGGAGTGGTGGGGTGGGCCAGGCGGCCATTGCTATTGCCCTCAGTATGGAGTGCGAGGTGTTTACTACGGTCGGTAAGTTTGGTTTTGGTTTATCGGTAAATTAGAGGTATAGCCTTTGAGGGGTGTTGAAAATGAAATGAAAATATTTCTTGAACTATTTGTGCTACTAACTCAAATGTACAATTTCTGGCAGAATTTCTAAGAAAAATATTCATTGGGAAAAAATGCTGTTCTTATGTAATTGTATGTATAGTAGAGTTGCGGTTTTAGGATCACAGAAGATAATTTTGATGAATTACCGATCGAAGATTTGCCATTTTAAGATGATTATTTTCAGCAAGATCTTTGGAAACCACTTTAAAAAGTTAATAGCAAAAACAAGTTGATTAAAAAAAATAAGTTGGGATAACTGCAAATAAAATCGCAAAATTGTAGGTTTTGTTCCCGACTAGCGACCATAAATTTGGCACCCCGTTGAGAATAGGTTGTTATTCATTTTGGAAGTGGTGGAGTTTGTGATACGATAATGTTTACTATTGTTGATAAAATGATTGGGTGTGTAAATAGGAATTATAATATAGGAGCCTTAAAGACAAAAGTATATTGCAGTTTTACTTTAATGTTATTTTAAGAATTTATAATTTAGAAACCAGATTTTAAATTTTATCATTTAAATGTACTGATTTCAAAGTAATATTTGGTCATAATAATACTAAGCTATTTCAATTTTACATGCTCTATTCCTATTAGCTCAATAATAAATTGAACTTTTCTTCTGTTTCAGGATCATCTGAGAAAAGAGAATTTCTAAAGAAAAGATTTAGTCAATTAGATGATCGAAATTTCTGCAATTCTCGTGATACCTCTTTTGAAGAATACATACTTAATGCCACTAATGGAGAAGGTTGGTTGAGAATTTACATTCTTTTTATTAGCTGACCTTTTTTTGCTAACTATTATTTTTTTATAACTTATTTTGTGTTTTTCCTTGTAGGTGTTGATATTGTTCTCAATTCTCTCGCCGATGAAAAACTGAAAGCTAGTTTGAACTGTTTGGCACAGCATGGTCGTTTCCTTGAAATCGGAAAATACGATTTATCAAATAACAGTCCATTAGGTATTAATATTTTTTTTATCTAAATTTATTTCAACAAATGTTAATTTTATTTTCTGAGTTAGATCAGTATAGTCTTAAGGCATAAGTTATTTGAGTTTCTGACAAATATATTTTTTTATTTACATTCAAATCAATTGAAAAAAGATTACACTATTTGCCCCTTCTTTCTTTCGTGAAAATAGCGGGTTGAGGATGTTGGTTTTTTCCTAGCTATTAATTTTTTTAATTTCGAGCTAAAAACAAATGAAAAATTAATATTAATATTTATGTTGTTGTTGTTGTTGTTGCTTATCTCCTTGGTTTAGCAGAGCTAAACTAGGTCTATAATGTTTGTCACTCGTAAAAAGTCTAGGACCATGACTGGATTTTCATACAAATCGTGTCTGGAAAGTCCCAGACAGTCCAGGATGTGGTCGGGTGCCGCCTGTTTGTTGGAACACTTCGGGCAGATAGGAAAGGTCTTCTTCCCAATCGTGTAACACAGAGATCTAATGTGTCCACTTTTAAGTCTCGTAATGGCCGTCTGGTCGCTTCTGCAGCACTTTAGGGATAAAGCCTCTCCGGGTCGCTTGCCTTGGTACCAGTGGTGCACTGGAGGAATTTTCCAAGAGGCATTATGAAGACTCATAGCCCTCGAAAAGAGCTCGGAGTGGGTCAACAAATCAGAGGTGTAAAGCGGTTCATTGCAACCCTCTTTAGCCAGTAAGTCTGCCGTCTCGTTGCCATAAAGGTCTACGTGAGAAGGGATCCATTGAAAATGAACCTCTCTTAATGATGAAAGATGTTTGAGTTTGCTAATAATTGCCATACCAGTACTATCTCGCACTTTTAGCCAGTTGGAAAGGTAATGGATGGAGCTTTGGCTGTCAGACAGAATCCAGACAGGAGATGAGCCAGGAAAGGAGAGAATTGAGTCAATGCCCTCATTAATGGCGATCAGTTCACTCCTGAAAACTGAACAATGGTCTGGATTTCTCCTCTTAATCACTTTCTTGCCTCCCTGGGATAAAATAAAAATTCCACTGCCTGAACAGCCACGTTCATCTTTGCTTCCGTCTGTATATATTACGGGACAATCCTTAGGAATATTGTGGATTATTTCAAGGGCCAATTGTCTCAAAAAGGCAGGATTTGCGGAATTCTTGCTAACCCGGGTGGGAAGATTTGTGTGGAAGAAGACTCGGTTTAAGCCTAACGAGGGGTCTAGGCACTGTTTCAAGCTATGATGCAAGACGTCCTTCTGGATCAAATTTTCAGAAAATGCTGAGCTAAGAGGGCTGTTTCTTCGTAGTCTTTGGTTATTACTCCATCCCAGCATGTACTCAGAAGTTCGATTTTGAGTCCCAAAACTGGCAAGTTTAGAAAAGTACTTTGTCAGGCCCGAACTTCTTCTGAGACTTAAAGGTTGTAAATCAGCCTCAAAAAGAGCAATTTCACTAGGGCAACTATTACGAAGTCCAGTTATAATACGGGCGGCACTGAGCTGGACCCTCTCAAGTCTTTGTAGATTTGTTTTGGAAGCACAGCAGTAAACTGCGGAGCCGTATTCAAGGATAGGCCTAATTAGAGTCGTATATGTAGTTCTGAGGGTAGCAGCATCTGCACCCCAATCCCGCCCAGAGATATATTTAAGGATATTGAGGCGCTTTTTGCTCTTTAAAATAATATGATCGATGTGTTTACTGCTGGTAAACTCGCTATCCAACACAAAACCCAAGTATCTGGGGTGCTTATCAACTGTTAATGGTTGGTCATTCATATAGATTCTAGGTTGGTAATTAAAAAGTTTCCTGTTAGTTGTAAAAAAGGAAGCAAAAGATTTGGAGGTATTGAAGCATAACTTATGTTCTTCCGCAAACATCAAAATTAACATCAAATCATTAATATTTATTGTTCATACATGCACATAGTTTTATATAATTTTCAGGGGGGGAATATAGGGACTCTTACGACGTTTCTCAAAAAATATCCTATTGTTAAGGGTTTAATGCTACAAATTAAAATTTACAGTATCCCTGTAACTTATTCATATGATCTTTACAACTTGTATGTTTCTATTCCAGGCATGGCCATTTTCCTTAAAAACATCTCATTCCATGGCATTTTACTGGACGCCTTGTTCGAAAGCAAAAGCTACAGTGCCCGAGTGAAGAAGGAAGTCGTCAGGCTAGTCAACGAAGGCATCAAAAACGGGACTGTGAAGCCCTTAAACTCCATCCTCTTCAACAATGATCAAGCAGAGCAGGCATTTAGGTTTATGGCTAGTGGAAAACACATAGGAAAAGTTGTTCTTAAGGTGCGGATATTTAGGTTTTGTCTAGTATTGTTTGAAATGTGTGTTTTGCATCTGATTAACATGGAATGGAAATTAGATTTTGCTGAGATAAAGTGTTTTGAATGGTTTTAAATTTGGTTTTAATTTTCAAATAGGGATTTTTTAATTTAATATTCTTTTATATAATTTGAGTTTAACTGTCATGGTATAATACAAGGAAAAAGTTTTGTTAAGTATTACTCAGAACTACTGTTTCAGTACTATTTTTCTGTTAATTGCCTGCATATCAATAAGTAAAAAGTTTTACTTCATTCCTTACTTAAATAAATTTTTTTACCCTTCGAGCATTGAACTAGGCTTTTTCTGGCCGCCTCGGTGGCACACTCGTTAGGATTCTAGCCTTTGGAGCTGCTGAGGTCGGGTTCGAATCCCGGTCAGGCATGGATGTTTGTGACTGTCAATAAATATTGTTATTTGTCTATGTGTTTGTGTCGTCTCTTTCTTTGTGTGTCTCTTGTGCTTGTGTCATTTCTGGGGTTAAGTACAATAGACTTATAGTCGCAGTGCTTGGCGATCTTGCCCCCCACCAAGAAAGTCATAAGTCAAAGTCATAAGGCTTTTTCTGTGTTTTGTGCATCAGTCTTTCCTGCAATAACCTTAAATTTTAAAATTTTGTAATTAACAAATTTTTGTACATAATGTACTTTTTCATTTGGAAAGTTTTGAAGATCATCTCTTAAAAAAAACCTGATTTTAAACAAATTGTTGTGTTTTGAAATAAATTAAATTTTAAATTTTTTAGAGTGAAAACAAGTATACATATTTTCCCCATTTCCATATATTAGGGAGGTTGGGAAAAATATGTATATGTTCCTTTTTAATTTTATATATTAATACTCGATTAATTACCTTTAACTATGAATTTTTAAAACTTTTTGTAGATCAGGGACGAAGAATCTCAGAAGAAAGTCGTCGCTTCCCCTGTCCAACTAAGCGCCATCACAAGGACCATTTGCAATCCTGAAAAATCCTACATCATCATTGGCGGTCTGGGCGGATTCGGACTAGAGCTTTGCCACTGGCTTGTGGACCGAGGGGCCAAACATATAATCCTCACTTCTCGATCTGGCGTGAAGTCGGGTTACCAGAAATTGTGTGTTGAAAAGTGGAAGAACGATTCGATTAATGTGGTCGTCTCGAAACTGGATGCCACCAAATCGGAAGAGGCGAAGACTCTCTTGAAATTGGCTGCCTCTCATGGGCCTGTTGCTGGAATTTTCAACCTCGCTCTTGTAAGTAAACCTTAGTTATTTTTCCAGAGTATAAATATGAAGTCATTTGAGACAAGTGTATTATTGTTTAGGTGAGAAGCGTCGACTTATTTTTGATTATATTGCATATTTTTTACCATATCTTTTTACTGGGATTTAATTGCATTCAGTTGACTTTTTAATAAAATACGCATGTTTATTTAAATTTTGTTGGGAGACCGTGAAACTTATACTGGATAAAGGCTCAAATTAATTGATACATCTTAGGTTTCATTATTAAGTTATTAAAGTTACAAGAAGAATTTTCCCTGAACTAAGATAACATAGAAAAAGTATTAAACTAACCACTACATTTAGGGTGACTAGAAGTACTTAGTTTGTTGTTCAACTATCTAGCTATAAAAAATGGGCAAATATATAAGTTCGTTTTGTAATAGTTTGTTCTAGCTAAAACTACTTAAATAAAAAAAAAATTATGAAAATTTTCATATTTGAAAAGTCAATCACTGAAATTTTGTCAGTCTATAACTACATTTATTGCTTAACTCTTAGTGTGTGTTAAGCTCTGTTCATAAATAATTCTGTATCTTATGGACATTTTCCCCTCTTTAACCATGGAAGCTTATTTAAAAGTAGGATTTTCAATTAGTAACCAGGTGACAATGAAACATAAATTTTTCTGAGCTAAATATAGTTGTGGATGCTTAACTAAAAAAAACCTATGAGTTCTATACATTTGGCTGCATTATATATTAAGCAAATATATATTTTCTCTTTTCAGGTATTAAGAGATGCCTTCATGGAAAACCAGACAGTACAGAACTTCGTCGAAGTTTCAGATTCAAAAGTAGCCTCCACTAAAAATCTAGACTCTCTATCTAGGGACCTGTGCCCGAACCTCGAGTACTTTGTGTGCTTCTCTTCTGTGAGTTGCGGAAAAGGCAACGCTGGCCAGAGTAACTATGGCTACGCCAATTCCGTTATGGAAAGGATTTGTGAGGATAGATGCCTGGAAGGATTGCCAGGTAATTTTGGCTTTTTACTTTCAATTGCCTAATTTTAAGTATAAGGTAATAAATTGTGATGGGGTTGTGTGTGTTTTGTGTTTTCTACATGTTTTTGAGGGTGCTGATTCTAAATTAGTGGTTTTCGAATATTGGTCCGTCTGTCAGACTTCTGTCTGAAACCACTGTAAATAGATATGGATTTTAATTTTGGTACACAAGTTCCTAGTAGGAAATCATAGGGTTTTCAGGAAAATCATGCATGCCCAAAAGGTAACGGCCATAAAACTTCTTTTTAGGGTTTAAAGACATTGTTTAAATGCTGAATGAGCTACAAACTTCACACATAGAAAATGATTTTTTAGTAAAATCATTAAGTTTTAGAAAAACTTGCATGTGTAGAACAGGGACAGTCAAAATTAGGGCGTAAAATATTGATTATTGGAATTCATGTGGTGATTTACACCTTTAGATTTTATTTAGCGCATGTTAAGCTATTGAAAGTTGAGTAATTGAAAACAAGATTTTGGGTTTTTCAACCGCGCAGTCCAAACCATTTAATACAAAACACTTGGTCAACTGAACAGCCATAAGGGGAGGTTGTAAAAATTCACTCAAAACACAAGCACTGGAAAGAATCAGTAACTTAGGAATCAATATCTATTTTTATATCTAGTGTTGCATTGCATACCTAAAGAAGGATGTTTGTGCTGAGAAAAAAAATACCATCAATGCATGCATGGGTAGCAGAATGTATTAAAAATGTGGCAAACTGTTTGAGTGATAAAAAACTTACTTAAAACTGTGTTTCCTCTTTTCTTCTACTTTATATTGTTATTGGATATTTAAAATTGATGCAATTGCTAATTTACCTTGAATATAATACAGGTTATTATTAAAAATTTAAGTTATTATGATTAAAATTTTGAACTGCAATAATATTTAAAAATGCATTACAGACTAATGCTTGAGCCAGTATCATCCCATCTAGCTATAGCAACTTTTTTCAACTGCCTGTAGACATTCTCACCCTATTTTGTATCCCTTTTAAATATAAAATTATTTTAATACAACCACACAGTTAATATAATTCCTTCTGCCTCAAACACAGGTCTTGCCATACAGTGGGGTGCCATTGGAGATGTCGGCGTCATTCAAGACACAGTCGGCTCAGACGTCGTCATAGGCGGAACAGTTCCTCAGCGTATCAATTCCTGCCTGAATGTCCTAGACAAGTTCCTTCAACAGAGACATTCTGTTGTGTCCAGTTTTGTGCCATACCAACCAGCCGAATCCGGATCGGCCAAAGCCTCCAAACACAATGTCTTGTCCACAGTTGGAAATATTTTTGGTGAGTGGCTTTATATAATTGAACCCGTTGATTTTTGTACCAGATCATTTATTTTCCTAGTTTGAGTTTCGGAAAATATTGCCTTGTGGTACTAATTCCTGGTAATGTGGAATAGGTCAGCAACTGTCCATTAGTTCTAGCATTGGGCTTAATGCTGGCAGGCATCAGTCTACCTCAGATCGATTTGCAGTTGTCTGCCCTGCTTTCTTGCAGACAAAGACATATGCAGCCAAAATCCAACAAAAGTACTTTGATGTCACGTTACTATAAGTTTGCAGTTGTGTGCCAGCTCAGGTGTTTACTTCTTCACTAGATTAAGGTTTTAAAATTAGATGACCATCATTGATAGCCCTTGTGTAACTCTAGTGCAATATTATTCAACAAATTCAAACCAACCCGTTGATAGTCACTGTCAAGTTAATGATCCAACTTTTATTGACATTTGACATATTAAGGGTCATTTACCTAGGAATAATATATTTTGTATAACTAAATTAATGCAATTTTCCTTTGTAATTTCCCATATTTCTCCAAATTATTCTTTGTCAGAGTTAAATTTCTCGCACTTTGATATTCTCCAAAATAAAGTACAATACTTCCTTTGCCCAGGTATCAAAGACATGTCCTCCCTCAACCCCGAAACCTCCCTGGGCGAACTAGGCATGGACTCCCTGATGGGCGTCGAGGTCAAGCAATTCCTCGAGCGGGACTTTGACCTTGTCCTGGCCATCCCTGAGCTCCGGCAACTCAAGGTCAAGGACCTCAAGGCCCTGGAAGGCGGAAGCTCAGCCCCAGCAGAATCTTCAGCAACTGAAACAGTTCCTCCAGAAACTGGCAACCCTCCTCCCCCAGAAAAGGTTCCGGGACACTTCGGAACGCTGCCCAGCAAGCAGCTCGTACCGGACCGGACCATAGTCCCCATGAACTCTGTGACCAAAGGGGTCCCGCTGTTCATCGTTCATCCCATCGAGGGTACGGTCACGATGCTGACTGCGCTGGCCCAGTTGATCAATGTGCCGGTCTACGGGTTGCAGTGCACACCCGAGGCACCCTCAGACTCCATACAAAGCCTGGGGGCTTGGTATTGGAAGGTGAGTAATTTTTTTCAAAAAAAGGATATTGGTATTTTGAGATTTTGTAATTGTAATGCATACTAAATCTGAATTCCATAATTGGAAGTTTTTAGTTGAGAATGATAGTTTGTGGATTAAAAAATATGATTTTGGTTTTGGCTTATTGTTTAAATTATTTGCAAGAAAATTTGAAAAATTGACATTTTGGAAATTGTTGTTTGTATAAAATTTCTGAAATTGCAGTACTAATGCAAAGTCTAAGTAACATTTAAAAAAAAAAAGAAATAGTACAAAAAAAATTCATTTTTTCATAAACCATTTAAATTTTTCTATACTTTTGAATCGGTCTTAAATTAATAATGTTTAAAGATATTTTTAAAAAATCTTATCACGAATCAACATTAACCCTTTGAAGGATACAGATGCATAAACCTGTCAGACTCACAGATTTTCCAGCTTTACACAAAATTTTAAATATTGAAAAATTTGTAATTTTACTAAATTTTAAAATTTGAAGTATGTGCCAGTCATTTATGATTATCTGCGAGAGAAATATAAAAAAATTGATTTTTAGTTTAAATTTTAAAGTAACAGTGACAACTAAAAAAAAATCCACTTCAATAAATTTGTTTCTCCCTCAAAATATTAAAACTTCCAAGTCATAAACTAGTGATAAAACAATTTTTACTGAAGTATAAAAGACTCAACTTGTAGTACTTTAATAACTTTAACAATTTTCTCCTTATTTAACGAAACTTATATTTCCTGCCTTATCCAATTAAATATCAATATCCATTAGTGATTAGACTTTGCTAAGGTTCATTTATCAAACTTTGCTAAGGTTCGTCCATTCGACTTATCTAAGGTTCTATGTTAAAATAATATCCTCTCTTCCACAGCACATCCAACAACTGGACATCGGCAGCACCATCTACCTCTCTGGCTACTCCTTTGGGGCCTCGGTGGCCTACGACATGTGCCTCCAGGCCGAGAAATCCCCCAAGACCCACCCTGGTGTGTCCAACCTGGTTCTCCTGGACGGGTCCCCTGCCCTGGTGACGTCCTACACCAGGGAGCACAAGACCCACTTCGCGAACGGGTCCAAGGCGGAGGAGGAGGCACAGGCCCTGTGCTCGTTCGTCCTGCAGTTTGTGGATGTCAACATGAGGGAGGTAGGGATCTTTTGAAATGGATTTTTTTCTCTCCTGAAGTTTTATTTAATTTTTGTTTGGGGGTGGTCCGACCACTCAGTGACGATTTGCATGAGAAATATAAATTTTTTAATTATATTTAAATTTAAGACGGTTCTTGCGCTCAAAGTCTATATTTACAACTGCAAAATAAACTGACTGAAAATGTAATACAAGCTACTAAGCAGCACTTTACTTTAGGAAACTTAGTTACCAACAAGACTACATCTCAATGTTTTCGGATCCTAACTCACTCTGCTTTCAGTAGGGTTTATCTAGTTTTAAATATTACATTCACTGTTCTGTGCAAGTTGGTTAAGTGGTGTGGTTGAAGACATGATTATAGCAGGATTTGAGGTTTTTGGGGCTGGGAAGCCTAGTCGTGAATACACTTGCCTTGCTTGCGAAAGGTCCCTGGTTTCGGCCCATGCATTGTTAAAATAAACACTAATCCACAAACAGTCTGCGGAGCTAGAAGTCCAACGAATAACACCCTCTGTGCATAAAATTTACTTCTCGTCATGTATGATATTGCCATTGAAAGTTAAATTTGGTGCCTTTTCAGGATTGCCACTTTACTTTGATTCTAAATTCTGACTACTTTCATTCTAAATTCTGACGCCCATTTCTTATAACCCTTGTGTAGCTTTAGTAAGACTTCAATGCAACCAACCCATCTTGAGGGCCCATTATGCAGCAATGCCTGTATACTTGCTCCTCTTATTTTGGAAAATTGGGAACCGTTTGGATCGGAGAATTATTTATAAATAATCAATTATACCTATTTTAAAACAATTCACCTATTTTAAAATCAATTATTTTTTACTTAAACACGCGCCCTCATATTTCCTCTCTCTCCCTTTATTTCCAGCTTAAAGCGGAGATTGTGAGGCTGCCCACCTCTGAAGACCGCGTCAAGTTTGCGGCCCAGAAAATCACCTCTGCCTGCCAGAACTTGGAGCCGGCTGACGTCATCACCGCATTCGACCTGTACTACAAGAAGCTCCTTATCTCTCTGACCTACACCCCGCTCCACAAGCTTCAGAAGGAGGTCTCTCTGATCAAGGCTTCGGACAGTGTGGACATGACAAAAACGTTCTCTGATGCTTATGATCTCGAAAAAGTGAGTTACTTAAACATGTACTTTTGTTTGTACAAATTGTTGTTTGAATGCACGGGGTCCTTGGTTAAATTGATAGCAAATGAATGTATGGAATTACTATTGATTTAGTCAGGTGTCTATTGATGACTTGTGACAGAGAATCTAGTTAAAAAAATTACTTTTAAATTTGAATGTTTTGCGCTGTTATTTCTAGCCATGGTATACTAAAACTAAAAATCCTGAAAATTAAAAAATACAGCTTTAATAACATTTTATGGTGATTCCTAATGAAGCTTTTGCTCAAATAATTGTTTAAAATAAAAACATTGAAATACTTTTAATATTTTATCTAAGTTGGTTGTTAGATAGTGTGTTTCCTTGTCAAATTAGCATTCGTTGATACTTAAAAATAACAGTAACAGGATGACAAACCCGATATTTTACAAAATAAAGCCCCTGGAAAATATTATTTGGCCAAATAGAAGTGTATAAAAGAAATATTAGAAAATATGTTGCTGGAAAATCTTGCCGTCATTTGTTATTATGCATTTTTATCATTCAGAGGGCTTTATTTCTTTATCTTGACAATGTACAGTCACACCTCGTTAAGAAGAAGAAATTTTGCTTATGATTAACTGAAAGCCTTTCCCACCCTATGAAGCTTTTTGCCAATTCTAAAAAAATCACTTTACCCGAAATCGCTTTTTGCAAAATTGTACGTAACCCAAACGAAAAACAAATTTAACAAAACATTAATAAAAAAGTGGCAAACGAACATAATAAGAATAAATTGTCTTCTACTTCTGAGGAGTTCACAAGATTGACCATGTTTCTTCAGTTTTTTAAATACAATTGCTGTTCTTAATTGGTGATCCTTTAGAATTTCCCTAATTTTTCTATATCATGTGCTACTCCAAATGAACTTTAATAATTTAATTTCTAATTGGTATTCATGTATATTAGTGTATTATATTATAAAATTAGAATAAATTTTAGATGTTATTTTTTAAACTGTTCACGTGTTGAACGTAAAAAAAAAAGCTGGATGGTTAACATGAAATTCGATTAACATGAAATGTTTCGGTGCTCTCTTCGAATTTGTGTCAACAGGGTTCGACAATATTTATATTTTGTATGTATATTTTTAATAACTGAAATCTTCTCCTCAGGTCTGTGATGGAAAAATATCCGTGCATACTGTGAAGGGCACGCACAATTCTTTTATTCTCGACAAAGGAGCTAAAGAAGTTTCCAACTTGCTGAGCGAAATTTTCTCGCACTAGTGGACTCCCAGTGAAATTCGTACCAAAAATATTCCTTCATTTTCAATTTTTTTTATATTTTCAGTTGATACTGTATTATAGTTTTATGAATTGTTACTTTTGTTGGATTTATGTTGTTTTGTTCAAATAATCATTCCAATTCAGCTCATTAAAAAAAGTATGAGTTTTATAAATAGGGCTGTTAAAAAAGAATTGTCATTATTATATTGGACTCTAAATAAAAATTCGTTATTTTTAGTTTTGTTGTGTTTATTTTGTATGTGTCTCTGCGATGTTCATGACATAACATTATTAAAATAAGACATTTAAAAATTAGGAAAATTTCTGCACCACTTTATTCGGGATGAGTGTGTTTTTGAATTATAGCTTTCTATTTTCGAACTCTCTATGTACATCCCTTTTTTTTTATTAAAATGCTTAGTATAAAGTTTCAACTTTATTTCAAATTGGGCATTTATAAAAGTGGCTTTTAATTATTTTGCAGATACACTGCTCACAACAATTAGGAAGCACATAGTTTAAAGCCTTTCAACCTCAATGATTCTATTTAAAATCATCGCTTGGCTTGCAATTTCTTTTTTACTAAGTTAAACTTGCACTTATGTATCGTTAAATGGAAGATTCGTCTATTTTCAATCTTTTCAAGAATTAAATAATATTTGTTTTTATTAAATTAAATTTAATTCTGAAACAATTTTAGCAAATAACTTGACCCTAAATTCTTCATGCATGCATTTTTTAGATGTTTAAATATTGATTTTAACTGTTCTTAACAAGTAGGTTTGTGAAAAAAGTATTGTTATAATTTTTCCAAAGTTATGATTCCAAATTTTCCCCCTTAAATTTTATAAAAAATTAAGATTTTTCCCGCTGTTTTTTTCCCATTTCACTCTGGATGCATAATAAATCTATTTCACAAAATTGAGATTTTTCGAATAAAAAATAAAAAGTTGAGATTGAAAAGTAACAAAGCACGAAAAGTGCTCCCCTTATTGTTTTCAGCAGTGTAGACTTTAATAATATTGTATACATAATACATACTATGTATAAAAAGTGATTACCCTATCTTTTAATTCAAGATGTTTAACTGTTATTATTTTTTAAAAAATTTATGAAAAAAAACCCACACTATTTTGTTCCCAAACCTTTTGGAATTAAATATTAAATGGACTTTGATTGTCTGAAAAATTTGATTGATTGTCTTTGATGTTTCACAATTTGTGGTTCAGTCTTATGAATGTTGGCAAACAAATGACTATAGAGAGATCTTTGTGGTGCTGCCATCTAATGATTCTTTTTTAAAGCTAAAACTCACCCGAGTTGTTACATACTATCAAAACTTTATGCCTTACTCACTAGTTTTGTTTAGTTTTCGGGAACTCAATTGCAGCATATTATTATTTTTAGGAAAGTCGTTTTTAAGTTCTTCTGAATATTAATAAAAGATTAAAATATCTTCAAAAATCTTAATCTTAAAATTATTAATTCTTATATTAAATTCTTATAAAAGATTAAAATTTTGCAGTCGTACAAGTGGTTCGAAAGATCCCATGTTCGATCCTCGCTTTCGGATAAATGAGTATGTTTCAAGACATAAGTGGCAACAGTTCCAGCGGTATTGTTTCCATTTTGGGCAGTTCTGGAATTACATTTGTTTTGGGGATAATTTGATCGAATTGTTTCAATGGGATTGTTTTAGATTGTGTAACACTCGTGTTTTCTTTTCTGTGTCGTGCGATTGCATTAAATGTTTCAGTTTCACTCTCAAAATGACCGTCATTGATGCAGGCCTCCCAACTGGTCCCTTTTTTCCCTAAAAGTCCTTTTTTACATCCCAAGTCCCTAAAACTCCTTATTTCACAAACCTGGTCCCTCTTTTCCCTTTTTCAACCAAATTTTTTTGAAAAATTACACTGCAGCCCTGGACTATATTCTTGAAAAGGACGAGGTTTTTTTCAGAGTTTTGCGAAGCTTTAATTCTTTAAAACCTGATTAAGTCAAGCTAAAAGTTAATGCAAAACTTTTTTAAATAATAGCATCTTCTTTGTTGTAATGTATGACGAAGAAAAACTAGTGGACCAATGGAGATTAGTGCAATTAAAAACAATGAAATCTGATGACAGAATTGATGAATATTGGTCACGGTGTTTTAGTTTTAAATATGTGGATGGCACTTTAAAATATAAGAATATAGCCATGGTAATTGTCACTTTCCCATGGTCATGCTGAGGTTGAGAGGGGTTTTTCGAAATTTGGAAAATTATGACCGATGAAAGAGCATCAATGTCTGTGCAAATATTAAATGCCCGTTTAAATATTGTGGATGGGCCACAAAGATACAGTAGCACTCATAAGTATTTTGACAAACTCTATTATCTTATTTTAAAACAATTTGTGAATATTACAAAGTTTTTCACACTCTTAGCTGTAAGATAATGGGGGTAGGGTGTTAAATAAGTCGCTAGAAAAAAACCCCACTAAGGTGGTAAGTGGTAAAACCCACTATGGATAGATCTTTTTGTATGAAACATACAAAATGAATTTTATTGGAACTGCGCTCAAAAGTAATTTGACACTTCTATAAATGAGGGTAAAACCCATTTTCTTTAGTAAACCTTTGACAAAACAAATTGTTACTCCTTGGAACCTGAGTGGCTAATACTTGGTTGCATAGCTCTTAGACCTAAGAACAGCTCGGCATCGAGCTGGCATAGAGTCGATCAGTTTTTCAATGGCACTGAGAGGGCCCATTCCTCACGCAGTGCTTGAAGCTTGCTTCTCCAACTGACTCCACATGTGTTCAATTGGACTTAAGTCAGCAGGACTTTGACTTGGCCAATCCAAGATGAGAACATTATTTTGAGCAAGAAAGTCTTTAACATGTTTGGAGGCATATTTTGGGTAATTGCCATGCTGAAAAAGCCATTAAACCTCAAAAACTTCTCCAGAAGGTTTTACTTGTTTTTATCTAGAATCTGAGCATATTTGAAGCAGTCCATGATGCTTTCAATGTTTAAAGGACCACCACTGGCCCATAAAATGTAACCCCAGACCATAACATTGCCTCCACCCTACTTTATGGTGGGGACTTGGTGACGAACATCGTACCGAGTGTTCACAGAGCGTCTAACATACTGTATAACGACTGTCAAAAATATATTACATTTACTTTCATCGCTAAATAGAACTTTCGCCCAATCCTTCTTGGTCCCAAACTTGTGCTTTTCGGCAAATGCAAGTCTGGCCTTTCGGTTCTTCACTCAAGTTAATGGTTTCTTGCTGGGACATCGGCCATTCAAACATTGGTTCAAAAGGCGATGTTGCGCGATGGATACATGAACATCTACACCATGTGATGCTTTTAAATCACGCATTATATCAGTAGCTGTGAGGCATGGATTTGCAACCAATCTTCTTCGAATAAGCCTATCAACCCTCTGTTGTTTTTCAAGCCTGCCTGATCTTTGTTTACCATTAACTGTGCCTCAGGATTTAAATTGACGCTTCCATACATTCACAATTTGTCTTGAGAGATTAAAGTCTCTGGCTACACTTTGCTTTTTACTAACCATCTTGTAATGCCGCAATTGCAGCCTCTTTGAGATCAGTGGCGAAAACTGTTTTGTCAAAATAATTATGAGCCTACTGTATGAGAATAAGCCTCATTTGGTTCCAATTTTTAATTTATTTTCCCTAAAAATTTGACCCCCTACCTGCTACGAAGAATACAAGATATCGTATATCTTATTATTTTTAGGTCCCTTTTTTCCCTTTTTTTAAGATGCTGAGTCCCTTTTTTCCCTAGGGACAAGTTGAAAATCTATTGGGAGCCCTGTTGATGAAAAGAAACTTTTTCTCAAACTTTCTATTTCTTTAACAAATGGATTTGAGCAACTAACAGCACAGCAAGAAGTTTGCATTTATAAAATTTAGCAAGTAGAATATTCTTAGAATCATCAGCTTACGATTTTTTTTCTTTCTAAGTTGAGCTCGCACTTATTTATAGTAGAAGAATTATATATTTTGAGGATGTAAATAATGTTTGTTAATAATTAATAAAAATATGAAAAATATATGGTAAAAAGAAATTTACTCAAAAAATATTTTATGAAATAAATTGACCCTAAATTCTTTACGCTTCCATTCTCGGATGTTTAGAAATTATTTGAACTTTTTTTTAGCAAATAAAGTTTACAAAAAAAAAAAAAATATTAAAATTTATTCAAAAGTTAAGATTTCACCCCCCCCCCTTAAGTTTTAGTTTAAAAATAATTTAGATTTTTCACAATTTTTTTTATCATTTAATTCTGGAAGCATAGGGGAGAGCAGGGGAATCCTGCCACCTCGGGCAATGCCGCCACCCCTTGTATCTCGCCAGCGGTGGGAGGGGAGGGGGGGGGGGGTGAGCGCTGACCTGAGGCAGGAAACAATTTAGGAAGGAACTAATTTGTAGTATAGACGCTAATGGCCGTGCGGTGAGCTGGTGTAAAGTTATTTAAAAAATGCGGTTTTTAGGGATTTTCATCTAATTTTGGGCCTTCTGAAATCAAGAGATGAGTGACTGTTTTCTCTAAGTTAGATAAATCAGCTATATATCATTGAAAAGAGTACTTATTATTCTATTTTATCACGTTGTTGGTTTGGACGCTAGGCTATCTACCTTTCTTTAAAAAAGCTGTCCATGCCATTTTGTCTTACTGGGGTTATGCCGCCACATGCAAAAGGATGGCGGCATAAATCCGTAAAATGGAAATTTCATATATTGGCCCTGCAACCTATTACTTTTCGTTCCAGATGCCACGTATCTGAAAATTAATAACTGAACTGGTCAAATTGACCAACGGATCTTTAAAAAAAACTTCATAGTTAGTTGCAAATGGAAAGTTAATAAAAAAAAGCTGTACCCCGTAAAATTTACCATTCCAAAGTTAATTAAACCTATTTTAGTTCTATATGTATTACTTTATTATGTAATTTCTATTATTTATAGATTATTTGCTTTGATAATTGATGTGGCGGCATAACCCCAGGTACCGGGGTAATCCCGCCACTGTGCAAGCTTTTAGAAAAACAATTTTATTCAGTTTCTATTAAAGATTTAAATTAAAAAAAATTACCACAATATAGGTTATGAACTGTAGTATGATATGGTCATTACAATTTACATTAATTGCACCACAATTCTGCATGAAAGTTCAATTTCCCTTAAGGTGGCGCCATTCCCCTTCTCTCCCCTAATGAATCTGTTTAACAAATTTTAGATTTTTAGAAAAGTTGGAACTGAAAGGATTAACAAAAGTAGGCCTAGTGCAGCTCTAATTGTTTAAACTAACTGTGCAATCCCTCAGCTTTCTAATATATTTTTTATTTTTGCACTGGTCACACGACCACCACAACAGCAAATCTTAGAAGTATGATTAAAAACAACTATCACTTATACAAACAAAAAGTTTAATTACAAGTTTATACAAGAACGCAAACTGCAATAAATAGCTTGTGTGACTCTCCCTTTATCCTTCAGAACCAAACTCCGAAACATCAGTTATCTACAATGGAGAAGAAAAAAAGGTTTAAATTTTATTAAAATATCACATTTTGCTTTTTTTTAAGTAAAAAATATTTAGAATGGCTGGTTGGTTGGTAGACATATATTTTCAGGATTGTGTGCTGAGGGACAGCCACCCTCTTATAAGCCTTCGTCAAGTAAGGCAGACACAGATAGAATTTTTACTGTCACAGAGAAAGGAAGTACTCCCAGGGCGAAGGCGGAAATCGAACCCGCACCCGTTACAGCGAGCAGACTGCTAGCGTAAAGATCCAAACAACTCGGCCATAAAATATTTATAAACCAAAATATTTATAAACTGTGTCTCCAAACCAAAATGGAAAATAGCATAATTGAAAATAGGAGAATAAGGGGTGATTTAATTCAGTTATTCAAGTTCATAAAACAGGGATACATGGAAGGCTTCTTAGGTTTTAGCCGGACCAGAGAAGAAGAAGGACACTTCAGAAATTAAATAAATAATGCTTTAGAAGGGAAGTAAGAAAACAATATTTTTACACTGGAGTCGTCAATGAGTGGAATGCTTTACCGGAATACAGGGTGGTTATAAAATAACGCTCGCTCTTCGGAGTGGTCTGTAGCTCTAATGAATAATCCAAATGCAAACAACCTTGAGACACTAACTAATCAAGAAGGGGGGAAAAGAATGAAATCATAAAAAAAAAAACTCGTCTTTTGACCAGGATTCTAAATTACGGGGCGTAATTGGATGTGTTGGCCGTAATTGGCCATAATTGGCTGCGCCTCGTAATTAGAACCTTGGTCAAGAGACGAGTTTCTTTTTTATGATTCCATTCTTTTTCGTAAAAAGGAAACTCGTCTCTTGACCAATGATCTAAATTACGAGGCGTAATTAGCTGTGTTGGCCGTGATTGGCCATAATTGACGACGCCTCGTAATTTAGATTCTGGTCAAGAGACGAGTTTGTTTTTATGATTATTCTTTTTATGATTATTTTTTAGGATTCTGTCCTTTTTATGATTCTATTCTTTTTCCACCATCTTGATTAGAAAGTGTCTCAATGTTTGATGCATTTGGATTATTCATTCAAGCTACAGGCCACTCCAAATAGCGAGCGTTATTTTATAACCACCCTGTATGTTGTGTATTCGAAGAGAGTGAAAGATTCTACAATAAGAAGAATATCGATAATTGGAAACTGGAAAGGAATTAGATATATTTTGGACCAACCTTGCTGGTCCTCTGGCCTGTTGTTGGTCGACAATTTTTTATATTTGTATTGGTAAAGTGCCTTTTTTTCTTAATACAAAGGAAAAAGACGATTTTCTCTGCCACATTTCCCCTGCTGTATTGAATAGTTTTACAAACCGTTTTCATGTGATAAATGTAGCTCACTCTCAGGTCTCTAATATACCAATTTTTGAAATTGCAATATATCGTTTTAATTTTCAATAACTAACTTTACAACGAAATAATCAAACGCATTTAAAAAAAAGTAGGATTATAGAGCCCTGTATGTCAGCTACATTTACCATATAAAAGAAAGAAAAATTTAATACCACCGGAGAAATGCGGCTTAGAAAATGATTTTTTTCCATTGGATTCACACATATATGGTTTGAAGACACACGGTCATTGATAGCCCAGTCGGTTAGGCGTTCGCCTTGCATGCTGAAGGTCTCTGGTTCGGCAATAAACGGCAGCCAGACATTTCCGACAAATAATACTACATGTAGAGGATAAGCACGTTAAATAAGCTCCTAAGTACCGACGCGACGCTGCGTAAGATGTCGCCCTTAACGGTTGCGTTGGGTGCCTATTCGGATGATGGCTCGTCACCTGACTGTGGTTCTAAATTGCGACTCCCGTCACTAATAGCCCTCGTGTAGCTCTAGTGCAACGATAATTCAACCTAAACTCTAATACTCACCACAGTACGGATACCCAATCGTCGTATTCAGATAAAACTTCCTGAACTGTCCCTCTGCAGCTCTAGGACCTGGATTGTCCTCGTAGTTCATTCCCATGACAGCGCAGTTGGTCCCAGCTTGGTCACCACACGGTGGACACTGCCCAGCCGCGTAGGTCTCGTAATCTGGACAGAGGACGCCGACCAGTTCGCACCTCTTCGGGTTGATGGACGCTTTGTAGTACTGCACGGCGTGCATGTGGCTGCAGATTCTTGGTACTAGGGAGATGGTGGCTGGAAGAAACAGGGATTTTGAATAGGTTATATACAGGATGGTTATAAAATAACGCTCGCTATTCGGAGTGGTCTGTAGCTTGAAGGAATTATCCTAATGCATCAAAAATTGAGACACTTACTAATCAAGAAGAGGGGAAATAAATGGAATAATAAAAAAGAGAGAATCTTTAAAAAGAATAATCATAAAAAAAAACTCGTCTCTTGACCAGGGTTCTAAATTACGAGGCGTAGTCAATTATGGCCAACACAGTCAATTACGCCTCGTAATTTAGAACCCGGGTCAAGAGACGAGTTTCTTTTTTTTTTTTCAAAAAAGAATGGAATCATAAAAAAGAAACTCGTCGCTTGACCCAAGGTTGTAAATTACGAGGCGTAACCAATTACGGCCGACACAGCCAATTACGCCTCGTAATTTAGAACTCTGGTCAAGACTCAAGAGACAGGTTTGTTTTCAATGATTACTCTCTCCCCCCCGTTTCTTGATTAGTAAGTGTCTCGATGTTTGTTGCATTCGGATTATTCATTCAAGCTACAGACCTCTCCGAATAGCGAGCGTTATTTTATAATCCCCCGGTATTCTCAACGGTAAATTTATGAAATATTTTTCATTAATACAATGTTAGATTATGCTACTAATGGGGTTGTTTCTCGGAGGATCTGGCAATAGCGCCGCGGTCTTGTTTTTTTTTCTCTCGAATTACTTTTGTTTTGGTTGGTTGGTAGAGATAATCAGGTTTGTGTGTTGATCAAGAACCCTAACCTGAATATAGGTCTACCAACCAACCAACTTAACCAAACAAAAGTGATTCGAGAGAAAGGAAAACAAGACCGCGGTGCTGTTGCCAGATAATCCGTGAAACAACCCCATTACAGAAAACTGACAGAGCTTGTTTGTTCTTTATGGAACAGATTTTTTACCACTGAAAACCTCATATTTCACAAAATTGACGTACCCCTCAGCAAAATGTTTAACGTTATTATTTTTTTTCAAAATTACTCCTTGCAACACATAACGTACTTGTTTTACATACCTACTTGTTTGGATACACATTTAAAAATGTAATTGTTTGAATTTTTTTAATGTAGGTACCATATGTGTAGGGGTTTTTTTTTCAGGAGAGAAGAGCATGGAATTGGTTTGTCAATACTACTTACCGTAGAGGAAGTCGAGTGCCAGGTAGGACTTGATGATGTGCTGCCTGCAGCTGTGCTGCTGGGCGCCGCCGTTGGGGTAGAAGTCGGCGTGGCCCAGCGGGTTGATGTCGCCCAGGACCTCCCCTGGAACACATAAAAAAACAATTGGACCTCAGATGCTAATGGCTAGTTCCATGCAAAACTATCCTAAGATTGATACTTGAACATTGTCCCAGAAAGTTATGAAAATGACTGAGTGGATCCACGACCCACTATATACTGCCGTGTGGGCAGGCAAACTGCAGTAATCGCAACAATGAGTTGTACCATTTTTGATCTGAATATAAAAAAATACAGTATTGTTTTCTTAATTGTTATACTAATTGAGTTTATGCAACAATGGTCCAAGTCATTATAGACGTTACTGTAGTTTATCTGCCCACGGCAGTATACGGTTAAGTGTTTGAAAATGAGTCGGCAGCTTGCGAGGCAAACACAGTAACCAACACAAACGGGTCCAAATTTTGTTTTGTGGGACAGCAGCTTTTTGGTAGAGAATTTTTTGAAAACAGAAATAAATACCACTTCTTCCTCCTCCACTATCACATCTAAAGATTTTTAGACGCCTATTGCTACCTACAAGGGCACTTTAGAGTGTTAGGAGAAACACTTGGTGACTTTGAAAATGATCTATAGCAGTGTTATTTAGTAGTTTTTAAATTTTAAATTTTTGTTTAATACTTTGCGACGAAAATTGTAATAAAATGCTATAGTATTTTTTAACTACAATTTACCGTCATAAATATCGGAATTGTTATGTTTTAACGTGAAGTAGGTGACTTCCGAAAAGACAAAATATTTAAATAATTCTTACATATTTTACCCTATTAAAAGTTAGGTAGATGCCAACCTAATATGTTTAAAAAATTCAAATTAAAAAAGAATTTTTGCTAACCAACTTTTGTTCCGCCATTTGTGTGAATAACGTCAACCAAACCTGCATCTGATTGGTGCAGCCTCTCTGACTTCGATCTGTTCTGGAAAGGATTAAGTGCAGGATCTAACGCTATAAAAATAATACAGGAATTTTTACATACGACATTTATTTTTGCAAATGAGTTTAAGTATAATAAATAAACTATTCACTAGCATTATTAAAACATTTCATTCTAAGTGTTAAAATTGAATGGGCACGTTTGGTGATGTGGCAACAGTTCCAGCGTTCACTATTATTGCATAGCTATTTTCTTAAGGCTGCTCATCACCCCCATTCCCCGTCCTCCTTCGATCGGGCTGGCTAATGGTAAGTCTATGGGGGAAAAATGGTTTTTGTTTCCAAAAAAAGCAATGAAATTATAGGAATATTTTGATGCGTTTTTTTTAAATTCATAAGACTCCAATAAAGTTGTGCTTATAGAGGTTATTTTTTTAAAAACGTTATTTACTTTTTTTAATCTAAATTTTTTTCTTTTAAAAAAAGGTAAATAATGTTTTTAAAAATAACCTCTAAAAGCACAACTTTATTCTAGTTTTATGAATTTAAAAAAAACCGCATCAAAATATTCCTATAATTTCATTGGTTTTTTTTGGGAACAAAAGCCATTTTTTCCCCCATAGACTTGCCATTAGCCAGCCCGATCGAAGGAGGACCGGGTATGGGGGTGATGAGCAGCCTTACACTCTTAAAACAAAAGAGTGAAATCCACTCCAGTTGGAGAAGTGCATTTTCGACACCGTAAAGGCATGCATATTTACTCAGACTGAGTTAAAATCACTCGTTTGGAGTGATCCTGTCGGAGGTTTAACACACAAAGGATCCACTCCAAAAGGAGAAGTGCATTTTCCAGTCTGGAGGAGTGAAATCCACTCAGACTGAGTTAAATTATAAGTGTTTGTTTTAAGAGTGTAACTTATAGAGTTCCCAGAAGTGATATTGAATATGGTAAATAATACATATTACAGAAGCAAGTCTATTGACGATCAAGTTTAGATCGAAAAGAAATGCACTTGCAATTAATGACGACCTTCAGCAAATAACTATAATCCTCCTTTCACTAAATTCCGATGTGTAATTTTAGTGTGAAATATTATTTCCAACCAAACTAACTCAATAATCCACAGGATCGCCAAACACCAGGGGAGGCAGTCCTGCCTCCTTTAGGTTCTCTACCTTTTTACAAAGTGGACGCTTCCTCAATAAAAATATTTAGGATGCTAAGTTGGAGCAGGCGGACTACACTCTTAAAACGAACGAGCGATTTTAACTCCGTCTGAGTTAATTTCACTCCTCCAGTCTGGAAAATGCGCTTCTCCGAAATGAGTGGATACTTTGTGTGTTAAAACTCCGACAAGATCACTCCAAACGAGTGATTTTAATTCAGTCTGAGTTAATATTCACTCCTTTCCAGTGTCGAAAATGCACTTCTCCAATTGGAGCGGGTTTCACTCCTTTGTTTTAAGAGTGTATACCCTACTTAAACGAATGTTGGGTACAAACTTTTATCTCAGTATAACTATCTTTTCCTGAAGCTTGTTAAATTATCGCTTCATTTCTCCGCATAAAACAGAATATCATCTAAACTGTAATTTTCCAACAGCATTGTAGTTTTGGTAATACTTAGCATACTTGAAATTTAATCGAATTAAACCTGATATATCTTAATAAATAGCCGGAATGTAAGCAAGTTGCTTGTTAAGAACTTTAAAATAGAGCACAGCAGACGTTAAGGGGGAATGGGCTCGCTGGATTGCGGGTTTCCAAAGCAAAGTGCAAGTGCATCAGTGTTAATCGAATGGAGAGAAAATAAATATTTTCTCTGCCCCTTTTCTCTTGTTGCATTGAATATTTTTACAAACGGATTTTTTATGTGATAAAAGCAGCTGAATTACAGGTCCCGACAATTCCACTTTTTGAAATTGGTTCAAATGCATTTTTTAAAATTTTTTAATAAATAATTTTACAAATAGTATTTGAAGCAAGATTAAAAAGTGGGATTATAGAGACCTGTAAGTTATCTAAATTTAGTAAAAACCTGTTTGTAAAAATATTCAATACATCCGAAGAAATGTGGCAGAGAAAACAGTTTATTCCCATTTGATTAGCAGTGAGGCACTTGAGTTTGGAGACCCATGATCCAGCGAGCCCATTCCCTCTCATTTTTGTAGTGAAATCGAAACACCCAATGAAATCGCAGGAGTACAAAAATGAAAACTGGACAGTTACATCATGCGAAATATTCTTATTAGTGCAGCAATTGCTTTAATTTTCATCATTGTTAACATTTTGGTCTATGGTAAAAGACAGTCGAAAGAAGATAAAATGTTTCACCTGTGATTCTTCTCAGGCCAGGGACAATCTTGCCCGCGAATCCGGCCGCATGAGCCCCTAGGCTGTGGCCTATCAGGTGGAAATTATCCGGCAAAGCACCACTCTCTGCCTGAGGAATAATATATGTTGGTAAAACTAGTGGCAGTATCAAAAGAAAGTTTCCACGAATAAGGATTTTGATAGAGAGACAGTTTTACAAATACAAATTTTTATACATAGACATATAGTTTTTCAATTCTGATACATAGACATACATAGTTTTACAATTCTGATACATAGACACATATAGTTTTACAATTCTGATACTTAGACACATATAGTTTTACAATTCTGATACGTAGAAACACATAGTTTTACAATTCTGATACATAGTCATTTAGTTTCATAGATTTATGTCATTCCAAATTGATTCATGAAAAAATGAATTTGCTTCAAATATTTTTAAATAAATAAAGTTTCTTATGTCATTGTTGATTTGGAAACAGCGATTTAAATTACTCAAAATTGAATTTCACTGCTAATTCAATGGAAAATTCGCTGATAGATAGTAGATTTATGTCCGTACAGACAGGCGAACTAAAAGTGTAAAAGTTGGGTTCTGAGGTCATACCTTTCTAACAAAAAAATATTAAGATCCGATGGATAGAACCGATTTAGTACGGACAGACAGACATCGACAGCATGTCAATATCTATTTTTTTTTATTCTTTCGAATTAAAAAAGAAAAGTAGGCTAAAAATACTTATAATTTTAATTATACATTTAAATTTACAAGGTACTATGAGATCATTAACTTGTTTCACACCTATCATTACGTTTTTAAGTTAATAATATAAGATTTAGTTAAATTCAGTAGATAATTTTTCAAAAGAATTAGAAGTTAGCATAAAATTTAAAGCTTAGCTTATTTCAATCCTCATTCGTTGGTGCTGCCATCTGTACTAGTCCTGAATAAGTACAAATATGTTGGTGCTGCCATCTACATTCAAAGAGTTGATTTTGTGGCAACTTTTAGCGTTTTAAATTAACAATTGTTTGCAATTTTATTAAAATGGAAATTGCAATCTCCAGAATTACATTTGATGAAGCAAATGTGCAGTATAAATAAGCGCCTTTTATCAAATATGCATTTAAACTACAAGCCAAGTTAACCCTTATTATATTGCTCATAATACGAATAAATTTACAAAAGTTTTTCGAAATTAAAAAGATAATTTCATTCATCGGCGTTTATACATTGAATGCGGTTCTTCAATTATATCCCGAAATGGCTGTATGATTCTTAACACCTTTTATAATTTTCATTTGCGTTTGAATACGTTTTTAAACTCTGTTAGTAGGCAAGTCTATTTTGAGTGTTTTAAGGGGGAATGGGCGCGCTTTACCACGGGTTTCCAAAGCAAAGTACCTCAGTGTTAATCCAATGGGGACAAAATATTCTCTAGCACATTTCTCCGTCTGTGTTGTGTATCTTTACAAACGGATTTTTTATGTGATAAATGTAGCCGGTCCCGATAAACCCACTTTTTGAAACTGGTTCGAATTTTTTTTTTTTAAAGTTTTGGATAAATAATTTCACAAAAAGAATATTGTATAAGTATTTGAAGCAATTTTAAGAAGTGGGATTATAGGGACCTGTAAGTTATCGACATTTATTATTTCTTTTTAAAAAATAACCGTTTTTAAAAGTATTTATTACAGCCGGAGAAATGTGACAGAGAAAATAGTTTTTCCCCATTGGACTAACACTGAGGCACTTGAGTTTGGAGACCCCTGATCCAGCTCGCTCAATTCCCCCTTAAGGGGGTTCAGTACCCCAAAATCGGTGAAAAAAAAATTATTGGCTTAAAATACTATTACAACCTTTATTAATAATGTCACAAAGTATCAAGATGATTGGAAAAATATTTTTGACATTAAAAGCCATTTTATTTAACCCTTTCCTTACTGAAACGGCTAACAATAAAAACTTTAAATGCGTTTAGCTCAGAACTTGATTTTTTGAACTTCGATGTACCTTTTCTCAAAAACTATGCTATGTTTTCTCGTAAACTTTTTTTATATGATGTAATAAATAGTGTAGATTAATCTGAGGTAATAAATTTTAATAAAACTAAGGTGAAAAAAAATTTGGGGGGCAAAAAAGTGAAAAATTCCATGATTTTTTGGGTACTTTAAAACTTATTTTATTTTAAAAAATTTAACAGTTATTTCAAAAACACTTTTAACCTCAGATTAATGTATAAGGTTGGTATAACACACACAGAAAACTTTAAGATGATCTGATCAGTAGTTATTGTGAAAAGGTACATTGTAAATGGCCAATTTAACATTACCGATATACAACGTACTGAACCCCCTTAATTGTGGTAGTGTCTGGACATGAAAGATGTAACGTTTTACGTGAATTCAAATATTCTAATGATAACATGGATCTGCGTTTCAAAATAAAATTACATTTTTTTAAATAAAATGTTTTTTTACTAAGAATACTGTTAGAATCCGGATTATTATCCCGGATTGGGCGAGGTTGACCCATCCTTTCATCCCTTGAGTGGGTCGATAATTTGGGTACCAAGCATGAATGTGAACTAAACACAGGTGGTTCCACGTGAGGCTGAACGCCTTACCGGGACATATGCCTAGCACCCCAGAGTCCTAGGTTACGAAAGGGGAAATGGGCACGGCAGGCTTGGCCCAGTAATGGGCTGTTGCGCCGAGGAGTTTAGGTAGTACAGTGTAGTACTGTTAGAAGCAAAAGCATAAAATCAATCTAGGTGGAAACACGCTTCCCCGTTTATCTTAGATTCCAACAAAAAATGACCGTAATATCGTAGGGTAGACTAACCAGTGAATGAACGCTTAAGGACAATTTGTTCTTAGAAAATTCATACATTTTAAGAAATATATAGCTTGTGGGTTTATGACAATGTGCACACATCTGTTATTACATGTAAATTCTGCAAGGTGGCTTTATATTGCATTGCTTTTGGTCTTTCGGGGGTCCAAATAAAAAGGGATACAAAAGCCAAGTGAATGAACAGTTCTTTTACTAGTGAATGAACAAAATAAAATGTCCAGTCAATAAACATGTTGGATTTTAATTAATGACCAATTACAACCAATCAGATGTCAGATAGCTTCCTGCGAGATGGGAGGAAGTCAGTGTGGCCAATCCATCCAGTGGAATGATTTTGAATCCTTATTTTTTAATGTATTTACCAATTGTTTATTCACTGGGGCCTGTTCACTCACTGGTCAGTCTACCCTAGACTTACCATGATATTCTGAAGCAGAACGGCAACTTGTCGACCGACATGGTATGTGTTCTCGGCGCTCTCTGTGTAGTTCGGACCATTGCCCCAAGTCCAGTCGACCAATATGACGTTGTAGTTGCCCCTTTTAAACAGTTCCTTTTTCATCTCCTGAAAAAATAACTCAAGGAACGTCATCATCAATGACATTATTGTTTAATGCATCCATCTAAAGCAATTATTCCAAACTAATCAAATGAGGACTCGGCGGCTGAATGGTCAGGGAGCTATCCACTTGTAACTCTTGAAAAAGATTGATTATGTTCTTTTCCCAACTTTTATGCATGGTTGTTCGGTTGGTTGGTAGACATATTTATTAATGTTTGTGTGCTTGGTCAGAGACCCGCTTATAAACCTTCGTCGAGTAAGACAGACACAACACACACAACTGACAGATGCTGATATATATCGCCACTTTAGACATGTCCCTGAAGGGGAAGGAAATAGTCTCCAGGGACCAGTACCCGTGGGAAACTGCGCTTTGATTACCCACAGATTTAACAAGCACGTACTCCGCATATACTCGGTGGGTCTTCAGTGGTATCGGGACTCGATCGTGGGACCTTCCTATTTCGATTACGAGGCCTTAACCACTAGACCATCCACGGTCCCTTTTATGCATGGATGCAGCACTTCGAAAAGCTAATGACATCCACACTGTCAGTTGCCACACAGATATATCTTTAGAGAGCCAGAAGTTAGTAGGATCAAAGTGGGGCCAAATATCTATCCCCGACTAAGTTTGGCAAATCAAATCTGTGTATTTGTCATAACCCTTTAAGACCGGCGCGGCGGTCGGATAGCGCTGATTTAAAATTATGAGACTAAATTTGGAGTTCTATCGACAAAAATGCGTTAAACAGTATCAATGCTAGCAACTCCTTAAAAACAAAGTCATTTTTTATACAAATAACGAGTGGTACAAGTCAGCTGCTTCGGTATCGATATTTTTGAAGAGCTTGAACATTCTCTTTATTATACCCGCACGATCGTGATAGCTCGGTCGGAAAGCGATATTTCCGACAGTATCTCTAGGAAATAAAAAATCGTTCGTAAAAATATTCAATAAAGCGGATGTGCAAGAGCGCATAGATTTACTGTCTCTATGGGCTGTATTGAATTTTTGCAAACTTTTTTTACCTGATAAATGCAGCTGAAATACAGGTCTCTATAATTCCACTTTTTGAAGTAGGCTCAAAAATATTAAAAAAAGTTACGATAACTTTACAACAATATATTCGAACCCATTTCAAAAAGTGGGGTTATAGAGACCCTGTAAGTCAGCTAAATTTATCATAGAAAAATTCATGCGTAAAAATATTCAATACACCATGAAAAATCGGGATTCGAAAATAATGTCTTTCCCATTGGATTGACACAGATGCACTTTGAAGACAAACTATCATTCCGTTTTTAATAGTCTTGTATGGTAACAGATCTCTATACTATTCCAATGGGGCCTCTGTTCTTTGATCAGACATCACAGATCTCTATACTTTTGCCTCTGTTTTGAAATAAAGTATACGACATGTACTCACGGAAACTTACCAAAAAAGGAGAAAATTATTTTGCCATTAAAATAATTAATAAGTATAATTTTAACGATATTAATTTGTTATAATTAAATCAATGTTTTTTTGTTTAGATGTTTACATGCCGTTAGTGCTGCCATCTGTAGTTTGTGTGAATAATTACTAAAATGTTGTATTAAATATAACTATATAATTAGTGTCTTTACAATTATACTTATTAATTATTATAATGGCAAAATAAATTTCTTCTTTTTTATTTTGTAAGTTTTCGTGAGTACATGAGTTACGAAATTCATTATTCGAAAATTCGAAATTGCCAAAGTTTCCTCATTGGAATTGTACAGAGATCTGTTACCATACAAGACCCTTAACGTTCTGAAGTGCAACTTACCCTCATCCACGCAGATCGGCACACACCATCCAGGTAGCCGTGTATGAAGATCTCCGTTCTATGTTTCGGGTCGAAATTCGTATTCTTCGGAAGATGCCCTCTACATAAATGGAGGAATTCGGGGCTAGTCGGGTTCTTCTTCGTGAACAAGAACGCCAGCGTCTTGTTCGGCTCGAATTCCGTCTCGTTCCATCGATTGCAATCGGCAGCTTCGAACGGTCGGAAGCAGAAGGAAGGGTCTTGTTGGAATATCTTCTTGACTATTTCGCTCTCGAATACAGGTAAGGCTGAAAAGAAGAGTTTAGAGTTAACCAAAAAGTTCTATGGTAGGGTAGAGACTGAACCTACCAACAGCACCATGGAGCCAACAGGGAGATAACATAGGGTGGCATGTGGGGCCCGATGGCCGAGTGGTTTGGATCGCAGGCCATAACGCTAGTAGTCCGCGAGCTGTACAGGGTGCGGGTTTGATTCCCGTATTTGCCCTGGGTGTATTTCCTTTCTCAGTATCAAAATTATAAATTAACTAGCACTTTTGCCACTCTATTCGGGCTCCGCAGTGAGCCATGGCTGTCGATGGCAGCTCAGTACGAGTCGTTCCTCTGCCGTGATAAGGTAAACTGCAGTATCTTCCATAGTGACTTGGACCTTTGTTGCAAGCACTCAATTACTTTAACCGAAAGAACACATACTGGAACTTTTTTTATTTAAGAGCAAAAATGGTGCAATTCATTGTGGCGATTACTGCAGTTTACTTTATCACGGCAGTCTCTCATCTACTATAGAACTCTTTGGAGTTAACTTCTCGTTGAGATCCTCCCATTCTGGTTTGGACACAGAACAGTTTTCGGACGTAATTTGATGGCATTTTGAATTGTGCGCTTGGTTCCCAAAACAAAGAGTTGTTATGAGTTTTAATTAATTTCATTTCATTCCGCTTTCTTTATTTCGACACCCCATTTAGTTTGAGATTTTAAAGAATTCGAGTGTAAAAAAATATTTGCGCGCAAAATTTTCACTTCATAAAAATATACTTTTTAATGCATAATTGTTTGAAAAATACGTTTATATAACGACAATACATGCATATAATTTTTGGGAAAGAAGAGGTTAAGCCTTATCCATATATCTTCATTTTTATTTCTCATACCAATGAAAATAAATAATAGAATTATAATGGCAGCAAAGTAAAAAATTCAAAGTAAAATATCTATCAAATAGAATTTTTTATACGCCATTTGAATCTGATTTATTTTTTCAACGAGTCAGGATTATTTAATTGGACATAATTTCAGTACCTGTGTCAGACAATAACAAACACAATTAATTACATTCTAAGGTAATGTCAATATGAAATAGGCCAAAAGAATCGAAACCAGGAAATAAAATAAAAACCCTCGGGGGGAAAAGGAAATTGAGATGCCACTCTCACTTTCTGTTCATACAGGAAGTTTTTAGACGGTATTTGGAAGGTCAAGGGAAGCGTATACACAACAACACAACAGAAGAACGTATTATTTTTTAAAATTAATTTCAGCACAGAAGAATTGGTTACTTAGGAGACTGTCAGTCCCGTAGACCTAATCCTAATGCATTAGTTTTGGAACCACAACTTTAGCAGAGTGCTTGGTCATGCAGTTACGCTTCCCCAGGTATGATAATCAACATAACATCGAAATGAAACAAATTTGTTGAAAATATTACCTAGTTATTTAGTTATATATTTTTTAACTTTTAGTATGCCAAAAATATGCAAATATATGTATATTTACAAGCTTTGTCAATTAATAAATAAATGACCGGTAGTATTAATCCCTTCAACTTTTTTTTGATTTTTTTTTTGTTGATTCCCATACGTGGTGAAAATGGAAAAACTTGACAAAGCGATTCTTTTGCAAAGTTGTGATTTCAAAACTAATGCATTAGCTCTATGGGACTGACATTCCCCATTAACATAGTTTATTCGAAGAATAATTAGAAAGAATTTTTTTTAATGAAAAAGTAGGTATTGACATGCTGACGGTGTCCGTCTGTCTGTCCGTACCCCTTCCAAAATCGATTCTATCTATCGGATCTTAAATTTTTTTTTAGAAAGGTTTGACATCAGAGATCGGACTCTTTCGTACTTTTAGTCCACCAGTCTGTACGTCCGGTCGGACGCATAAATCTACTAAACCGTCGGCGAATTTCTCAGTGAATTAAAATTGAAATTCAATTTTTAGTCTTTAAAGTAGCTGTTTCCAAATTAACAATGTCATGAGAAACTTAATTTATTTGAAAAATATTTTAAGCAAAATAGTTTTTACCAAACCACTGGGCCACAAAACAATATAATCTTCAAATTGCAGAACAATTAGTAAAACAAAAATGTAAACCATACTCACAGCTAACTGTTGCCACTAGAGAAGACAACACACAGAACCACTGGAACATATTCACAAGCTTAACAATATTGTACCGCGGCTCTCTACCATCTGACTGACTCAGAAGATTTACAAGCATTTCGACTTCTTTTCGTTGCCTCAGGGAAACCGCCCTGGTTCTCATCGTCGTCATTAAAACAAGAAAGTGAAAGTTTTTTTTAATCATATTTTATTTGATGAAGACTCCCAAAACATGCCTCATGGGGGATGGCAGCGATATAGGTTAGAATGACATTAAAATGATGATTTGTCCGAAAACATTGTGAATGACGGTTGCCGAGTGAGGCCGAGGATGGATTCCGAAATACGCCCAATGCAAGCGCGTGGAAAATTCCTTTGTGCTAATTTTACGTAGTTAACGAAGATGTGGCATGTAAGGTGTAGTACATTAAATAAGTTTACACTCCTTGCCAACCTAAGTTGGATAAATAGAAATATGCACTGGAGAAGATCCTTCCGTGGAGGTAAAGAGTTCTTCAAATTATTTGTGTATCCATCCAGAAAACATGTATAAGACATTAATTTCGTTTAAGGTGTAACAGATTTAAATATTATTTGAGAAAATTTGGCAATTTTGTCAGAATGAAATGTGTATTTTGGTTAAATTGTATTCATATCATTTTGTACGTAAATATTACCTTAGAAGAGTTTCCAACTAACGGACCAACCGCGCTTTTCCCTCTGCCTGTTCATGTTTGTTTTTACCCAAGGCACTGAGTGTAGTTTGAGTTTGGCATTGGCGGCTTTTGGTGAAGTTGAAAATTTAGCGTAGGGAAGCTATTCCTATCCAGTTGTATGGGTTAGTTACCGCATCGAGTTGTATGAAATATGAAGTGAAAAGTTTACTACATTTGAGGAGTTTCGTTGCACTAATCGTAAAATAGAAACAGGCCATTATATCATAGCTGTTGCAATTTAAACAGGGGCCTACACTCTTAAAACGAACGAGCGATTTTAACTCAGTCTGAGTTAATTTTCACTCCTTTCCAGTGTCGAAAATGCACGTCTCCTAGTGGAGTGGATTTCACTCTTTTGTTTTAAGAGTGTATGGGAAAGCCTTCTAACTACTGAAAAGATCTGGATAAAATCAACAACTCATATCACAATGGGAAAACCTCTCATATCAGAATGGGATTAGATTATAGTAATATCCTGATGGAGTGCTGACCAGTGGAGACGGGATCAATTGATATACAATAAAAGTTTACATTAAAAAAACCTACCAATTAGGCTTATTATATTAACTGTACACTCCAAAAAATGAATGCTCAAAAACGACGACATTTTCCTTAATTTTGACGATTCCGTTACTGGCAAATGCTCCGAATTTTCGTTTCCTCAAAGTGAGGAAATTTGAATCGTCATTTTTATGAGGATTTGAATGTCGTCTAATCTTAAGAAATATTTCGTCATTTTTGAGCATGTGAGTACAACAATGAGATTCAGTTTCCTCACAATCAAGATACAGAATCGTCAAATCACGATCGCAAAAGTGAGGATTCGCGTTTACTCAAAAGTCACGTGATAGTTTGACGAAACAATCCTCAAAATTAACGAAATGAGGCTTGAGGATTCATGAATCGTCAAAAATGAAAGTGTTATTTCTGAGAGTGTACACCTGTACACCCGAGGGTTCATAAAGCTTAGTATAGTATAATCTAAATGCTTCTTACGTGAGTTAAATGAAAAACTTAAGGGGGTTCAGTACCCCAAAATCGGTGAAAAAATCAAAAAAAAGAAATTATTGGCTTAAAATACTATTACAACCTAGATTAATAATGTCACAAAGTATGAAGACGATTGGAAAAAATATTGTTGACATTTATTACGAGGAGGCAAAAATCCTTCTTAAGGAAATGGGTTAGCTATAAAAACTTTAAACGCGTTTTTCTCAGAACTTGATTTTTTGAACTTCAATGTACTTTTTCTCAAAAACTATGCTATGTTTTCTAGTAAACTTTTTTTATATGATGCAATACAGTATAGATTAATCTAAGATTATAAATTTTAATAGAACTGAAGTGAAAAAAAAAATATGGGGCAAAAAAGTGAAAAATTTCATGATTTCGTGGGTACTTTAAAACTTATTTTATTAAAAAAAAAATCTAACAGTTATTTAAAAAAAACTTTTAACCTCAGATTAATATATAAGGTTGGTTTCACACACACAGAAAATTTTAAGATGATCTGATCAGTAGTTATTGTGAAAAGGTACATTGCAATTGGTTTGGTTTGAATTATCGTCGCACTAGAGCTACACGAGGGCTATTGGCGACGGGCGTCGTATTTTAGAACCACAGTAAGGTGACGAGCCAACACCTGAATAGGCACCCAACGCAACCGTTAGGGCGACATCGTACGCAGCGTTAGGACTTTGAAGGATATTTAACGTGCACTCCCTTACATGGGGTATTATTCGTTGGACATTTTTGGCTGCACGGGCCGTTTATAGGTCGGCAGCTATTTTGGCGATGCCCGGACCCGAACCTGGGACCTTCCGCATGCTAAGCGAGTGCTTAACCGACTGGGCTCCCCAGCCCCACATTGCAATTGGCTAAATTAACATTACCGATATACAGCATACTGAACCCCCTTAAGTTAAAATGCTGTTTGTTGCGGCGCACCACATCAACTTGGCGACTTTCAGATGGCTTCATTTTTTTAGTGGCCAAGCATGACCATCTTATTTTTACCTCCGTGATGGCAGGTGAACTAGATATTCGATTTTTTTTCAAGATTCCATTTTTTTTATCTGGTGAATGTCCCAGAGGTTAAACGTGACACTTGGTTTGTGTGTCGTCATTGAAAAGGCTTTTTGGTATCTTCTTATGTTGTGAAATGTCTGAATTGATAAATCTCTACTTTTGCGTTAAAGGGCATGAACCCCACATTAGGATGCATCGCAAAAAACTTCTTTCAAAATTCAAATGGTAGTTCAAATAGTATGACTTATGACTTTCTTGGTGGGGGGCAAGATCGCCAAGCACTGCGACTATAAGTCTATTGTACTTAACCCCAGAAACGACACAAGCACAAGAGACACACAAAGAAAGAGACGACACAAACACATAGACAAATAACAACATTTATTGACAGTCACAAACATCCATGCCTGACCGGGATTCGAACCCGACCTCAGCAAATAGTAAAAATTCACTAGGCCACCCGGGCTCAAAGGCAAAATTTATATAAAACTTGAAGATCGAGTAGCGTTGTATGAACGTCCGTGTGATATGACCTTTAGATTGTGAGCTTTGCACTGCAATATGTATAGTAGATAATGAATCGCAGTGATGAACTAGGCCAGGGGTTCAAAACCTTTTTGCATCTGCGTATACCGCTTGACTTTTTGAGAAATTTTGGCCTACCACCAGACCAAAATAATTTAATGATAGTATATTTACCCTTCAAAAAGTGTCCAAAGGCTTTTTGAATTAAATTCCCGAGGATATTTAAAGGTTACACATATTTGTTTATTTATGACATGCTCATAATAAAGGAGAAATAAAAAAGATTAAAATAGTATTAATTTACAGTTTATTCATTATCTATAGGTCTAAAACCATACAAATAAAAAATTAGTACAAACTCAGCAAAAAATTCATTGTGCGAAATATACTTTTATAGTCTCAAGTGTGAAACTTGTTGCTATTTGCCAATGATTAAATTATCAAAATTAGGAGTGATAGAATTTTTCTTCACTGTTAAGTCTTCTTCAACACTTATTCTGATTCAATGTTTATTCTTTACTAGCAAATTTATACCCGTACTTCGCACGGATTAAAAAAAAATATCAAATCGATCCAAGTATGTGTACCATATAACCCGTTATAAGATCATAAACTTAAGTTATTCTTCCCGCTCGTTATCAAGTATGAAATCCCGTTTCATTGCTTTATAATTCCAAAATCAAAAATACGGTGTAAAATGCACTCATAAGTGTCATCACAATTCCCTCATAAATACATAAAACCTTTAAACTCTTTTGGCATGCTTTGGGAAATAATTTGGCGAGAAAATAGATATAGCTACAAACACACCCATTACACAGCTCTAACACAATGATCTTAGCATAACCAACCAGTTTATAAATTATTTTTTAAAAACATTTTGCCCATTTCACGGTTTTTTAAAAAAGAATTTGGCGAGATTGGCATCATATTTGGCGAAAAAATAAAAAAAATAAACCCTGATATGCAGCTGTAGTGCGGTGGCCTGAATTAACCATCACAGTTCAGTAATAGATTTACAAACATTTTGAGGGGCTGGGGAGCCCAGTCGGTTAAGCACTCGCTTAGCATGCGGAAGGTCCCAGGTTCGGGTCCGGGCATCGCCAAAATAGCTGCCGACCTATAAACGGTCCGTGCAGCCAAAAATGTCCGACGAATAATACCCCGTGTAAGGGAGTGCACGTTAAATATCCTTCAAAGTCCTAACGCTGCGTACGATGTCGCCTTAACGGTTGCGTTGGGTGCCTATTCAGGTGTGGCTCGTCACCTGACTGTGGTTCTAAAATACGACGCCCGTCGCCAATAGCCCTCGTGTAGCTCTAGTGCGACGATAATTCAAACCAAAACCAAAACAAACATTTTGCTCACTTGGCGATATTGGCAACGTATTTGGCGAAAAAAATAAAGACATAATATCGTTATATGCAGGTCTAGTGCGAAGGTCTTTATTAACCTTCATAGTTCAGTAATAGCTTAACAAACATTTTGCCCATTTGGCGAGTTTTAATTAATAATTTGGCGAGATTGGCAACATATTTGGCCAAAAAATAAAGACATAAAACCCTTATATGCAGCTCTAATACGATGGCCTTTGTTAACCGTCACATTAACTATACATTTATTGCTTAAATATGCATATTTGCAATCAACAGAACCATCAATGAAGAAATCATCAACTAAAACCACAATAAATCCTGGAATGGAAACTGTATAGAATTGCGTCACTTGAAACATGTCAATTATTTTCAAATAATGAATTTAGTTTCTGTAGGTAATGGCAACACAATAAAATAAACATTTGTGATTTAATTTATTTTCGTTGAAAGTTTTATTTAATTCTTTCAGCAGATGGCATCAGGAAAGAAAAAAAATGAGCGGATTTGAGCCAAAGTGGTGTAGTTTTATCAAAAAATTCGAATTTTCTTCAAAAATAGAAAATTTTGAGAGCTGAAAGTTCCCTATTTGTAACTTAAGTATAAAATACGCATTTGTGCCAATTTACGAGTCAAACAAATGTCTAGTTTTTGAATCTATAAGGCACACACCCACATACATACATACATACATACATACATACACACAAAACTTCATTTTTATTATTATAGATGTACAAGAGTTCAGAAAATCCACTCTCACACAAGTAACTGGTAACAAATGGCATCAAATATAGCAGAACTTGCCAGATGATCAAAGGGTACTCTGGTTTTTACATCTGATTTAGAAGTTAATTAAGGATCCAAGAAGTTAATTAATAGCATCATGTTTCTTACATCACTCACGCGTACCACCTGAAATTTTCCTGCGTACCACCAGCGTTACGCGTACCACCGGTTGGGAATCCGAACTCAGGCGCGCAGCCACGATTTTTTCAGACTGCTGAAGTAAAATTTTGAGGTAAGTGAGTGGTTGATAAAAATTTCCAGAGGAAACTAAAATTACAGGAATTCTGAAAATAATTCTTACTTTGGAATTGGAAAACTAGGGAAAGTTATCACCCCCCCCCCCCCAAAAAAAAAAAAAACATTTGTGAAAGGGGATGAAGAGAAGTAAAATGTTTTATATCAATTCTCTGATATCTGTGTCGCTTTTTTACGTACGATTCTGAAATTCTTTGACAGCGATTCTGTAAAAATATGTCTATATAAGTTAGGTAAGTTACAAATTCGTTCATCTACCTAGAAAATCTCTGAGCAAGCACACAAGCCTGAAAATATATGTATATCAACCAACCAACCAACCTAGAAATCTAACGAATTCCAAAAGCTATGGGATAAAACAAAATTTTGAAAGTTGCCATTTCCGTCAATCAAGGTTGATCAATCGTCCCTTTTACAGTAAGGCTAATTGAGGGCGGTTTTTGAAGATACATGAATTAAACTAAGGTTGATCAATCGACCCTTTTACTGTAAGGATAATTGAGGGCGGTTCTTGAAGATACATGAATTAAACTAAGTTTGATCAATCGTCCCTTTTACAGTAAGGATAATTGAGGGCGGTTCTTGAAGATACATGACGAAAACAAAGGTTGATCAATCGACCCTTTTACAGTAAGGATAATTGAGGGCAGTTGAAGATACATGAATTAAACTAAGGTTGATCAATCGACCCTTTTACAGTAAGGATAATTGAGGGCGGTTCTTGAAGATACATGACGAAAACAAAGGTTGATCAATCGACCCTTTTACAGTAAGGATAATTGAGGGCAGTTGAAGATACATGAATTAAACTAAGTTTGATCAATCGTCCCTTTTACAGTAAGGATAATTGAGGGCGGTTCTTGAAGATACATGACGAAAACAAAGGTTGATCAATCGACCCTTTTACAGTAAGGATAATTGAGGGCAGTTGAAGATACATGAATTAAACTAAGGTTGATCAATCGTCCCTTTTACAGTAAGGATAATTGAGGGCAGTTGAAGATACATGAATTAAACTAAGTTTGATCAATCGTCCCTTTTACAGTAAGGATAATTGAGGGCAGTTGAAGATACATGAATTAAACTAAGGTTGATCAATCGTCCCTTTTACAGTAAGGATAATTGAGGGCGGTTCTTGAAGATACATGACGAAAACAAAGGTTGATCAATCGACCCTTTTACAGTAAGGATAATTGAGGGCAGTTGAAGATACATGAATTAAACTAAGGTTGATCAATCGTCCCTTTTACAGTAAGGATAATTGAGGGCAGTTGAAGATACATGAATTAAACTAAGTTTGATCAATCGTCCCTTTTACAGTAAGGATAATTGAGGGCAGTTGAAGATACATGAATTAAACTAAGGTTGATCAATCGTCCCTTTTACAGTAAGGATAATTGAGGGCGGTTCTTGAAGATACATGAATTAAACTAAGTTTGATCAATCGTCCCTTTTACAGTAAGGATAATTGAGGGCAGTTGAAGATACATGAATTAAACTAAGGTTGATCAATCGTCCCTTTTACAGTAAGGATAATTGAGGGCGGTTCTTGAAGATACATGAATTAAACTAAGTTTGATCAATCGTCCCTTTTACAGTAAGGATAATTGAGGGCGGTTCTTGAAGATACATGACGAAAACAAAGGTTGATCAATCGACCCTTTTACAGTAAGGATAATTGAGGGCAGTTGAAGATACATGAATTAAACTAAGGTTGATCAATCGTCCCTTTTACAGTAAGGATAATTGAGGGCGGTTCTTGAAGATACATGAATTAAACTAAGTTTGATCAATCGTCCCTTTTACAGTAAGGATAATTGAGGGCAGTTGAAGATACATGAATTAAACTAAGGTTGATCAATCGTCCCTTTTACAGTAAGGATAATTGAGGGCGGTTCTTGAAGATACATGAATTAAACTAAGTTTGATCAATCGTCCCTTTTACAGTAAGGATAATTGAGGGCAGTTGAAGATACATGAATTAAACTAAGTTTGATCAATCGTCCCTTTTACAGTAAGGATAATTGAGGGCGGTTCTTGAAGATACATGACGAAAACAAAGGTTGATCAATCGTCCCTTTTACAGTAAGGATAATTGAGGGCAGTTGAAGATACATGAATTAAACTAAGGTTGATCAATCGTCCCTTTTACAGTAAGGATAATTGAGGGCAGTTGAAGATACATGAATTAAACTAAGTTTGATCAATCGTCCCTTTTACAGTAAGGATAATTGAGGGCGGTTCTTGAAGATACATGAATTAAACTAAGTTTGATCAATCGTCCCTTTTACAGTAAGGATTATTGTGGGCGGTTCTTGAAGATACGCGAAGAAAACTAAGGTTGATCAATTGTCCCCAAAGAGTTCTATAGAAGAGGGTAGAGGAACGACTCGTTCTGAGCTGCCATCGGCCGCCATGGCTCACTACGGAGCCCGATGAGAGTGGCAAAAAAGCTTGTTAATTTATAATTTTGATACTGAGAAAATAAGTACACCAGGGCAAAGACGAGAATCGAATGTTACAGCACACGGACTGCTAGCGTTATGGCCTGCGATCCAAACCCCTCGGCCATCGGGCCCCACATGCCATCTTATATTGTCTCTGTGTTGGTCCATGGTGCGGTTGGTATGTTCATCCAGTCTCTGATGCCCTACTATAGAACTCTTTGATCGTCCCTTTTGCAGTAAGGTTAATTGACGGCGGTTCCTGAAGATACGTGAAGAAAACTAAGGTTGATCAATTTTCCCCTTTACAGTAGGGATAATTGAGGGTGGTGTCGAGGTAATACTTCCTCGTGCGTCTCTTCCTGGGTGTCGGGTGCGGCTCGTACTCGTAGTCCATTCCCATGACCGCGCATCTCATGTTGCTCCTCCCGCACGAGTTGCACAGTCCGGTATCCTTGTCCCTTTTACAGTAAGGATATTTGAGGGCAGTTCTTGAAGATACATGGAGAAAACTAAGGTTGATCAATCGTGCCTTTTACAGTAAGGATATTTGAGGGTGGTTCTTGAAGATACATGAAGAAAACTAAGGTTGATCAATCGTGCCTTCTACAGTAAAGATATTTGAGGGCGGTTATTGAAGATACACTCTTAAAACAAAAGAGTGAATTCCACTCCAGTTGGAGAAGTGCATTTTCGACACTGGAAAGGAATGAATATTAACTCAGACTGAGTTAAAATCACTCGTTTGGAGTGATCCTGTAGGAGGTTTAATACACGAAGGATCCACTCCAAAAGGAGAAGTGCATTTTCCAGACAGGAGGAGTGAAAATCAATCAGACTGAGTTAAAAGCGCTCGTTCGTTTTAAGAGTGTACATGAAGAAAACTAAGGTTGATCAATTGTCCCTTTTACCGTAAGGATATTTGAGGGCGGTTCTTGAAGATACGTGAAGAAAACTGGTTGATCAATTTTCCCTTTTACAGTAGGGATAATTGAGGGCGGTGTCGAGGTAATACTTCCTCGGACGACTTCTCTTCCTGGGTGCCGGGTGCGGCTAGTACTCGTAGTCCATTCCCATGACGGCGCATCTCATGTTGTTCCTCCCGCACGAGTTGCACAGTCCGGTATCCTTGTCCCTTTTACAGTAAGGATATTTGAGGGCAGTTCTTGAAGATACATGGAGAAAACTAAGGTTGATCAATCGTGCCTTTTACAGTAAAGATATTTGAGGGCGGTTCTTGAAGATACATGAAGAAAAAAAACTAAGGTTGTGATCAATTGTCCCTTTTACCGTAAGGATATTTGAGGGTGGTTCTTGAAGATACATGAAGAAAACTAAGGTTGATCAATCGTGCCTTTTACAGTAAAGATATTTGAGGGCGGTTCTTGAAGATACATGAAGAAAAAAAACTAAGGTTGTGATCAATTGTCCCTTTTACCGTAAGGATATTTGAGGGTGGTTCTTGAAGATACATGAATTAAACTAAGTTTGATCAATCGTCCCTTTTACAGTAAGGATAATTGAGGGCGGTTCTTGAAGATACATGAATTAAACTAAGTTTGATCAATCGTCCCTTTTACAGTAAGGATAATTGAGGGCGGTTCTTGAAGATACGCGAAGAAAACTAAGGTTGATCAATTGTCCCCAAAGAGTTCTATAGAAGAGGGTAGAGGAACGACTCGTTCTGAGCTGCCATCGGCAGCCATGGCTCACTACGGAGCCCGATGAGAGTGGCAAAAGTGCTTGTTAATTTATAATTTTGATACTGAGAAAATAAGTACAACAGGGCAAAGACGAGAATCGAATGTTACAGCACACGGACTGCTAGCGTTATGACCTGCTATCCAAACCACTCGGCCATCGGGCCCCACATGCCATCTTATATTGTATCTATGTTGGTCCATGGTGCGGTTGGTATGTTCATGCAGTCTCTGATGCTCTACTATAGAACTCTTTGATCGTCCCTTTTGCAGTAAGGTTAATTGCCGGCGGTTCTTGAAGATACGTGAAGAAAACTGATTCATCAATTTTCCCTTTTACAGTAGGGATAATTGAGGGCGGTGTCGAGGTAATACTTCCTCGTGCGTCTCTTCCCGGGTGCCGGGTGTGGCTCGTACTCGTAGTCCATTCCCATGACGGCGCATCTCATGTTGTTCCTCCCGCACGAGTTGCACAGTCCGGACTCGAAACTCGAGTAGTCCGGACACTGGACCCCGACGAAGAGGCATTCCGTCGGGTTGATGGACGCCTTGTAGTACTGGATGCTCTGCAGGTGACTGCAGAACTCGGGCAGGAGCGAAAAGGCAGCTGCAACAAAACGCATTTGGAAAGTTAGTGTGGTTATTGACGTGTACCTCCAGGCCATATTCTGGAAGGTAAGAGAGCTGCAATACACTCTTAAAACAAAAGAGCCATTTTAACTCATCCTGAGTTAATTATCACTCCTTTCGGTGTCGAAAATGCACTTCTCCTACAAGAGTGGATTTCACTCTTTTTTTTTGTTAAGCCTCCAACACTGTTAAAACAAACGAACGATTTTAACTCAGTCTGAGTTAATTTTCACTCGTTTCGGTGTCGAAAATGCACTTCTCCTACAAGAGAGGATTTCACTCTTGTATTGTTAAACCTCCAAAAATCTTAACAACAAACGAGCGATTTTAGTCGATTAGGGGCGATTTAGGGAGATTATGAGCGATTTAGGAGTTAATTTTCACTCCTTTCGGTGTCGAAAATGTACTTCTCCTATAGGAGTGGATATCACTCTTTTGTTTTTAAGATTGTAGCATCCGGCAGCTGCAACAAAACACATTTGGAAAATTATTGCGGTTATTGCCGTGTACCTCCAGACACGACCAACCTCAATAACAAGGCCAGAGAAGCTTTCCCAAGCATGAGCTGAGACGGAAATTTCGACGTCATAGTTCCGAGTGTTGTTGTTCCGAAGATAAAGACGACCTGTCTCGAAACCTGTTCGGAACCACTCGTTCAAGGCTGACCATATTTTTAGGGTTCCGAATACGTCCGAACTAGTTTCTTGATCCTCGGCACTCGGAAATGTGACGTCGAAAATTCCGTCTAAGCTCATGGTTGGGAGAGCTTCTCAGGCCTTGATATTGAAGTTGTCCGTGCTTCAGGCCATATTCTGGAAGGCAAGAGAGTGCACTAGCATCCAGTGATACAAGTCCTTGAGTACCCCTTAAGGGTGGATGTCTGACTTCTACTCCGGGAGGGTGCCACTCCTCAATAGGCACGTCGCTGTAGGGGAGGGGCACAGTCCCGTTATATTTTTTCTTCAGACAGCATGCACCCATGGACTTGTGTCACCGGAACAAGACACTATGACGGCCCGCAGGACTTTGGACCCACAGATTTAACGAGCACGTTCTCCGCATGTACTTAAGACAACATAAATATCCATGCCTTACTCGGGATTCAAATCCGGGTCATCATACTGGCTGGCGATTAGTGTGGCAATAACAGTATAACATTGCCATAGCCTCATTCAAGGGACAGTGGCATTTATAACGTTAAAATCAAGTAACGTTAGCATGTAATCTATGTAATAGATTTTAAAACTTTGCACTGTTATTATAAGTTTATTTTCTCCTCCTCTGGTCAATATTTTTAGACGGGAAATAAATTTTAAATTTGGCGACTTTTCACACCATTTGTCGAAAAAAATAAAATTTAAATCGTGAAAACGATTTTTTCCCTAATTTTTTTAAGGAGGCATTTTGGGTATCATACATTCGGTGTTTCAACCAGGGTGTTAATAAAAATTGACGTTATAAGCATGATTCCATAGCATAGAAGCTTATAAGCAATTCAAGGCACTAGCATTTATGGCGTTATAAATGAGTTATCGTTGGTAAATAAATTTTACCATACTAAGTTTGGGAGGAATAATAAAGGAATTTTGTTAAAATTATTAGAAAAATGCTGAAATTCATAGAAACTTTGTAATAAGATTTGTTTTTGTTGCATTTCCTTTCACTTAGTAGCTCGTTGAATCTTTTGACGTATCACACTTGTCTGTAGCATTTGTAGTTGGCGCTGTAAAGTGGGTGACAGACGGACTGAACGATTATACAACCTTCCACTTTTTACGTTATAAACATATTGTGGATGTTAAAAATGTTCAAAATTTACCCTTACAAAAGAAGAATTTAAGAAAATACACGTGTTTGTTATTGAATAAAATATATGTTCACCATAGAGTACATCCAGTTTAAGCACAGATGGGATGATGTTAGTTCTGCAACTTTCTTGCTCTCTTCCGCCATTCGGATAGAAATCAGCGTCCCCTAGCGGCTGAATATCTCCAAGTGTTTCTCCTAGGTTCATAGTTAAGAAAAGAAACTATGATTTCTAAAAATACGTACTTCTAAGCATCGTTTCAATGTTATTCACTTCTAACCTGTATATCGTGAATCAAGAAAAGTGGATTTCGGTTTCATTGCACTCTTCAAAAAAAAAAAAAAAAAACACCGAGTGATTTTAACTGATAGTGAGTTAATGTTCACTTTCGGTGTCTAAAATGCACTTCCCTATAGGAGTAGATTTTACTCTTCTGTTTTGTTAAACCTCAAACAATCTTAACAACAAACGAGCGATTTTAAGGCAATCAGGAGCGTAGGGCGATTATGAGTGATTTAGGAGTTAATATTAACTCATTTCCAGTGTCGAAAATGCACTATCCTATAGGAGTGGATTTCACTCTTTTGTTTTAAGAGTGTGGTTATAGGGTATTTTGAATTCATTAGAATCAGTCCAAAAATTAGTTATAAACTGAAATATAAAGCTTGTACACTCTTAAAACAAAAGAGTGAAATCCACTCCAGTTGGAGAAGTGCATTTCCGACACTGGAAAGGATTGAATATTAACTCAGACTTAGTTAAAATCACTCGTTTGGATTGATCTTGTCGGAGGCTAAACACACAAAGAATCCGCTCCTTCCGGGTAAGTGCATTTTCCAGACTGGAGGAGTGAAATTAACTCAGACTTTAAAATCGCTCGTTCGTTTTTAGAAAGTACTAAATTTAGCTCTAAAATAGTTGTAAATTAACGAAATATATACTAAACCGACAACCGAATACTAAAAAAAACTTTTGAAGTTTTAAAATGCCAAAGACATACAGCAGATGGCGACACTATTTTACAATTTTCTCAACTGATAATTAAATAACCGACTGTTTTTTTCTTTTTTGTTTTAAATTGATGTTATGATGATTCCCATACCTGTGAAAATGGGGTAACATGGCAAAGCAATTCTTTTGCGCAAGTTGTGATTTCAAAACTGATGCATTACAGTAAAACTTATATTAAGTTTGCAGTATAGAAATGTTCTACGAGAAAAAATTTAAATAGTTCTCATTTTCGAGTGCGAGAATCGAATGAAAAAAGGTATTTCACATTCAATGAACCTATTTATTCTTTATTTCAAGTTATATTTTTATAAGTTTTTGACTCAGTTGGATTGAAGTATTAATTATTTTTTCCTTCGATTTTGCCGCAACAGGGCGCACGAATATCAGGGTGAACGTATCGCAAAGGAGCAAACAATCAGAGCAGGCAAAATTTCGGCGCCAGCAGCGTTGTTTACGCCATTTTCTGCGCCTACACCTCACCACAGTTTAAGCATGCATAATGCTAATGTTCTACGGGAAAATGTGTAAATAGTTCTAATTTCCGAGTGCGAGAATCAAATAAATAAAGGCTTTTCACATTCGATAAATCACTTTATTTGTTCTTTCAAGACATATTTTTTTTTATTTTTATTTGTTTTTGCTTCAGTTAGAGTGTAATATTAATTATTTTTCCTTCGATTTTTACGTAACAGGGCGAACGAATATCAGGGCAGACGCATCGTGTAGGAGCGACCAATCAGAGAGGCAACATTCCGTTTGTTTACGCGCGTTTCCTCCGCGTAGAAAATTTCAATGCTGCAAACTTAAAGTTTGTTTTGGTGTAGAAAATTTCAATGCTGCAAACTTAAGGTGTGTTTTGGCATAGCTCTATGGGACTCATAATCCCTCCGAACTTATGACCTTACCCGCTATACTTCCACCATTGGTATGAATGACGTCCACTAAGACAGCATCAGACCGATCCAGCCTCTGGGACGCTGGCCTGTCGCTGAAAGGAACCAAGGCGGGATCCAAGGCTTTGGGGGGAAATTCAAAAGAAATTCATTTAGTTGCTGTGGAACTTTAACTATCCGAACTCCGAATACCGAATAGGGTAGACTAACCAGTGAATGAACGTTTAAGGCGCTGCGTTCGCCAGTGAATAAACACCAAGACATAATGACCAGGACAACCAACCATATATCAGATAGCTTCCTAGTAGATGGGAGGAAGTCGGTGTTGCCAATCCATCTAGTGGAATGATTTGCAATATTTATTTTTTTTAATTATATTTACCAAATGCTCTTTCACTGGAGCCTGTTCACTCACTGGTCTGTCTACCCTATCTGATTATGTAAACCAAACGTTGATGATGATTCATATAGTCTCTACCTTGTCTATTTACTGCGCGAGGATAAGAAAAAAACTTTCTTCCCCATCCCTTTAGCTTGGTTTTCTAGGAAACGGGGAGAGTATCGCTTTTCTAAACTTAACGCGTTTGAGGTTCTGTTGTGGGGTTAACAATCCGAACAGTTCAACCCAAGTAGGGTGGGGAAAAACACGCTCACGGAAGAAAAAAACATGCGGTGATAGGGGAGGAAAATGCTTTCGAGGCTCGCTTTCTGGAATTATAATTGTAGTTGCACAGGGTGAAGCAAATAAAAGTGACAGAACAATAGTGGTTTATATACTATACCTTTAAGCCCCCATATTACGGTATTGTTTTGTTTATTTTTTTCACATAAAAAAGCGACACTTGGAAGAGACCTTATTTCATGCACAGTATTCTTAACAACACGTCCCAATGTAGGAAAAAAATATTAGAGCTCTAGCTGTTTTTCTCCTATTAACTCAGGATCATCATCACAATAAATTAAAAACTTCTACGTTTCATTGAATATATGGTATATAATAATCCGGAAAATAGTGCAAGAATTAAAAAAATAAAGATACAGTTATACAATTTTACATCAGTTAGTTAGTGAATGAATTAACTAAACGCATTGAAAACAGTTTTTCATTTTTCAAAAATAATTTTGATGTACCGCGTACACATAATAAAAAAAATTATTCTCACCTGTGATTCTTCTCAAATTGGGAACAAGTTTTCCCGCCAATCCGACAATCTGCCCGCCAAAACTGTGACCCACCAAATGGAAGTTTTCCGGACCAACTCCGCTTTTCCTCTTGAACAGATTGTCAGATTATTATTGCACTAAATATAAGAGCAAAACGTTTAAAGCAAAAACTCAAATCATGGCTCTATATGAGTTTTATGAACACAACAATCCGCAGGCTCGCCAAACACCATGGTATTGGCAAAACTGCCTCCTTTAGGTTCTCTACCTTTTTACAAAGTGGACTGTTATACAATCAAAATATTTGGGATGCTAAGTACAGGGTAGTTATAAAATAACGCTTGCTATTCGGAGTGGTCTGTAGCTTGAATGAATAATCCAAATGCATCAAATATTGAGACACCTACTAATCAAGAAGGGGGACAAAGAATGGAATCATAAAAAAGGCAAAATCCTAAAAAATAATCAAAAAAATAATAATCATGAAAAACAAACTCGTCTCTTGACCAGAATCTAAATTACGAGGCGTCGTCAATTATGGCCAGCACAGCTAATTACGCCTCGTAATTTAGAACCCTAGACAAGATACGAGTTTCTTTTTTACGAAAAAGAATAGAATCATAAAAAAGAAACATCTCTTGACCAAGGTTCTAAAATACGAGGCATAGCTAATTACGGCTAACACATCCAATTACGCCTCGTAATTTAACCCTAGTCAAGTGACGAGTTTGTTTTTTATGATTCCATTCTTTTTCCCCTTCTTGATTAGTAAGTGTCTCAATTTTTGATGCATTTGGATTATTCATTTAAGCTACAGACCACTCCGAATAGCGAGCGCTATTTTATAACCACCCTGTATATCGAAATGTCCTTATGGGGTATATGATTGCCATTTAATACATTGATTAATTTAGTGGTAATTGAAAGTCATATAGGTTTAAATTACCCAGTTTTTATTTTTAGTTGGAAATATCGTCGCACTAGAGCTACACGAAGGCTATTGGCGAAGGGAGTCGTATTTTAGAACCACAGTCAAGTGACAAGCCGACACCTTAGTGGTCACCCAACTCAACCGTTAAGGCGACATCGTACGCAGCGTTAGGACTTTGAAGAATATTTAACGTGCACTTCCTCTACACGGGGTATTATTCGTCATACATTTTTGGCTGCACGGGTCGTTAATAGATCGGCAGTTATTTTGGCGATGCCCGGATCCGAACCTGGGACCTTTCGCATGCTAGGTTAATGCCTAACCGACAGGACAGTTTTTATTTCAAATATGTTTACTATTAAAATGTAATTACCATTATGTTTTGAATCAAGATAGCGAGGTGCTTTCGTACAACATACACATTTTTAGCGCCCGTGTTGTATTCCAGACCATTTCCCCACGTCCAATCGATCAGTATTACGTTGAAAGGTCCACGCCTTAGTAATTCTTCTTTCATTTCCTGAAAGAGAAAATATCAGAGTCAAACATAAGACTGAAATCTTGGGGGCCGCATGGCCGAGTGGTTTGGACCATTACGATAGCAGTCTGCGCGCTGTAACGGGTGCTGATTTGATTCCCGCCTTCGCCCTGGGCGTACTTCCTTTCATTGTGGCAGTACAAATTCTTTCTGTGTCTGTCCTAACTTGACGAAGTCTTATAAAGCTGGTATCTGATCAACCACACAATCTGGAATATATGTGTATCTACCCCTACCACCTACCGAAATCTTAGTAAAGTCCTCCCATCACATTTCTTAGCATCTATGACGTGTTTTAGAGGTGTTCAAACTGTCACTCGTAAAACGAAAAAGGTAAGAAAGATTTTGGTTGAAGCCAGAGTTACTATATTTGGCGATTATTGCTTTTGCAGGTCGGAAACAGTTTCTCAATTGAAGGGCAGTTCTAACTTGTATGGGTCCACTTTGTTGTTGGTTGGTTGGTTGGTAGACATATATGTTCAGGCTTGTGTGCTTGGTAGCAAGAACCCGCTTATAAACCATCGTCAAGTAGGACAACACAAGACACACACACATACATATGACAGATGTTGCCATCTGTCGCCACCTCCGCAATTTAGACATGTCCCTGAAGGGGAGGGAAATTTTCTCCAGGGACCTGTACCCATGGGAAACTGCGCAATGACCGCCCACAGGACTTTCGGACCCAACAGATTTTACGAGCACGTACTCCGCATATACTCGACAAACACAAACATCCATGCCTGAACGGGATTCGAACCCAGACCCAGGAGTTCCAGAGGCCAATGCCTTAACCACTATGCCGCTGGATCGGCACTTTGTTGTAAGAACACAAAATGATTTCCAATCCAAATTTCTCGCTTCCTTACTTGCCCATAGTTTTCACATGACCCTAGTGCCAAAAAAAGACGTCAATCTCAGCGTTCATAAAACTCCGAATCGTGGTTTGATTATGGCGTCCAAAACATGCGAAAAGGCCTATATATATGACATATTATAACTTAAAAACCCTCAAAATCTTATATTTTAACTCCAATTCCTTTCGAACTTTCTCATAAAAATCTAGCCTCTGATTGGTCTGCGACATCCCTCGCCATTTTTGTAACATTCAGTTTACATCTATCGTCGAACTCAGACGACCAATTTACCATTTAAATGTCTAGAAGCTAAATAAAAAACAAACTAAATTTTATCTAAGTTGCCCTGTCGACTTATTTTACATATTTACCTATAACACTTACTTCGCGTCGCTCCCCTTCAGGGACATGTCTAAATTGTGGAGGTGGCTCGTGATAGATGGCAGCATCTGTTGCGTATGTGTGTGTTGTGTCTGTCTTACTTGACGAAGGTTTATAAGCGGGTCGCTGACCCAGCACACAAGCCTGAAAATATATGCCTACCAACCAACCAAACAACTTCGCGTCGTCACGGTTAGTTTGTGGTTTGTGTTGTGTCCCATTCTGATGAAGATGGGCGTTTTCAATCCTAAATTAGTAAAAGAACTATTTGAGCCAATAATCTGCGTTGTTTTCTTTATTAATCCTCTAATGAAGGATCATTAAAATGATATTTTGTCTTGGTTGTAGAAAAACATTGTAGGATGGATTTTTATGCGTTGGTGCTGCCATCTATAAGCAATTGAATAAACTAAACACCGACCCCTGAAATTAACGTTGAAAATTTAAAGATAGTGTGCTGCTAACAATTAACTCAATTATCAAGAAGCCTTACAGCACGACTATGTCAAATACCTGTTTTTTTAAAAAAGTTTTTACCAATGGTACAGCATTAACTGTTTGACTACTTTTTAGCCACCCTGTACATATAGGTATACTCACTCTCATCCACCCCGTCCTGATGCATACCCCGTCCAGCCACCCGTGCACGAAGATCTCCGTCCTGTCCCTCGGGTCGAAGTTCGTGTTGTTCGGCAGATTCCAGTTGCACAGGTGCAGGAACTCCGGACTCCGTCTGTTCCTTCGCGTGAAGAGGAACGCCTTCGTCGTGCCCTCGTCGACCGTCCCTTCGCATCCGTCAGCTTCGAAGGGAGAGAGACAGACGGACGAGACGACACTGCCGAGGGAATAGACGTCGTCCGTGAGGGTCCCTATCAGGCTCCCTAAGGGGCCCAAAATGCCTTGCCCTGAAAGGGAATTTTTGAATGGACTGGAAAACTCGTTAAGGCGTTATTAGAAAGCGCTCTACTGCGCGATTTCAGTGTTTTACCTTCGTTAAGTCATGGTTTGTAAGAACTGAAGATGCACGTTAAGGCGTTAAAAAGCGCCCTGCTGCGCAATGTCAGCTTTTTTTTCCTTCGTGAAGCCCTGGCTTGTAAGAACTGAAGATCCATTAAGGCGTTAGAAAGCGCCCTGCTGTGCAATATCAGTGTTTTACCTACGTTAAGCCCAGGTTTGTAAGAACTGAAGATGCACGTTAATGCGTTAGAAAGCGCCCTGCTGCGCAATGTCAGTGTTTTTTCTTCGTTAAGCCCTGGTTTGTAAGAACCTATGCTACTTGTTAAGGCCTTAGAAAGCGCCCTGCTGCGCGATATCAGTGTGTAACATTCATTAAGCAATGGTTACCCAACTTTTCTTTTTTTTTTAATTCGAAGAATTAAAAAAAATATAAAAAAAGTAGGTATTGACATGCGGTTGATGTCCGTCCGTCCGTCTGTCTGTTTGTCCGTCTGTCCGTACCCCCCCCCCCCCCTCCAAAATCGGTTCTATCCATCCGATCTTAAAAATTCTTTTTTTTGTTAGAAAGCTATGACCTCAGAGACCCAACTTTCATACTTTTTGTCCGTCTGTCTGTACGATCAGATGGACAGAAATCTACTATTTGTCGACGAATTTCCCATTAAACTAGCATTGAAATTCAATTTCGAGTCATTTAAATCGCTGTTGCAAACTACAAATGTTGCGGACAAGTGAGATACGTCAAAAAATTAAGCGCATCGAAATGAGAATACATTGAAAATTTCAGAAAAGAATTCGAATTCTAAGTACTTCAATTATTTAAAAAAATGCAAAGTTTAATGCTCATTTCAAGGGAATAGGAAGCCATTTTTATTAGCCATTTTTATTCATCGCAACAATCGCTCGAGAAACTTTAATTCTTTTAGACAGTAAATTAAAATAAATTTATTTTTGCGTCATCGATCAGTTTGAAATGACGTCAAATATATTTCACTTCGAGTGTCTTTGTATGTTGGTATGCAATGTTTTCACTATTTAAAAGCGAGAACTAATCCATATTTATTCTTTGAAATATAAATTTTCGCAAACGATTTAAGTAATAATTACGTAATTTTTGAAATGAAATAAATAAAACTAGCCAAATTTAGCGGGTAAATGTTTAATATAGAATTAATACTGTTTTTGGCGCCATTTACCTGTTAAACACTACTGTTGTGTTGAAGCGGGTTAAGTGACAGATTCTGTTACAAACATACTTGTTAATTTACATTTCCTATTTTAAGTGAATTTTTGGAGTAGTTTTATGGTTTTTGTTCTGCGAATAATTAAATACTTATTTATAACTGCAAATAATCATGCGGACGATAAGTAATATTTATTTTATTGCCAAATAGAAAATTGATGAAAATAATTGGCTATAGAAGTTGAAATTGTAGCTGGATGCTATGTTTAGTGAAATTTATTTTAAAGTATATAAATTTAATGTAGAAACTGTTGTTGATGTCACTTACTGTAACGAACCTAGTTTTTTCAAGATAAAAATTTTAGTAAGTATTTAAGTAACACTTACAGGAAAGTAGGTTATTTTAGTTCTGTTACAACTTGTTGTTTTTAAAGACTGAATACAGTGTTAGAATTCACGCCTAGTAATGTATCCTCATCTGGCGCATATGCGTAGTGAGCGATGACCATTGTTATCTAATTGATTAAGTAGATGCATAGGCCATTTCGCATGGTTTGGACGCTCTAATCAAACCACGACTGATTAAAGTTTTATTATAGCCGAGATCAGCACAGATCTTTTAACCTTTCATTCCCAGTGGTGCCATTCCGCATCATCATTTTTCTGATCATAAATTTAAAAAAATAGGACTGACATCTATTGGGATTAATAAAAAATATTTTCTAATAGAAAAAGGTTTGAAGAATCGAATACGATATCGTAAAGGGCTATAGACGATAAGAGAAAATATCCAAAATGATGATGCCAAATTGTCATTGGGAATGAAAGGGTTAATGCATTCAGTTGTAGAGTATAGGGGGCTAGAGGAATTAATAAAACCGCAACGTTATACTGCTTCATTTGATGGGTGTGTCTTGAAATCCAAGTTTCAATAATAAATAATTATCAAATTTTTTCCCCTTACCTTTCACTTGTGTTAATATCAACCCTCCAATGGCAAAAAGCCCAAACAGTTTTATCTGTTTCATGTTTAAGAAACAATAAATAAAACGCCGCATGTAAGAGGCATATATAAATCATCAAATGCTTTATTGAAACAGTATCACTATAAAGTCCGTTGATCCGTTGCTAAACGCTCACCTATTGTTTAGTCATGTTTTAAACTTTCCTAATCCTTTCTTGTTGTTTATTTTAGTTTCTCGTTTCAATTAGCCAACATGAAGTACTGGTATGAAAGTATTGCGATGGGGTCGAAAATCGGAAATGGAGAATTTGTATTTTCTACACGTTTTGGAGGGTGCTGATTCTAAAAAGAATTTTTTTCAAGGATCTTGTATGGTAACAGATCTCTGTATAATTCCAATTGGGAATTGAGTTTCTAGTTTCAATTAGCCAACATGAAGTACTGGTATGAAAGTATTGCAATTTGGTCAAAAATCCAAAATAGAGAATTTGTATTTTCTACACGTTTTGGAGGGTGCTGATTCTAAAAAGAAGTTCTTTCAAGGCTCTTGTATGTAACAGATCTCTATATAATTCCAATAGGGAATTGAGTTTCTAGTTTCAATTAGCCAACATGAAGTACTGGTATGAAAGTATTGCAATTTGGTCAAAAATCCAAAATAGAGAATTTGTATTTTCTACACGTTTTGGAGGGTGCTGATTCTAAAAAGAAGTTCTTTCAAGGCTCTTGTATGGTAACAGATCTCTTTATAATTCCAATGGGGAATTGAGTTTCTAGTTTCAATTAGCCAACATGAAGTACTAGTATGAAAGTATTGCAATTTGGTCAAAAATCCAAAATAGAGAATTTGTATTTTCTACACGTTTTGGAGGGTGCTGATTCTAAAAAGAAGTTCTTTCAAGGCTCTTGTATGGTAACAGATCTCTATATAATTCCAATTGGGAATTTAGTTTCTAGTTTCAATTAGCCAATATGAAGTACTGGTATGAAAGTATTGGAATTTGGTCAAAAATCCAAAATAGAGAATTTGTATTTTCTACACGTTTTGGAGGGTGCTGATTCTAAAAAGAAGTTCTTTCAAGGCTCTTGTATGGTAACAGATCTCTATATAATTCCAATTGGGAATTGAGTTTCTAGTTTCAATTAGCCAACATGAAGTACTGGTATGAAAGTATTGCAATTTGGTCAAAAATCCAAAATAGAGAATTTGTATTTTCTACACGTTTTGGAGGGTGCTGATTCTAAAAAGAAGTTCTTTCAAGGCTCTTGTATGGTAACAGATCTCTATATAATTCCAATTGGGAATTGAGTTTCTAGTTTCAATTAGCCAACATGAAGTACTGGTATGAAAGTATTGCAATTTGGTCAAAAATCCAAAATAGAGAATTTGTATTTTCTGCACGTTTTGGAGGGTGCTGATTCTAAAAAGAAATTCTTTCAAGGCTCTTGTATGGTAACAGATCTCTATATAATTCCAATTGGGAATTGAGTTTCTAGTTTCAATTAGCCAACATGAAGTACTGGTATGAAAGTATTGCGATGGGGTCGAAAATCGGAAATGGAGAATTTGTATTTTCTACACGTTTTGGAGGGTGCTGATCCTAAAAAGAATTTTTTTCAAGGATCTTGTATGGTAACAGATCTCTGTATAATTCCAATTGGGAATTGAGTTTCTAGTTTCAATTAGCCAACATGAAGTACTGGTATGAAAGTATTGCAATTTGGTCAAAAATCCAAAATAGAGAATTTGTATTTTCTACACGTTTTGGAGGGTGCTGATTCTAAAAAGAAGTTCTTTCAAGGCTCTTGTATGTAACAGATCTCTATATAATTCCAATAGGGAATTGAGTTTCTAGTTTCAATTAGCCAACATGAAGTACTGGTATGAAAGTATTGCAATCTGGTCAAAAATCCAAAATAGAGAATTTGTATTTTCTACACGTTTTGGAGGGTGCTGATTCTAAAAAGAAGTTCTTTCAAGGCTCTTGTATGGTAACAGATCTCTTTATAATTCCAATTGGGAATTGAGTTTCTAGTTTCAATTAGCCAACATGAAGTACTAGTATGAAAGTATTGCAATTTGGTCAAAAATCCAAAATAGAGAATTTGTATTTTCTACACGTTTTGGAGGTTGCTGATTCTAAAAAGAAGTTCTTTCAAGGCTCTTGTATGTAACAGATCTCTATATAATTCCAATAGGGAATTGAGTTTCTAGTTTCAATTAGCCAACATGAAGTACTGGTATGAAAGTATTGCAATCTGGTCAAAAATCCAAAATAGAGAATTTGTATTTTCTACACGTTTTGGAGGGTGCTGATTCTAAAAAGAAGTTCTTTCAAGGCTCTTGTATGGTAACAGATCTCTTTATAATTCCAATTGGGAATTGAGTTTCTAGTTTCAATTAGCCAACATGAAGTACTAGTATGAAAGTATTGCAATTTGGTCAAAAATCCAAAATAGAGAATTTTAATTTTCTACACGTTTTGGAGGGTGCTGATTCTAAAAAGAAGTTCTTTCAAGGCTCTTGTATGGTAACAGATCTCTATATAATTCCAATTGGGAATTGAGTTTACAGTTTCAATTAGCCAACATGGAGTACTGGTATGAAAGTATTGCAATTTGGTCAAAAATCCAAAATAGAGAATTTGTATTTTCTACACGTTTTGGAGGGTGCTGATTCTAAAAAGAAGTTCTTTCAAGGCTCTTGTATGGTAACAGATCTCTATATAATTCCAATGGGGAATTGAGTTTCTAGTTTCAATTAGCCAACATGAAGTACTGGTATGAAAGTATTGCAATTTGGTCAAAAATCCAAAATAGAGAATTTGTATTTTCTACACGTTTTGGAGGGTGCTGATTCTAAAAAGAAGTTCTTTCAAGGCTCTTGTATGGTAACAGATCTCTTTATAATTCCAATGGGGAATTGAGTTTCTAGTTTCAATTAGCCAACATGAAGTACTAGTATGAAAGAATTGCAATTTGGTCAAAAATCCAAAATAGAGAATTTGTATTTTCTACACGTTTTGGAGGGTGCTGATTCTAAAAAGAAGTTCTTTCAAGGCTCTTGTATGGTAACAGATCTCTATATAATTCCAATTGGGAATTTAGTTTCTAGTTTCAATTAGCCAATATGAAGTACTGGTATGAAAGTATTGGAATTTGGTCAAAAATCCAAAATAGAGAATTTGTATTTTCTACACGTTTTGGAGGGTGCTGATTCTAAAAAGAAGTTCTTTCAAGGCTCTTGTATGGTAACAGATCTCTATATAATTCCAATTGGGAATTTAGTTTCTAGTTTCAATTAGCCAATATGAAGTACTGGTATGAAAGTATTGGAATTTGGTCAAAAATTCAAAATAGAGAATTTGTATTTTCTGCACGTTTGGAGGGTGCTGATTCTAAAAAGAAATTCTTTCAAGGCTCTTGTATGGTAACAGATCTCTATATAATTCCAATTGGGAATTGAGTTTCTAGTTTCAATTAGCCAACATGAAGTACTGGTATGAAAGTATTGCGATGGGGTCGAAAATCGGAAATGGAGAATTTGTATTTTCTACACGTTTTGGAGGGTGCTGATCCTAAAAAGAATTTTTTTCAAGGATCTTGTATGGTAACAGATCTCTGTATAATTCCAATTGGGAATTGAGTTTCTAGTTTCAATTAGCCAACATGAAGTACTGGTATGAAAGTATTGCAATTTGGTCAAAAATCCAAAATAGAGAATTTGTATTTTCTACACGTTTTGGAGGGTGCTGATTCTAAAAAGAAGTTCTTTCAAGGCTCTTGTATGTAACAGATCTCTATATAATTCCAATAGGGAATTGAGTTTCTAGTTTCAATTAGCCAACATGAAGTACTGGTATGAAAGTATTGCAATCTGGTCAAAAATCCAAAATAGAGAATTTGTATTTTCTACACGTTTTGGAGGGTGCTGATTCTAAAAAGAAGTTCTTTCAAGGCTCTTGTATGGTAACAGATCTCTTTATAATTCCAATTGGGAATTGAGTTTCTAGTTTCAATTAGCCAACATGAAGTACTGGTATGAAAGTATTGCAATCTGGTCAAAAATCCAAAATAGAGAATTTGTATTTTCTACACGTTTTGGAGGGTGCTGATTCTAAAAAGAAGTTCTTTCAAGGCTCTTGTATGGTAACAGATCTCTTTATAATTCCAATTGGGAATTGAGTTTCTAGTTTCAATTAGCCAACATGAAGTACTAGTATGAAAGTATTGCAATTTGGTCAAAAATCCAAAATAGAGAATTTGTATTTTCTACACGTTTTGGAGGGTGCTGATTCTAAAAAGAAGTTCTTTCAAGGCTCTTGTATGGTAACAGATCTCTATATAATTCCAATTGGGAATTGAGTTTATAGTTTCAATTAGCCAACATGGAGTACTGGTATGAAAGTATTGCAATTTGGTCAAAAATCCAAAATAGAGAATTTGTATTTTCTACACGTTTTGGAGGGTGCTGATTCTAAAAAGAAGTTCTTTCAAGGCTCTTGTATGGTAACAGATCTCTATATAATTCCAATTGGGAATTGAGTTTCTAGTTTCAATTAGCCAACATGAAGTACTGGTATGAAAGTATTGCAATTTGGTCAAAAATCCAAAATAGAGAATTTGTATTTTCTGCACGTTTTGGAGGGTGCTGATTCTAAAAAGAAGTTCTTTCAAGGCTCTTGTATGGTAACAGATCTCTATATAATTCCAATTGGGAATTGAGTTTCTAGTTTCAATTAGCCAACATGAAGTACTGGTATGAAAGTATTGCAATTTGGTCAAAAATCCAAAATAGAGAATTTGTATTTTCTACACGTTTTGGAGGGTGCTGATTCTAAGCATGAAATTCTTTCATGGCTCTTGTATGATAACAGATCTCTATATCAGAGTTGGAACGTCTCACAAACTGTGTGACCCATGACCCACTGACCCATTCATATACGTGACCCATAACCCAGTGACCCACTGACCCATTGACCCGGACTGACCTAGTGACCCGGACTAACCCAATGACCCGGAATGACCCATTGACCCGGACTGACCCAGTGATCCGGACTGACCCAGTGACCCGGACTGACCCAGTAACCTGAATTGACTCAAACCAACCTAGTAATTGCGACTAGGCTGACTAGCACAACAACTTGAACTGAGCCAACTAACCACTTTTTCTAGTGATGCAAAGACGAGGTTAAAAATCACTTTGTCTCAAGGTCGAAAAACTAAAATTGGTATTGGCTTGATACAAGTGAAACATGGTACTGCTGGTTCTCATCCCTGCAAACTACATCTACACTCTACAGCCATATCACACTTCACACGCACGAGTAGCAAGTATAATCTTGTATGATATACTTGGTTGTTTGTGATTAGTCTATAATCCTAGAATGGTCTGGTCCCTGGGTCATTCCGGGTCACTGGGTACCTGGGTCATTCCGGGTCAGTGGGTCAGTCCGGGTCACTGGGTCAGTCTGGGTCATGGGTCACTGGGTCAAATCCGGGTCTGATAGAGTGACCCATGACCCAGTGATTCAGACCAAAAAAGTGACCCAAGTGACCCAGATGACCCAGTGACCCGGTGACCCGTTCCAACTCTGCTCTATATACTAAGTCCAATTGGGAAGTTAACTTGGAATGCGCCCTCTAGAAGGGAGGAGCCTAGGCTTTCTAGCCCCTTACACCACTCGCCCGAAGTAACACAGACACAAGAGACACACATAAAAAGGACGACACAAACCAATGGGAAATAACACCATTTATTCACAAACACAAACATCCATACCTTATTCGAGCCCGAACACAGGAGCTCAAAAGGCTAGCTTCCTAACAGTTGTGCTGCCGGGTCGCATATTTGTATTCCTTACATGCAACTGACATCTCGTCAGTGATGTCACCACGCCTTCACGATGCCACGCCTTCACGATAATTGTAAAGCCATTTGGTGCAATTTGCACCTTAGTTGTCGGACCAAAACAATCTGTGTGACGTCACTACGAGATGTTCAATGATTGGTTACATTCGTCTGAAGTCAAAATTTATACTAGTACTAGCATAAAAATTATGCTAGTTTTTGCTATGTTTGCTATCTTTTATGCTATGATTTTGCTACAATATGCTTCCTTATGCTAGTTAGCATGTCATGCTTATGAAGGTAGCATACAGAAAAAGCATTAAATGCTGCAAAACTAGCATATGTTTCTAAATCCGGTGATTGACAACCAATATATTTCTGTTAAATAAAAAAAAAGTTTTCTTCAGTTTCTTCAAATTGCACCACAAGCTTCTCGAAAGCATGCTAACTTGACAAGCTATTTTTTGTTTTTATTATGCTAACTATCATAAAATGCTATACAACCAGCATCCAGAAAAAAGCATTTTATGCTATAAAACTAGCGCATATTGCTAACTAGCACTAAAAGCTCCTCAAAAGCATGCTGATGCAGTTAGTTACCGAGCTATTTTTTTTGTTTTTTACGCTAAGTGGCATAAAATTCTATACAACTAGCATGCAGAAAAAAAAGCATATTTTGCGATAAAACTAGTATATAATACTAACTATCTTTACAAGCTTCTCAAAAGCATGCTGATGTAGTTAACTTGATCTAAACGCAATCGGTGAACGAAATCGTTTTAATCAAAGTCATTGATTCGATATCGGTCAAATCAAAGGTGAAAATTCGATCAACGCATGTTTCATCAGAAAATTATGACGAATCGATATCGCAATCCATAAGAAACCGAAAAATTTGGAAATACCAATCACGCCAAATAATTTCGAAAACTTCAATTCCGAAAAAAAATCAAGTTCAAATTGGTAATAGATATTTTTTTATTTACTTATATACAACATTTTTAGTTGCGCGAAAAGCTAAATATTTTAACAGCGTGATAACTTTCGTTTATTTACTGCGAAATTAATTCTTAACTTTTTTTGCCATGATTAATTTTTGAAAAACTTAACTTAAATAAAATAGATTTTTGAATAAGTATTTTAAATTATAAAATTTTTTGATTCGTTAGTAGCCAAGATTTATTTTGAAATTTGAAAAATTTCTATTAGTGTTGTTGACTTTAATAAAGTAATATTTAAAAGGAAATAAATAAAGGAATTTGAAACCTGCAAAAGGGGGAAAAAGCCTAATTAATATTTATTAATCAAAAACATAAAACTCCCTCATCCTTTTCAGTGCTTTAATTACACGCTTGCATACTACAACTTCCATGGGCGCGAGGACAAATGCACAGTTCCCTTCCCCGTGAACCCAGAGATTGAGAGTTTTGTCCTGCTCCTGCCGTTCGAGTATCATCATCATAATATACCGGTCTGATTATTAGGTATAGAGATCATAGTTAAAGTATTAGAGTTCTTTTAAAGTCACTAAAAATTTTCTAAAATGCAGCAAGTATTTTTATGGCATTTTTTTTAATATTTTAGAATTAAATTTATTTCTTCGCAGCACTTTTCTCTTTAAAGTGTTGGCAACACTTTCCCCATTACCTTCCAATTTTGCTCTTCATGCTCTTCCCTTCGTTAGCATTGGAGGTCACATGATCCTCCACTCTAATACTTCAACAATGATCTCTATGTTATTAGGTGACAAATAAAAAATAAGTAGTGGCGCTCTCTCACTTGAAACTTTTGTACCTAACGTATCATATCTTATTTGGCATAATTTTATAGCATGTTATGTTATAAAAGTATGCTAAATAAGCATCAGTTTATTGGGACGCGAGCTGGATTGCCATTGGACGGTCAACTTAGACGGTAGTAACTCAGAATGTTAATTGTTTACAATCTCAAAAAGGTCCGATTCTATAGGATGACTAACGGATGAAATAACCTCAAGTGGGTACTTTTTTTTCCATAGCTGTACGCTGTACCATACCATACCATACCACTTGTGTGTATTGATCTCATATAATTAAATGCTTACATATTTGCAAGTGTGTGATGCAAACAAGATGTGTTTGTGTTAAAGAACGCGAAAAACATTTTTTGCAAAAGTATATTATTAAAGGCTTGGACGGACTTGTGGGTCTTTGAAATTTTGCACCGTGAAATTTTGGAAAGCCTGCCCCGTCGCCATATTTTGACCTTTATTGTGCCTTGACGATTAGAAGCTAAAGTTATGGTGAAAACAAATACCTATTTAAGTAGAGAGATGAGCCAACTTACTACATCAATTGAACTATTAAAAATTAACTATTAAAAAAATAATATTTCTTTACCATTTTTTTCTTATTATACTAAAAGACTGGTCCCATGTCCTTATATAATTGCAAAACGGAATTTTAAAGCATAGAAACTCCAAACAATTATTAGAACTCAAAAGAATGCAGAAAATTCCTTACCGTCGTATGTCCCGAATGTCAAATTTTTAGTATAGGGTTCAAACTAAAACATTTTTCAGCTAAAAACTACATTCATTTGGATTTTAAATTGAACTAATACTGTAGCTTAACAAATTGGTGGCAGCGCACTTGCCCAAAACGAAAGGACCTATTAAGTGCTTTCCCCCCTCAGCAGGGGGCCGGGGTGACCGTTGGCTACTTTTAGGACAGCAATTTTTCGCCATGTAGCCAAGACCAAATCTCGGGGCATTGAATTGTTTGAAATTTGCGCTTAGCCCCTTTCTCACAGATGGTTGTGCCGTAGGAATTTTTGGGAAGGTTTGTCCTCGCGGGGGGTTAGGAATTGAGATTGACATCCCTGACAACTGCAAAATAATTAGGACGTGGCTGAAGGATTTTTTTGGCGCCTATTTTGTCATCGTTGTAGGATGACTTAGATTTTTTTAAACATATTCATGTAGTTACTAATGCTAATTTCGAAAAAAGAATATTGTATACAATATTATTAATAACTGAACTGTGTACCAAATTGTTTATTGTCTCTTTAATAGGAAAGCAGTATACAAGAATCCATTTTTTTTAATTGTATAAAAAGATGGGTAGTTTTAATTTGAATTCCTTAGTTTATTAATGTATAATTTTATAAGAGCGTACCTACGTACACCTACGTAAAATGGATAACCAACAAAGAATTTTAAATCAATAAAAACTAAATTCAGCCGTATAAATCATAAATAATAGAAGAATTAACCACCCTAAACTTTGGGAATTTTCTTTTTACGATTTTGTAGTCGTAAATGTAGGTGAAAATGAACAACGTAACGAAGTAGTTTAGCAAAAAAATTTTTTACACAAAAAACAAATTTGTAAAAAAACTTTCTAAACGAAACTAAAAAACATATCTCAATTTCAAAACATGCTAAATCTACATCTACAAACAAAGTTTTTACTGACTGGATCGCACATCATCAAACATTCGAAATTACTTTAGTTGCAGACTCGGGACTCCTCATATTAAGGAGCTTATTCCTATGTACCGAAGGCGTCATTTAAGAAGAGATTCTTCTAATTTCTAGCCTAAACGGTAAATGAATGCAAAAAGTGAACTGATCTCTCCATAGGTATAGCATTGTTCATTGTTGTAAGCATGAGATTTATACTTTTCATTCCCAATTTGAATACAAATTTCAGCGCGAGTGAAAATTAAGTATAAACAAGAAAAGTAACTAAATCAAGGGGCCCGGATGGCCGAATGGTGAGCATCGCAGGCCAGCAGTCGGCATGCTGTTGCGGGTTCGATTCCCGCCTTCACCCTGGGTGTACTTCCTTTCTTTGTGACAGTAAAACGCTTTCTGTGTCTGTCTTATTTGACGAGGGCTTAAAAGCGGGTCTCTGATTGAGCACACAAGCCGGAATATAGATGTTAACTACCCTACCCTAACCAAATCAACTGTCACAAGCGAAACTATTTAAAAAATTATTATTTAAAGAAAAATTTTATCAGTTTTAAATGAAGTCATAATATGCAGAACATTCAAAGAATGTGATTCTTTGAATGTTCATGTTTTGTATACTAAGAAAGCGGTGTACAGTGTTCATTTTTTGCATAAAAAGCTGGTTAGTTTAGGTCTATTTTTCTTTCTTTATCAATGTGCAATTTATAAAGGCATCAACTGTGACATGTACTTTAGCTATTTTTGTTTTTACGAAGCATTTGAAAATAAGAGACTATTTGAAGGATAGATTGTTTGCATGTTGTAGCCAACGATCGATAATGTAGGTAGGATAGGTACATATATATTCCAGCTTGTGTGCATGATCAAAGACCCGCTTATAAGCCTTCGTCAAGTAAGACAGACACAGAAAGAGTTTTTACTGTCACAGAGAAAGGAAGTACACCCAGGGCGAAGGCAGGAATCGAACCCGCACCCTTTGCAACGCACAGACTGCTGGCCTGCGATCCGGGTCCCCTCGATAATGTATACTGGAGAGTTTGTGCAATGTTAAGAATACACTATGTCAGATATCTGGAGACAATTATCTGGGCTCTTTCTTCAACTTCGCCACTGATGTTTTTGTCTCCTCTTAACCTTACCTATAAGCATAACTGCCTCTTACAAGTCATTAGTTGTAAGACAATGGACCCCCAATAAATATAAATTAATAAAAAATTATACATATTTGGGATTAAGTTTAAAAGGACTTGCAAATGACGTTATATTTTATATACTGCATTCGGTAAGCCGTTTTCCTGGAGTTAGATCATGAGAAAATATTTAGAATAAGGTATTTCACATAATTATTTTTTTAAATGCAAATAAATTTAACAAGGTATAAAAAATGTTATTTGAATTTGTGGAAGAAAATTCATGAAAATGGGAAATTTCGCCCTTTAAAAGTTTAAATTAAAACTAAATGCTGTCATCTTGCTTCCTCCCCCCCCCCCCTCCCCCTCAAATCATTTGTGGTAGCGGATCTAGGGAACAATCACTGTTACAAAACTAATTGTTTTTATGTTAGAATTTCAGTGAGTATTAGAGTTATATTTTAGGTCTTTTAAAACTTCTTGTCGAATTTATTATTCGCAAGCCGCATATTTTAATGCCCATTGTTCAAAACCATTTCAAGCTGGGGAGCCCAGTCGGTTATGCACTCGCCTAGCATGCGAGGGGTCCCTGGTTCGGGTGTTGTCCGGAATACCTAATAATTTATATTTAATTTTATTTATAGAATGTTAAACAAAACTGGAATTGAATGAATAATCACGATTTCTTTTTTAAATAAACTTTTTACATTAAAAACTTTATTATCTTGATTATTTTTTTCATTTTGCTTAAAAAAACGATTAGTGGTACGCAGGTAACAAAATGCGCTGGAAGAGGAGTGAGAATTAAAAAAGGTAAAAAATTTGACGATTTTTTTAAATTTTGACCAATTATACACAAGTTGTTTTTAGTTATTTTGGCTGCAAAGTGATTATTATTTTTACTGCTTATGTAAAAATAGGTGAATAGACTAATATGTAAAATAAACCTATCACGCGCCACCTACACAATTTAGACATGTCCCTGAAGGGGAGGGAAATAGTCTCCAGGAAACACTGTTCCAACATTTACAATCGAACAATAAACTTGTTTTAAAATTAAGGATTGAAAGACAAACTTTTTTTAATGACATCATAATGTATTTTATCGCAATATGATTCTTTGATGGTTCATTATTCAAGTTAGTTTTTTTTTAGTTTATATATATATTTTTTTATAAAGATATTTGAAAACCTTACCATTGATAGCTTGCTGCAAAATTTTAAATAACAGAGCTCGAAAAAATCTAAATTAAAATAATGATACATTTCGTTTACATTTTTAGAGATAGCAATTTTGCATGAATTTGCTTCGAACGTAAATAAATTTAACAAAATATGAAGAATATTCATTGAATTTGTGAAAGAAAATTAATGAAAATTAAAAGCTAAATGGCTGCTTCTAAAATTTTAACAATAATAATTTCTATGAGTGTTAAAGTAATTGGAAAGTAGGTTGTTGTGTCAGTTCTTTTAGAAGTTCTTGCTTTCATTGTTATTTAAATTTAATATAAACTTAAAATAAGCTTAAAAACAATTTTATTCGAATAAAACACGTTTACTTTTGGAAATTACCCAATAATCATTGATTTTACCCTGCAAATATGTTTACTTATCGAAAAACTCGTGCAAGAACAACCAAATTAAGTATTCTTATAAATTGCAGATTTTATATTGAAGCATTCTTTTAAATAACTTTTTCTTAAAAACTTATTTGTGCTAATCCAGCAAATTTCAATTGCAATTTGAAAAAACTAAATCAAAACGTTCGAAAAATGGGAAGCTATAGTCACAATGGCCTTCTAAGCCATATTGAAAGTAACTAACACATTAGCGTTGATAAGAATGTCTGGTAGAGAAGAATACCGAATAACCCCCCGCTGAAACGGGCGACAAACAAGTTTCAGCTTACTGGCAAGATCTTGGAATACGCGCACTTCATTATTAACTCGACTCCCCCTCGATCTGCTTGTAGAGTAGGGGGGCGTATAAGGACAATTAGCTTTTACTACGCTATCAACCCTCAAAGTCTCCACTGGTGAGAGAAACATGCCAAAACTACAGCCCCTGAAAATGGTCAAAGAGGGGAAGAAATAGTATGGCAGCCATATTTTGGGCAAGTGTCGTGTAATCAACAAATTCCTTCCATTAAATTTGGGCTTTTAATATTTATTTTGTGTTTTTCTCGTCTCCTAACTTTGTCCCTGGGTTTTGGTTCATTCACTGACCTAATTGCTGAAGTGGTGAAGAGAGGCACTGGATGGAGCTACAGTGATTCTTCCGTCGTGAAAACTGTACTGCAGAAAACTCACATTTAAGTTAGTAGCCACATTTTTTTTTGCCATACTTTATCAATTAGCTCAAAAGTTTAAAAAAAAACTCAGTAAAATGAGCTGCGAGGCTTTATTGTTTTCCTTACAGTAACTCAGGGAAAGGTTAATTTTTGCTTGATAATTAAAAATGTTTTTGTATTGGATGCAAAGCCCCCTGCTCGCTACCGCTCACCAACCCCCGGGAATTGCTACGCAATTCCTATTTGTTTGCTCCGCAAGCAAACATGCAAGACTAATATGAGGATACTGCCAATGCAGGAATGTCAATGCAGGAATGCTCATCTATACAATCTGGGTAGTTTCCGTGGGACTGTTCCAGGGCGTCACGTAGTTCTAGTGCTAAGCACCGATCTCTACCAAAGCCACGGGGCGCAACCTGAAGCAACCCCGGCACAAAACAAGCACACCATCACACCTACTTTCAGCGTTTCTGACTGTCTGAAGCCGCTTAAGTCACGTGGCATTCAAGCGCCCGACAATTACAATTTTATATTATATAGAGAAATATGTTTAAGTGGAGTACAAGAAGTAAAAAATCCATTTTTATAAATTGGAGTTAGTTTTAACACAAAAAGACGGGAAAACAACGTGAATGTCCTTACCTTCCGTTCTTAAACTTCCGGTCCTTACGGTCGTAATGATCTAGGGATGGAAAACCGAAACCACTTTTAAGACTAACCGGTTTTTGTGACTTCGGTTTCAATGAAAAATAGTTATTTTCGTAAGACCGGCTTAGACCGGTTTCTTCAACATCTGTGTGTGTTTTTTTTAAAAACTGCCATCCCTTATTATTTTTTGTTTTTTACAACTGAGCTTTTTTCGTTATTCTAGAACCCTCATAAACCTTTTGACAAACATTTAAAGTGATTCTGAAAAAATAAATTTTACAAGGCTTTTATACCTGAAATTAAAAATTATGGTAGAACTGCCCATATAGGGTGTTGTTTCATAAGCCAAGCCGACAGTTGGCTTCCCCAAAGGCTAATTCCAATTAATTTCCAATTAAAGGCCTGGTGGAAAACTTACCCCATGGGAAAACTAGCCCCGGTATCCCCTATGTAAATTTTCTGACACACATCTAAGAGTGGTTCATGAAGTAACACATTTGTTTCTAGTAGGGGAGAGTGTTGTACCTTGGGACCCTTGTACCTTGGGACACTGACAATTTCTAAGGATCTATTGGCAATATTCATACATTGTTTATTTCTAATAATAGCCTTAACCAACAGACATCTTCAAAGTAAAATTTAACACTAGCATCACTGAATTGATGAATTGGTGACAAAAAAATAATATTTCATTACCCCAAAGTAAATATTTTTCTCATTCTAATATAATTTTTTACCTTTGTACTTTTAAAAAAAGTCAACTGCATTTTATTTTCTTCATAAAAGAGAAGATTTTAAAATATTTTGGTTATGAGAAAATAATGATAATGCATTTAGATTGGCCACTATCGTGCTTTTATTTAAACCATGTAGTGTGTTGTACCTTGGGACAGTAAAGAATATTGTATCATCATATAATGCTAAATAATTTGGACTTGCAATTTTGCTGTATAATTTAAATTATTCTTGAATTATGAAGTTTTATTTGTGTATTTCCTTGAAAAAACAATAAAGTTTGTTTCCTGACACATATTAGTTCAAGTGCATGACTATTGACTGAATTATAAAGTATGTCCCAAGGTACAACATCATATTGTACCTTGGGACAGTTTATCCTCTCTACTTTAAATGAGTGGCAATTTTTTAATTTTAAGCTGCCAGAATTAAAAAATATATATTATAGAGGAATATATTGGAGTGTTGAAATGCTGCTTTTAATTTTTTATTTTGACTATAAATATCGAAGAAAAAAAAATAAAATGTAAAAATTGTCCCGAGGTACTACACTCTCCCCTAACTCATTTACGGAATTTAAATATCTCAGCAAATTTTTTAGTTTTCATGTGTCGTTCAAAGACTGTTTTTAGGCAATATTTTAACTAAAAATAAAAAAAACAATAAAAAACACCATTTTTTTCAATTAAATGATTCACCATTTTACAACTCTTCAACTTAAGGTATCCGAACACGCTCTGAGCACTTTTTAAAAAATATGAAGTAGAAAAAAACTTGTGGCAGCATTTTTGTGTATATGAGAAAGAAATATTTATAAATAGTAAGTAAAATTTGGCATACATACCAAACTTTTTTAACCCTTTCAGTCCCAAAAATTTACCACATTACAGAAACATCTGATATTCACAAAATAAGCTTATTTTAGGTCAAATATACGAATTCCATAAGAAAAAAAAAATCATTAAAATTTTTTATATGGTTTTTGAAACAATGCCAAAATTTTTTTAATGTGGAAAACAACAAAATAAAAAAAATATATATTACCTAAAAACACTTCGAGTTACATATTTTAAGGTATCTGACCATATTATTAAAAACATTTAAGTAATTATTTTAACCGAAATAGTTTAAATTGTGTTTTAAATATGTGGAACTGAAGTGAACTGATCAAAAATCAGGAGAAACACTTGTTGACTATTTTCTAATTAAAAGAAATAGTAGTTCTGACTTCTATTGAAATTAATGTAAAATATTGTCTGATAGAACAAACTGTGAAGAATCGAATGATGTGTGTTTGGATGTCATAACGCGACATATACATTTTGAAAAAAAAAAATATTGAAAGTGATGATGCCAAATGGCATCACTGGGACTGAAAGGGTTAAATATGGTCATTTTATGCATGTTTCTTGCAGTTTTTTGTCAAAAACTTCAATTGGGCCAGAAGAAAACTGTTCGACCCATTAAGAAAATGAAACAACCAAGTTAAACTATAAGCAGAGGAAGAGTACATGGGAAGAACCGCTTGATTTCTTTAGAGTCTTTCCGTAATTGTGTCTGCTTGGCAGACATTGGCGAGCAAAAATCGGTTTCTCTTTCAGTTCTTCATTTGCGGTACAAACGTGTGTGTCGTATCCACTTATCTTTGGTGTGAATCAGGGTTGCCGCGAAAGATAAACAAAGCGAGTAACCGGTTTCTTTACGCCAATTTAGGCTATTTCTCGCTATCATCCCCAAAGAGACTATTAAGGAAACCCTTCTACGAAATAAAGCGGTTTTTCTCGTGTGCTCTTCATATGTCTCGGGACTATACCTAAATTCAAAAGATTTTATATAAAAAATAATAAGAAATTTTAACAGTAAAAAAAGATAGGGTGATTTTCATCATTTTTTTACGTCGTGTCAAAATGGTTTATGGTCAAAACAAAATAAGAAAAAGAAAACATATTTCCCCCAAGTTTTTTAGTATATTCCCTAGACAACAATTTCTTAAATTAGTAAAAAAGAATTTTAAAAATTCCTCAATAATTTTTTTAGTTATCTTTTTCCAACTGAAGCTATTAATTGAAAAACCGAAAAGCGAGAAAAACGCATTTAAAGTTTCAACATCTGGCTGATTCTATTGCTACTGACCTTTACTTTGGCAGCATTTTTGTGTATGTGAGAAAGAAATAATTATAAATAGTAAGTAAAATTTGGCATACATACCAAATTAGAGGGTTAATTTAAACCATCTAATGCATACTACTGCCGTTTGGCAACAAGTAGCCATAATCCACTTTATTCTATCTTAAATTAGAGGTCCCTCTCGATAAATCTGTGTTTTTTTTTTATCTATTACATTCCATTATGAAGTTTTAGTTACTAATAACCCTCATAGATGACAGTAGTAAAAGTGTATTCAAAACTAAAGAGTGAGGTTATTAACTGTTGTGAAATTACGTTTTTGGCAGTATTCAAAGTATAATAATATTAGTACACTAAAGTACAAATAAATTGTTTTGAAAAATTAATTATACTTAAAAAGAGTTATTTTGAAATATATTTAGTAGTTTTCTAGTCATTATTATCAAAATTCGAATTTTGTAGTTGGGTTTTGTCGTATGGAAAATTTTTTTAAAAAATGAAATTATTTAAATTCTAATGAAGTTAAATTTTTTTCAGTATTTTTCCCATAATGTATGAGTATTAAAGATACATATGTATTTTTTGGGGATGAAAATAAAAAATTCATGCATTAGAGGGTTGATTACTGAGTTCGTTCAATTAAAAAAATTAGGCCCGCAAAAGTATACAGCCAGCTTAAATTTATATGACTATAATAATGAAGTTCAGTATAAACGATTTACAAGTGAAAATCATAAAAAGTTTTTGGTCCAGATTTTTTTTGCTACGTCAACAAGATATATTAATGGGTCATAGGAGTCTTAAAAATGTGCAAAGAAGGAACTACAATGTATAGTTTGATCTTTCATGTAATTTTTTAACTACTCAATATAAGTATATTTTTTTATATGTAATTCTATAAGATTTATTTATTATAAAACAAATTTTAAAATTTATGAAGCTTTAGCCAAAACTAAAATAAATGATATTAAACATAAAGCTATTTCAACACATTGGGATTAGGTTTGCGCGGCAAATTTTGAGGTAAAAATTGAAAAAATGACCAAGGAAATGACTTTATATTAAGAGGGACTGTCAGTCCTATACACGTAATGCTTTATTTTTCAAATCATAGTTTCTTGAAAAGTATTTTTTAAACGTATGATCTGTTTGCACCAGATACGCAAATAGGGATGAAAGACAATTTAAAAAAGATTTGAAAGAACAATATCAATCAGTTTTTTAATTAATATTTTTTTTTAAAAGCTTCATTTTGAGAATCGTGGCGACATCTGTAGGACAACTTGGCTTAATTGATTAAAAATATTTATTATTAATTTAAATAATTCACTCATGCATTATCTTTGTATGTTAATACAGAATTTAAATGATGCTTTTACATTTCAAGTACTTTTTATGACAAAAACGTTCATAGCAAACGAGAATCTATGATTTTAAAATTTGATGACACACAAAAATAAATGTCGCCAAATCGTAGAAGGAAAAAAACGCCAATATCTAAATCGTTCAAACTGTAAACCTAAACCACATGGAAAAGTGGGCGGAGCTCATTATAAATCCAGTCAAAGAATTTCGCGCGACTTTTAAACTTGACTACTTTAGTTGTAGTATAGGTTGGATACTTTTAGATTAGATTTGGTTTAAATTATCGTCGCACTAGAGCTACACGAGGGCTATTGGCGTTTGGATACTTTTAGCTATTTTGATATGTACAGCTGTGGAAAAAGTTCCCACTAGTGATTATTTCGAACGTTAGTCATCCTATAGAACCTTTTTGACTTTGTGTTTATATAACATCATGAGTTAATTGCAGGACAAAAAAAATGCATAAGGAGCCGTCTTCATATTAAAAATGCTATTAACTTTAAAATTTTCAATGGCAGCACCCAATTTTATAATTAAGAAATATTAAGAATCCTCACATAAACCCTAAATCTTAGTTTTTGTTACATTTGGCTGAATATTTGACGAGTTATTCAATCGAATCACTTAGTGACCTTTGGTTTACCATTTCTAAAATGACGGCCGTAGTCTGTGGGTTTATTGAAGGGAGACATATAAACGTTTATTTAAAAATGTTTAGGGAGGGGTCCTGAGATGTATAGTCAATGAGGATGAAGCCCTGGCGTTATTTTTAGAATATTTTATAATCTTTTTTTAAATTTGAAACATTTTTTTAATAGAAAAGAAGGTATTGACATGGTAGTCTTCCCAAAGTGTCCCGTCTGTCTGTCCTTACTTCGGTGACGAAATCTGTTCTATCCATCAGATCTTAAGAATCATTTTTGTCATCGAAAGATAGGACAGCAGGGACCTAACTTCATACTTTTTGTTCTTCTGTTTGTACGTCCATACGGACATCTGTCATCTTGTCATGTCGACGAACGACCCATTAAAGTAGCATTGGAATTTAATTTTTAGTCATTTAAATTACTGTTACCACATCAGCAATATCACGAAAAACCTTATTTGAAATGTTAAAGATTATTAATTTTTTCTTTGTAAGTCGATTTGGAATGGCGTTATAAAAAATATACCACAATGTGATTTTTTTTAATGTTTAATATATTTGTTTACTAAGAAAGTGGTTCACAGTGTTACTTTTTTTTGCTTAAAGAGCTAATCCTAAATTTACAATTAAATTCCCTTAATTATCAGTGCAATTTGGAGTTATTTTATGTTTATCATTGCCAAATGTTCTGGATATATCAGGTTTTTTTCAAATATTATAGTTATTGATAGTTATTTAATTACAAGAATCTCGTGTAATTTAAGGTGAGATTTTCAAAGCATTGCCAAAGATCACGGAAAGGATGCTACAGGATGTGACTCGTTCAATTTTACATAATTATTCTTCAAACTGCAAATAAATTTTGCAAACTATAAAGATTATTTATTTAATTTGCGGAAGAAAAATGTAATTATAGTGGCCAATTTTTAGAGTTGAAGATTCAAATTGTAACTGAATGCTGGGTTAGTCTATATTTGTTCTGAAGTTATAAATCTTGTGCGGAAGTGGTTATAGGTGGCAGTTAATGTTATTATAATACCCTTGCGTTTCGACGAGAATTTCATTCTAGTACTTAAGTAACTGCACATGTAGGCTTTTTAATTCTTTAAGAACTTCTCGAGCAACATTCAAGAACATGTGTCGTTTGGTGGCAGATTACTGAAAGTTTAATGTGCCAATCACGCAGTCGGACGCTATTTTAGAGGCCTTGAAAAGTTGCAAAAAACACGTCAAGATTTCCCGGCTCCAAAGGTGTGCAATGTAGAAAGCTTCTTTCAGAACGAATGTACAGATTAGTGGCGGGAGTAAGGCTTGTAATAAAGAGACCAGTGTCTAATATACAAGAGCAACCGAATGAACAAATTGACAAACTGCCACTAGCAATACAAAAGGTTCCTGCACATGTTTTTGAAGACCATAAACCCGCGTTTGTTTGTATCTTGCTGACCTTATTATTGCCTTTAAAACTGCTAATACGACAGATTCATTATACATTGGGGTTTCTACTTTTGCATTAGTATGCCATTAGTTTTAACAAACTTAAGATTGCTACGCCAACAATTAAAAGTACGGAACTAGATTTAAGGGGCCATAGTCTTAAAAATGTGCAAAGAAGGTACTACGAAGCATAGTTTGATCTTTCATGCAATTTTTAACTACTCATTATAAAAGTATAATTTTTTTATATGCAATTCTATAAGATTTACTTATTATATAACAAATTTTAAAATTTATGAAACTTCAGCCAAAACTAAAATAAATGATTACAAACATAAGACTATTGGAACACATTGGGATTAGGCTTGCGCGCGAAATTTTGAGGTCAAAATTGAAGAAATGACAAAGAAAATGATTTTATATTGTACAAATATGTACAAACAAAGACTTATTAAAATTGAGATTAGAAATTAGGTATAAGTAATTATTTTCAGAGCTTTTTTCTTAAATTTTTATTATTATTTTTTAGAAAAAAGCTCTTAACATAAATTCTAATTAAAATTGAGCTCAGAATTTAGGTACAAGTCTTTGTTTGTACATATTTGTACAATATAAAGTCATTTTCTTGCTCATTTCTTCAATTTTGACCTCAAAATTTGGCACGCAAGCCTAATCCCAATGTGTTCAAATAGTTTTATGTTTGTTATCATTTATTTTAGTTTTGGCTGAAGTTTCATAAATTTTAAAATTTGTTATATAATAAATAAATTTTATAAAATTACATATAAAAAATATACTTATATGTTGAGTAGTTAAAAAATTACATTAAAGATCACCTTCTTTGCACATTTTTAAGACTTCTATGACCCCTTAAGAACAATACTGTTTATGTGCCGAAGCTAAACTAGTATTCCGAAGTTTACAGGGATGAATTTAGAGCAGTTCATAGCGGTATCAAATCTCGGTAATTATAAATAGAAATATAATGTATTGGTACGAGAAAACCAGAAAAGAAATCGTTTCCTGAAAGATCGTAATATTTACAAAATAAATACAATTTATTAAACAAATAAAAAAATTAAATGAAAGAGAAATAACCAAACAACACAATTTTTTTTCCTCCAGAACATCGTCCGGGCTCGCAAAATAGTACCGGAACCAGTTTTCGTTAGTCTAAACCTGATTACAATCGAATAATCTTTATCTTGTGAGTGAGAAAGCTTGCCGTGATCCACTCCCCAGAAAGAGAAACGTATCCCCTTTTTTAAATCGCCAGACGTATCATTTGGCGAAAATTTGTAACGCCACCTGGCGAGTCAGAATCAAAATAAAGTTGGCTGATAAATCCTCTTAAACAAATATGTACAAACAAAAGACTTGTACCTAAATTCTCAGCTCAATTTTAATTAGAAACTATTTTAAGAACTTTTTTCTAAAAAAATTAATAAAAATTTTAAAATTTTGATTAAAAATTTTTTTTGAATAATTTCCAGTTAAAATTGAGCTGAGAATTTAGGCATAAGTCTTTTTTTGTACATATTTGTACAATATAAAGTCATTTTCTTGGTCATTTTTTCAATTTTGACCTCAAAATTTGCCGCGCAAGCCTAATCTCAATGTGTTCAAATTGCTTTATGTTTAATATCATTCATTTTAGTTTTTTCTAAAGTTTCATAAATTTTAAAATTTGTTTTATATTAAATAAATCTTATAGAATTACATATAAAAAAATTATACTTATATATTGAGTAGTTAAGAAATGACATGGAAGATCTAACTATACTTTGTAGTACCTTCTTTGCACATTTTTAAGACTCCTATGACCCCATAGGGCACTTTTGCCTTACAGTTGAAAGGTCCCAGGTTCGGTCGGGCATCGCCAAAACAACCGCCAACATATTAACCGTCCGTGAAGAAACAATGCCCGACGAATAATACCCCATGCATAGGGAATGCACGATAAATATTCTTCAAAGTCCCAACACTGCGTACGATGTCTCCTTGAACAGTTGCGTTGGGTGCATACTCTGATGTCGACTCGTCACTTGACCGTGGTTTTAAACTACAACGCCCGTCGCCAATAGTCGTCGTGTAGCTCTTGTGCGAAGATAATTCAAACTAACTTTACTAAACTACATTGGAACACAACGGGACCTCGCATTGAGAGTGGACCCGAAACATCCATTGAAACCGCGGAAGATAAAAAAAAAAAAAGTTAAAAAAGTTACCTAATATAAAACAAGCCAATACTGCTACTTAATGCTCAAACATATTTAAAATGTTATGCAAAAAATCTTTATGGAAATAAATGGTAAATTATAAAACAAAAACTTCAAGAAGTACATGTTTTTAGGATTTTAACTTAAATTAATATTTCAACAAAAATATACAAGTCCAAATTTGTGCAATAGTTCACACTTTGTAATGCCTTTTTCTGAACTTCAAGTCGCCAAAACATATTTCAAACTCTTTCAAATAAATCACTTGGAAGTAATTTAAAAAGTTTTGTTTACTAATTAAGAATTAGAATATAATTGAATGAATCAATGCCACTTAAAAAAAATTTAAAACTTTAAAACTGGACGCTTTAGTAAAAAATCCATTTGTATTTTCAAAATCGGCGTCCAAAAACAGAAAGGCACAATGAATTGAAACTTTAGCTTTCGGAGCAGAAGTTAAAATTCGCAGACCCTTGAAATTGAACTACACGTACCTTATCTTATCTGAGTTTCAGCATCTTTAACTACAAGGGGAGGAGCTAACTTTAGTGGGAGGAGCTTAATTTCTACTCCTGGGGGGCTCTACTTCCTGGATAAGACTGGATATTGAAAATTTCATAATTTCGCTGCCACTTTTCTACCCTAAAAATGCACGTAATTGCGAACATTTTTTTTCAATGCGAAGGAAATTTAAAGTTCTACGTCTCTATCTTTTCAGTTTTTCAAATTTTGACCTAGTTCATATAGTAAAATGATTTATTAATAATCAAAAAATTGTTTTAACCAATTTCAAAAAAGTGAAAATATAGAGACCGGCAAATCAGCTGCATGTATCATATAAAAAAACCGTTTGCAAAAATATTCAATACAGCCGGAGAAATGTGGCAGACTGTTTATTTTTTTCCCATAGGATTAACATAGAGAGAAGCCTTCGCTTGAGAAGCCGATTCTCGGTACTATTACCCCTTAAGTCTATTGTATTCAACCCCAGAAATGACACAGGTGCAAGAGACACACAAAGAAAGAGACGACACAAACACATAGACAAATAACAACATTTATTGACTGCCACCAATATCCATGCCTTACCGGGATTCGGACCCGATCACAGCAGCTCCAAAGCCTAGCATCCTAACCATTGCGCCTCCGGCGTGGCAAGCAATAATATACATCGTTAAATGTAATAAAAATTTTAATAATCGAGCAGTTTATGTATGCGGCTTGTTGTGCGCGTGAATATTTCATTCTAGAAGAAAGGATTGTTCGATCGTACAGGGTGACCAAGATCAAAGTAGCATCACACAAGCCTGAAAATATATGTATATCAACCAACCAACCAAAGTAGCATCTTGAAAACGCGAGTAATAGGGAAACGCAAAAATAGAACCACTGAATTAGAATGAAACCGAATTTCAAATTAATATTATTGAACAACGAAGAAAACGTATGACATGAGGGAAAAAAAGATAAAGTTTTCTGCCAGATGCCGCTTTAATTTTCATAATTTAAACGAGTTTGAATACAGTGGTGGAAATTGATTTATGAACTGACAGTTTTTTAACAGTATTTCTTTATTAAATGCATTTTTATCGATTTAAATTTTATATACTATACAGGCTTTGCATTATAAATTATACACGTAAATAAAATTTTATATAAATTCGTAAACAATTTATTTTGTTGATATTTTAGTTTTAGCATAGGGAAATTGATTTATGAACTTTTACATTTCAATCTCAATTAATAATTGCTAAAACTATTTTTTGTCGCTTATGCTTCCTTGATTTTGTTTTTCATAGACAACACAAAACTTTGGGTCAAGTTTTGGTCAAGCAATTTGCAGTTTTTAATGATTAAGTCCTTCTATTCCATAACTGATGCACACTTCATTAAAACCATACTCCATTTGAGTAAATTATTCAAACCAATTGATCTCAGACATTATTCTTGGGGTTTAAGTCATGGCTATTGGCAGGATGATCTAAATGAACAACACTTAGTTCATTTAACCAGTCTTCCATTTCGCTTGACATGTGGATACTTGCATTATCATGCATAAAAATCTAATCAAAAGCATAGTTTTTCCATGCAAAAAGGAATTAAAGAATTTTCTAGAACATATCTGCAATAAAGTAATGTTTGTCAGCCCTTCAGAAACATAACCTCGTTTCTTTAATCATAAGATATCGGGGCCCAAACCATCAAACTTCCACCACTAACATTTCTGCTGAAGACAGATCTTGGTTATTTCCGAAGATCCTTTCAATAACATTTAAAACCATCAGTAGATCCAAATTGAACTTTTTTTCATCAGCAAATGTCACTTTTTTCCCATTTCTCTCCCTCCACCCCCACCCAATCCATTTTCATGTATTTACGACTATATTTTAATAGCCTGTTCCTATATTGAGGAGTAAGCTTTGGACCAGCCTTCATTTTGGAACATTTCAAGTTCGACGACGATATCAATATTTGTCCTACTCTTCTGGGAAAACCATCAAACTTATGTACAAACTTATAACAATTTCGCCCTGTAATGCACAAATGCTGACACAAATGGTAACTTTTCGGGATACAAGTCCAATAATCCTACTTTTGTCCCTCGTCCCACGAGGGTTACACCTTTTTTAATGATGGTTTTTGCCGAAGTCAGAATGATTCTTCAAATATTTATGAATTATATTTATTGATCTTTTAATTAATATGCTAATTTCTCTTACAGATTTGTTACAATATTATATAAGGGTCATTTTTTACCTTTTTGGCTTCAGGCAGTCCCGCAAGCTTTCCCATTTAGTAAAATGGGAATAAAACAGATAAATTTCAACAAAATTGGCCTTAATCTTATTTATAAACACTGATAGTAAGCTCCTCTGAAGTTCAAATGAAGAACTAGTTAAAATATTTGGTACTTGGGTTCAAAATAAATTTGAGTTCATAAATCAATTTCCATCATTTGACATGCTTAAAAACTAAAATTAGATATATTTTTATTTAATATCATTTTTTGAAAAAAATTATGTGTGAAATTCCTTTATTGTGCTCTGAATATCCAACACACAAAATTTGAATTGTTAGCACTTAATACAAAGCGATATCTGGTGAAAAGAATGTTAGTTCATAAATCAATTTCCACCACTGTAGAACTGACAAATAGATCATAAAGCAGTCTAAAGTGCAGATAATTCCTTGAACTTCCATATTCGAAGTTTAATGCTGATTTGATATGAGACAATTATATGTACACAATTAAATTGTTTGTACACAATTAAATTATAAATGACTTTTTTGCATGTCGATGTGATAATGCTTAGTCGCTTAGAATGAGAACCGTAATTAACAGTTTAAACTTGTGCAGACATGCAAACTGATACCGCACGGTACGCATAACTTATACTTTAGACTTAGTGTTATGTTTTTTTTAACAGAATCCTTTTAAATTATGATGCCTGCAGCTGTATAATTATTTTCCTCTCCTAACTCACTCAATAATACTCCCTTGAAATTTAACGCAATATGAACAGCGTTTTTTTAATAGCGTTTTAAAGTTGTAACTTTAATTGCGGTCATTATGTATATTTGATATCAGAACACATTTGCATATACATAAGCATGCAATTATATAAGATCAATGCACACAAGTCCGTACAAGCCTTTAATCATATATGCATGTTTTTTTGCAAAACATGTTTTTAAAGCTTTGAGTGTCTGTTAACATAGCATGCTTTCTATAACTTAATCACATCATGTTTGCATCACACACTTGCATATACGTAAGCATTTAATTATATATAAGATCAATACACACTAGTGTGCGCAAGCCTTTAATCATGTATTTTGTATGAAATGTTTCGAAAACTTTAATTTCTGTAAAACATTGCGAGTTTCCTTAACGCTATCACATCATGTTTACTTTCAAACTTTTTGAAATTAAGATAGCCATGTTATACTGATTAGGATTAATCTAATCACGGTATAGTTTGAATATGTTAAAGATTTGAAATACATATCACTATAATTGCAAAACTATACAGACGCGTTTTTACTTGCAGAAACTAAACTGTTAAAGTTTATATGTTAAAAAAAATTAAAGGTTTATACAATACTCTTCAAAGTGTCAGTCAACTAAATATACTACAAAAGACAAGCAAGCTGTATCTAAAACAAGTTTTAATACTTTTTTTAAAGAAAAAATTTGGATTTGAAATGAAACATGCATTTCCCTGACAAATTACGATTGGTGACTAAACCTAATGGACTTATTTCAAACTTAACAAGGCAATTTAAGCCGGATTTTTATGTGCTGGATTATCTCTCTAAAAAGTTAAAATTCAAGTACGACGTAACTGAAGAAACACCACGTAACATTTTATTGGGTCTTGACAACGAAACATTCGATATAAGCATTGGAATGCGACCTATGAAGGAACATTTCTTTGATTCTACACATTTCACAGTACCGTATCACTCAAGTAAACTTACGTTCATATGCGAGAAAGCAGGCGAGGATCCGAAATTCAATGCATTCTTGTATCCATTTCACATTGATGTTTGGCTATTTTGCATTTGTTTCACACTTGTAGCAACTGTTGTGGCGAAGTACGTGACAACTTTGAAGCAACAAACTTTCAACATATTCCTGAACCTAATCGGAAGCATCCTTAAACAGCCTCTGACTGTCGAATACAACTCACTGAGAAAGAAAATTTGGTGGTTTACTTGGTTGGTGTTTGCAGGCGTCATTTCATTCCTGTACAATGCACTTTTCCTAAATTTTCTAACGCTTCCGATCAACACATACAGCCCGAAGAACTTTCAAGAGCTCTTGGGAGCAGTGCAGAACAAAAATTTTAAATGTTTTATTCATAAAGATACGAACGATTATGATATGTTACAAAGCAAGAGAGGGAATGTGAGGTTGTTGGGTGAGATTATAGCAAAAAATGAGTGGTATTTTACCAGCTATTCTGATTTTAATGGAGCCTATCCTCCTATCAGTAAGACCAATTGTTGGATTGATGAAGATATGATCCTGAAACTCGCCAGTTATATCCCGCCAAAGATCAAATATTATTCTAACGATTATATATCATCGAATTACTACGTCGTATACGTGAGAAAAGATTTTTGCTGTTTTGAACAATTCAATAAAGCTGTGCTCGATATGATTGAAGGTGGTTTTGTCGAAAAGTTTTATACAGAAGTCTTACATAATTATCTTTGGAATACTGAACTCCAAAGACTCGCGTGGCCGGACGACTCAAAACTCGCCCTTGGAATGGAAGAAATGAAGTACCCGTTTTGCTTATTGTTGCTTTGCTACACTTTGTGCATCGCTGTTTTCCTGTTTGAGATTCTTTTACCAAAAAGAATGGTGCTTAAAATTTTATCAAACATATCTGTTTTTAAGTAGTAGCGTTTTAAAACTAGAAGTTTAAAATTGATCTGTGAAGCTGCTGAAAATTGCTAAATTTGTGATACGCCCAAACACATTCCGCACTTCTACTAAGACCTTTATACACATATTTACTTTGTTCTTTAATAATTAATAATAAAATTAAAAAAAAAATACAATTTGTATGAAGCATATTTTTGTTGAGGATCTTAATTATTACAGCATTCCAATATTTCTCTTTATATATAAATTTTAAATTGTTAGTTTTTAGTGCCTAAGCAACTCACTCTTAAATCAAACGAGAGTTTTTAACTCAGTCTGATTTAATTTGCAATCCTTTCCATTGCCGAAAATGCACTTACCCGTAAGGAGTGAATTTCACCTTTAGTGCGGAGTCGTTTTTTCCACTCCTTTCTGATAAGCCACTTTTACTCCTTCCTGAGTGGCCATTTTCGCTCCTTTTTTAATCTAATTTCAACTGCCAGCTGAGTGTTTTTCACTCCCATTTATTAGTTTTTTTTCACTCGTTTTTTAGACTAAAACTACTATAAGTCGATTTCCTACTTATTTTTGAAGTACTTTTAATGCTTTTTTGGCATATTTATTCATATTATATTAGCAATAATGAGTAATTTTCTTTTTTATTTAGATAACTTTTATTGTTACTTTTTAATTAAATTTAAACAGATAATTTAATAAAATATTATTTTAAAAATTACATATTTTCCCTAGTTTTTCAAATTCATTTCAATGTATTTTCCAGTTTCATGGCTTTTTTTCACGTTACCTTTGTAACTTTAGTATGAACTACGCATTTGTGCCAAGTTACAAGGCAAACAAATGTCTAGGTCAGGGGTTCCCAACCTTTTTGCACCTGTGTACCACTTGACTTTTTGAGAAATTTTGGCGTACCACCAGACCTAAATGTTTGAATAAACGTATAACATTTATTCTTCAAAAGGTATCCAAAGGCTTTTTGAATTTAATTCCTGTGAATAATTTATAGTTATATATTTGTTTATTTATGACATGCTCATAATAAAGGAGAAATTAAAAGATTAAAATAGTATTAATTTACAATTTATTTATTACTCATAGGTCTGAAACCATAAAAATAAAAAAGAAGTACAAGTTCAGCAAAAAAAATTCATCATCATACAAAATATACATAAAGTCTTTAGTGCGAAACTTGTCATTTGCCTGTGATTAAATTATCAAAATTAGAAGTGATGGAAATGGAATTTATCTTCACAGCTAAGTTTTCTTCAACACTTATTCTGCTTCTATGTTTCTTTTTTATGTACTAGAGTTCAGAAAATCCACTCTCACACAAGTAGGGGAGACCGGGGCACAATGGACCACTTTTTCATGTTTTACGCTATAAGTACAAAAATATTCATCCCACTTGTTTAGAAAAGGTGTATGTATTACATATATATCCTTTTTTAAAAAATACATGACATAAAAAATATAATTTCAATTACTTTTTTCTGAATTCACTTTTTTATTACAAGTGAGAAAGTGGTCCATTGTACCCCAGGTTCGGGGTACAATGGACCACATCACGGGGTACAATGAACCATGATATTTTTTGCTAAAAAAAAATTATCTGCACTTTTTAAAGATTAACGTACATGTAAAATAAGGATTCTATTTGAATTTTAAGTACCCAATTGCATATTAAAACTTCTTTTAGTGAGAAAACTATCAGATATTACTGTTTGCATTTTTTTTCCTACCCTTTGACATTTTTTGTTTATCTTCTTTGTGTGCAAGGATCAGTTAGGCTCAAATCTAACAGGTGTATGGGAGGTTTTGTAATTTTTATGTAGCACAAAAGGGCTGTTTTTAAATGCCTTTCTCTTTGCTAACTGAACAGATAGAACGACTATCATCAATAACATGTTTTACAGCCTGTTCCATCACTTCTTTTGGCACTGTTCCTACACTAGTCTTTCTAATCCTGTTATGTGGTTTTTCGAAAAAAACATTAGTAAAAGCATTAAATTTTATCTTCAAAATAATAATATCACTTTAAAGTTAAAACAATTTTTATTACTATACTGAACAGCACCAAAAGTGTAGGGAAAAACTGTGGATCAAAGAATCTTCGTTTTTATGCGAGATCAATTTTTAAACCTTTTTTAAGTCTTCCCTTAATCAATGTGGTTGAAAATTTTACTAACAAAATTTCAATTTTGTGCATTTTACCAATTCTGAGACAATTTGTTTGTTACTTAATTATTTATAACTACAACGAACAGCTCACATTTTTGTTAGTAAAAAAATCAACAGTAATCAAATTCCAATTAAAAAAATTTATGATTTTGGGCTTGTACTTCCGTTATGTAAATGTGTAAATTTATTTTACCACCAACTCAAATTTCTAAACTTTTTGTTTTAAATAATTACACACTTTAGTATCACATCACATTCAATTTTAAAAATACTTTTCTCATTCAAAACACTTATTTTTTGAAGTCATAATATATAAAATAAAACATCAGTTTCCTAATAATCTGTTACTTCTGGTTTAAAAAAAAGCACTATTAGTAGACGGGGGAAAAATCTATTACATTCAGAAGAGAATATTAGAATAAATATAAAAACATTTTACTATTATAGCAAATTTGACATTTAGTAATTAGAAAGGACTTGCATCAATATGCACAAATAAAAAATGCACACAAAAGACTTATTATGCCTAAATTCTCAGCTCAATTTTAATTAGAAATTATTTTAAAAAAAATTAAAATCAAAATTAAAAATTTTTTTTAAATTCTTTTAGAAAAAAGTTCTTAAAATAATTTCGAATTAAAATTAAGCTGAGAACTTAGGTATAAGTCTTTGTTTGTACATATTTGCACAATATAAAGTTATTTTCTTGGTCATTTTTTCAATTGTGACCTCAAAATTTGCCGCGCAAGCCTAATCCCAATGTGTTCAAATAGCTTTATGTTTAATATCATTTATTTTAGTTTTGGCTAAAGTTTCATGAATTTTAAAATTTGTTTTATAATAAATAAATCTTGTAGATTTACATTTAAAAAAATTATACTTATATATTGAGTAGTTAAAAAATAACATGAAAGATCAAACTGTGCTTTTTAGTACCTTCTTTGCACATTTTTAAGACTCCTATGAATCCTTAAGTCAGAGAGAATCGAGGGCTTTAGCCCGACCTAGCTAGGGGTCTTATTATTTATGTTCTTGGAAGAGGGCATGGGTTTCACTCACCCCAATCGTTCACATTTCCAAACTGAAACACCTATATGTTAGTTAGCAACCCAACTGTGTCAACCAGTCCCCCTCCCCCCCATCACTGCTTTTGGAATTGGGGGAGTGAAGAAATTTATTGCCTAAGAGGAAAGATTAAAGTATGGGAACCTCACTTGTGTATACAACTTGTAACACAACACCAGAATACTAGAAGTGTTCCGGTCTTTAGTTATTTTACTATTGAAGAACAGTAGAGCAGTTGGTTTTTAAGGGGAAGAGAATGAATTTGTTTTCTTTAAATTAAAATATTACAAAACTTGCAAGATTTTTATATGAAGTTATGTACTATGATATCTTCTGGAACAGTGTAAGTGTTATGACATTTTACTTTTTTAAAATAGAGTTTAAATTTGGCTCCTGTGCAACAATTTTGACTTATGTAACAAATATATTATTAAAACCGTTGCAAAAGATCTAGAGCTTTTATATTACATATAAACAACCAGTTAATTGTTTTATAACAGCTGTTTGAGAAAGTAGAGCGTTTGTGATTCACTTCTATTTCATTAAATTCAATAATTTTGTATCAGACACAATAAAGGTATCCGATCACCTTTTTTCAGCAAAAATCAACTACATATAAAACATATTTGTTTTTTTGCCTTTTAATATAAAATAAATTTTCAGCTTTCTAAATCTGTTTCATTTTGGTTTCTAGCTTTTAATAGAACCGAGGTTATAGCACTTTAAAGCCTTTTTTTGCTTGTTTTTTTATTTTTTTCAAAACGCATTACGCAAAACATAAAAGCTGAAGTTCTTTACTATCAATTGCCCCCAAATTTTTACAGTAGTTTTGTAACAGTATAAGGAGGGTTTTGAACTAGAATCATGAAAAACTATTAACAATTGGATATTTTAAAACTATTTATATGATTTTTACTTTCTTGTTTCTACGCGTTTTCGATATAATGCTACAAACTTTTGCCTATAAAAAAAAATTTGGGAACTGATATCTTAATGATTTTAGTTCATGACCTATATTAATGTTGGTTAAGCATATTTAAATTTAAACAATGGAAGAAAAAAAATTGTAAAGATATCATGTTTTGCGTAAGCGTGATTTGTGAAGCATATTTTGCTATAATTTTCCACAAATACTGAAAAAAAAATGTTTTTTTTTATGGTTTACCTTCTTAAAACTATTTTTATATTCATAACTAATAATAAAATCCCTCAACTTTATGGTTGGGATAGATTTTTCAGAAAATTGCTGTCAAAGGTGATCGGCCACCTTAAATGTATTTTTTTAAAGAATATTTTAAAATTAAGATTTATCAAACAATTTTTTAAAAAACATCCTTTAATTGGTTTTTAGTTGTTTGATTTATAACCTAATATTTTGGATAACGTGTTTTGAATCTTTTAAGGGTCTATTTTTTTTCTTTCTGTCATGCATCTTTCGAATCCAAATGTATAAAAAGAAAATGAAATACTTGGCAAATTCAATTTTTAAATAAAACTGATGCATTGCTTTTTTTCCACTGCTCATGTTTACAGCATAATGGCCCTACGTAATTGAACCAAGGAATCTCAAAATAGTATCTTAATTTTAACTACACGGTGTTTTTATTAATGCAATTTTGCGGCTATATATTTGGAAACTGCATAATTTAGGCAAAAAATATTATACAGCTTCAAATTTAATATACAGGTAAGATTTAATTTTAAAAAATGTCATAAATCCCTAAACCACGCAACAGTCCTGCCCAAAATAATAAGCGTTTCTTAATATATTGATTACTAAGTTCATTTATTAATAAAAAAAATAGTCGAAAGAAAATAATAATACATATTATTTTCGAAAATAATTTTGACCGAGAATTCGGGTGAAATACCCCACTGTGCACTAATGTAAAAGCAATCCTTTACTCCAAAATCAATTTTAATTTTATAATATTTAAAAAAATACATATTTTCTGTTATTATATAAACCCAACTCTAAAAAAATATTCATTATAAATTGGGGATTCTCTGTCAAATTGAATTTTTAACAATTTAATCAATTAACAATTTAAATAACTACATTTTTAAAAATCTTTGGAAACACCAAGCGTTTTTACTCAGCAGTTGTGAACAATGTTAAAATGATTTAAAATAGTTTTTATATAAGTTTAAAATTTTCAATTTTTGAGTGAAAACATAATTAGTACGAAAACTTTTTATTGATTTTCATATTTTTTTTACCATATATTTCTTAATACTGGGCGAGTTCAAAGCCAAAGAAAAAAAATTCTGGCGCTTATAATTTTTTTGAGCTGCCATTTTAACTTTGCTTCAAAGCTGATTTTCGGCTAGAAACTATTTTCACTTAAGGGGTCATAGGAGTCTTATAAATGTGCAAAGAAGGTACAGCTGGGGAAAAAAAAACGAATCACCCCACGTTTCTCGGCTGCTATTGATCAAGGAATTTTGTGTAAGGTTTCAATTTTCAGGAAATAGCGTGAGGAATTGTAATAGGGGTCGTCTACATATTAAAATGAGTACCAACTTTGAAATTTCCAATGGCAACACCCATTTTTTTTTACACAAAAATGTTCAGCACCTTCAAAATACCCATGTATAAAAAAGAATTATTTATTTTGCATTATTTGCTCAGATATAAGTATTCAAAGTTGAACGCCCGTAATGTTAAAAAAGTTTCACAAACTTTTATTCATACCTCTACAAATAAAATGAATTAACAAAGATTTTTTTTTTCATTATATACTTCTTAATTTTCCAAAGACAAATCACACATGTTTTTCATCAATTTTTCATTTTAAATAATTTTTTTATTTAAATTTAAATAAGAAAAAATAAAACATGAATGGCAACTCCAATTTTTTTTTTACATAAATCGATAAAGTAGATCAAGTAGAACCAAAATCCCGAATTTTTTTATTCAATAACAATTATTTGCCGAGTTATTGTAAAAAAAACTGAAAAAGACGAATTTTAGGGACCGTGTAAAAAATTACTCGTCAAATTTGTTCCTAAATTGCATTATCGTTTGGTGATTAAAAAGCGTTTGTTAGTAAATGTTTATTCAAATTATCGATTTCTGTCAAACGTCTAAAATTCTTTTCTTATTTCAAGTGCATACAATGTATTTTGTTTGTATAATTAACATTAAATTATATCGGTTACTATATTTTTAAATGTATGTTATTTCCAATACAATTTCAAAAAGTGTGTTTAAAATTAAAAATTAAATACCCTACAATATTATTGGAATTCGGTTTTAAATACATTTGATTGTTACCACATTAATTATTTAAAATGATTAGTGCCTACTCTGCGTTGGTTAATAATCATTACCAAATCATTCTTTAATAATTTTATTTTGCTTTCCTTAAATATCGTGTTAAGGTCGTAACCCTCAATTTGCAATACGTGGTTTACCGATAAAAAAAACTAAACTCCTCATCGCAACAGCCCATTAGTGGGCCAGGGCCTGCCGTGCCTATTTCAGCTTTCATGATACAAGGGCTCTGGGGTGCAAGGCATATGTCCCGGTAATGTGGAAAGCCTCACGCGGAACTCCCAGCGTTTAGTTCCCCAAGCATGCTTGGTCCCCAATTTATCGACCCACTTAAAGGATGGATCAACCTAGGAGGATAGAAAGAACAGGAGCAGTCACGCGGATTCAAACGTACGGGAACTGAGTGAAGCGAGAGGTGGAGGGGAACCGGGGGAAGGCAGCTGCCTTTATCTACCCCTAGTTAACATGGGGTTCTAAGGGAGAATTTACGATTTTTCGTTTTAATGAAAAAAATGTGATCCCATTATGAAAAACGAATACACATATGTATATTTCTAATATGCTCAGTAGATATATATGCATTATTTAAAATACTATAACAAATAAACACTCAAAACTAGGCGATATTAATATTGGTTCCTCTGGATATCTTAGAATTATTTAATTATAACCTGGATTTTTTTTTTTAAATCTTTATTAAATCTTAAAAATCTGCTGTTCATCAAAGTTATTATTTTTGATCGAACAGATTGTTTAACGAATACATAACAGAACTTTTATTTAAGTTGCATATGAAATGAGAAATAAAGTAATCTGATTATTATATTTGATTCATATAACTTGCATATAATTTAATTTGGTTACAAACTATGCGCATTTCGTGCTTGAATATTATTCAAATGTAATTAATTTATTAAATAAATTCATGGGTCGCTTATACATTTTTTAATAGTAATAATGCGAATATCTATAGGATCGTACAAAGCAAAAAAAAAAGAATTACTTCATGAAATTATGGAAAAGTAGCTTGCAATGTCCTGTGGTCTGTCAAAGAGCGGAAAAACTATTAGAATGCCGACTGTCCATGACCAATTTATTAATTTCAACTTTCTGCCATAATTTATTAATTTTAATTACGATTCTAGATGCATTTAGGCAAGTAGGCCAGAGTTTTAGGATCCAAGACCGGAAATTATGCTATTAGGCACGTCTCAAATTAATTATAAATAAAGTTTACCTAACTGTAAGTTATTCATTGTTTAATTTTTTCACTAGGAGAAATTGGTGTAAAAAATAACTTTTTTGACAGTTACAAATAGGTTTTTTTGGTATTAAAATACAAAGATGAAATATAAAAGAAAACTAGTTATGCTGCCGTGCAGAAAGTTTTACGCGTTTTCCATACATTTTTCAGGACTAGGGGCTTCTTTTGTCCTACATTTGATTATATTACGATAAAATTAAAGCAGAAGGTTCACTTTTTCAAATTTTGTTGCCAATCATTGTTAATGGGTTAAATAGGTAAAATTGTTGAAGCTTGAGCAGATAAAAATATTTGTTATAACTTTGTTACATGCATGAATTGAACTCTACACCTGATAAGTTTTCTTTCTTCTGGCTAATAAATTTGTTAAAAGTAAAAGGTTTTGTAGAATAGTTATATGGTACCGATTAATGACAGAGAAAAAGGACCCATTCTGATTTAATTTTTTTTCTTTCATAACAAATATACTTCATTATTGCGCACATCATGCTATATATTTCATTAATTATTTATTTTCATTAATTATTGCTAATTCATGAAAATTCGAGGTTTCGCAAATTGCTAAAAACTAAGGTTTTCAGTGTGATGGCGTAGAGAAGGAGAGGAGAAGTACCTTAAAATGTTTGAAATTAATAAAATATATAAGCGATTTTCGTAAAACAAAAACTTTCCAAACTTTAAAGATAATTGACTTTAAAGAGTTCTTCATTAGGACAATTTCATTAGTTGATTTTCTATTTTTGTCCTAAAAATGACGACAAGTATTAGTGGTTTAGTAGCATAAGTTTCACAGTAATTAATTGCAAATTGGTAAAAAAAAACTTAATATATCAACTTCATTAAAACTAACACGCATACACCGAAAATAGTAATCAAATCAGTTTTAAGCATTTATTGGTTATCGTTAATTAAAATTGTTTAATAAAAAGAATTTATGCAAGTTATACGAATCAAATATAATAATAAGATTACTTTATTTCGCATTTCATATGCAACTTTAATAAAAGTTCTAATATATATTCGTTAAAAAAATCTCTTCTATCAAAAATATTAAACGTTTAATGATGAACAGTAGATTTTTAAAATTTAATAAAAGATTTTTAAAAAATCCAAGTTATAACGAAATAATTTTAAGGTTTCTAGAAGAACCAATATTAATATCGCCTAGTTTTGAGTGTTTATTTGTTATTGTATTTTAAATAATACATGTATATCTACTGAGCATATTAGAAATATACATATGTGCATTCGTTTTCCATAATGTGAACAAATTTTTTTCATTTAAAATGAAAATTGTAAATTCTCCCGCATAGAACACCATGTAAAAGTGGGGTAGATAAGGGTCCCTTTCTCCCAAGAGGGAGGGGAAAGCTTTTTCGCTTCACCCCGAAAGCCACATGACTACTCCTGTTCTTTCCATCCTCCTAGGGGTCAACCTCGCCCAATCCGGGATTCGTTCCCCGGACCTGTGGCGTGGCAATGCGATATAAGCACTACCACTAAGCCACTGGGCCGATATTACCGATAGAGTGCGACGAATTTTAAACAAACTTTTTTGCAACAATGTGAATGAAACAAAAATTTGCATAAAAAGTTTAAAACATAAGTGTAATAATCATGTTTTTCAATCTGATTGTAACTAATAGCATTTGAAAATCTGTTCGTTATAAATAACCGTATATGCAACTTAATTTAAAATTAAAACTTTTCATTTTCTAGCCTTTATTTTATTTCTGAATTTTAAAATCCAAAAAATAAAAAAAAATCGAAAAATCCCAATATTACTGAAGAAAGTTAAATTCTAGCATCCGTTGGCGAGATTATGCTAACCCTTTTTTAGCTTGTCGTTTTGAAAAGATACAACCAAAATATTACCTTTTTTCTTTTAGGAGATTTGCCCCTAAACGAGTTCAAAATTTAGGCTTTAATATCTCAGCAAATAATGCAAAATAAATAATTCTTTTTTATACATGGGGTATTTTGAAGGTGCTGAACATTTTTATGAAAAAAAATTTGGTTGTTGCCATTAGAATTTTCAAAGTTGGCACTCATTTTAATATGTAGACGACCTCTATTACAATTTTTGTTGCCAGTTCCCAATTCCTCACGCTATTTCCTGAAAACTGACACCTTACACAAAATTCCTTGATCAATAGCAGCCGAGAAACGAGGGGTGATTCGTTTTTTTTCCACAGTTGTACTACAAAGTATAGTTTGATCTTTCATGTAATTTTTTAGCTACTCAATTTACAAGTATAATTTTTTTATATGTAATTCTATAAGATTTATTTAATATGAAACAAATTTTAAAATTTATGAAACTTTAGCCAAAACTAAAATAAATGATATTAAACATAAAGCTATTTGAACACATTGGGATTAGGCTTTGCGCGGCAAATTTTGAGGTCAAAATTGAAAAAATGACCAAGAAAATGACTTAATATTGTACAAACAAAGACTTATACCTAAATTCTCAGCTCAATTTTGATAAGAAATTATTTAAAAAAAAAATTTTTAATCAAAATTTTAAAATTATTATTTTTTTTTTAGAAAAAAGCTCTTAAAATAATTTCTAATTAAAATTG